>VCII01000147.1:0-469045 GCA_006030095.1 Triplophysa siluroides
TACTTTTAAGGAACGTGTTTTATTGTTTTTTTGGCTTAACTGTCAGGTAAGACAGTAAAATGTGAATCATGCTGGATTAAACAATATTTAATTATTAGATATTTGTTTTGTTTTAGATCTAATTAAACTAGTCACAGTGAACAGATTTAACACCGTTCACTTACCTTGCGTGTCTTGCTGTGGTCAGAATAGATGTTCATGGGATGAGATCCAGTCATGAGTTCATATAAAACGGTTTCTACTTTGTTAACAGTTTAAAAATCTTGTCGTTCTTGTCAACCCGTCACACACACACCCTCTCTCTCTCTCTCTCTCTCTCTCTCTCTCTTTCGTGTCCTCGTCCATAGAGATTACAGAAATAAATCCGACCACAAGTGACTAACATCATTCTGTCAATGTGCTCGAGAGTTTACAAGCATTTCAGTCTGCCCGAGCAGACCACCTAATCTTTACACAGTCCATAATCCTATAGCCTGAAAGACAGAGAGAGAGATTAGCATTAGGGACATATACAAAAACATTATATATCAATGATATATAATATTATATATAAAACGGATTCCCCTAAAGTAAATTATATTACAAATCTGTTACTCTCTCCACTGTTTGAACATGAATGGTGGGGAAGTATGTGGACAGATTATGACGAGGTTTGTCCTATAAACCGTCTTGGCTGAAAATACACCAAGGTTTTAATCCAGCACAGAGAGAGAGAGAGAGAGAGAGAGAGAGAGAGAGAGAGAGAGAGAGAGAGAGAGAGAGAGAGACCATGGTCTCGTTCATATAAAAGAATAAAAAGAATTACAAATATGTCCAGAATTTTGTCAATATCAGGTCTATGCAAAATGTCACAAATGCCTCTCAGTGGAGCTACTTCAAGACACCAAATAAAATTAAACTGTTTTTATTTTATTCTTTGGTATAAAAGGCACATTTTGGACACACACATATTAGGAACAACAAAAATAAAAGAAACTTCTTTACTGTGAATGAAATTCACCTTATAAACATATATGTATTTTTAAGATAAAGGCCTGGTTTCACAGACAAGGCTTAAGGCTAGTCCCTGAATGTGTGACCGGTCTTTACTGAATATAACTTGCCCAGAAATATCTTCAAATATGTCAAGTGTCATTGTTCTTCCAAGGCATTTTTATAAAAGCGACAAACATATCTTAATAGGCATAGTCCTTGGTTAAACTAACCCGTGTCTGTGAAACCGGGCCAAAACGTTTTAAATTATAATCTAGTTGCATTTGAATTTGAACTTAAAAAAAAAATGTTGTATTTGGTATACTTTATTTTCTAAGTCATTTCAATATTTTTTGCTCTTAAGTTTTTAGGTAGAACTTTTAACAGTGATGTTTCAATATTGTCGAAACAACAAGCTATGTAAAAATGAATTTATCACATGCAATTATATAAAAAACCATACGTAGTAAAAATTGCATTTTACGCAATCTGTATTAAGTTGCTGTTCTCCCAAAATAAACTCTTAAGCCAAATAAACAAAATACACAATAGAGAAAAAATAAAAGAAAGGCCAAATAATAGCAGAGATCTACACATGCTGTTCACATCACGAGCGATAGGTGACATTAATACCAGCTCTGTACATTTACTCTTATGTTGTGAATTAGAAACTCAGCTGAACGAGCAATAAATTAGTCATCTGCAAGCAGGTTTACCTCACGTACTAACATCCGTCTTATATATGTTTGTCAGGAATACGCTCAGTGATTTCCGAACACTTTTGATTCGCACAAGAAGGCCACTTGAAATCAATTCAACACAGAATACGATGCTCACAGTAATGTTCTTCAATTACGCTCCGACAATAAAGAAACGATAAAGTAACGTATGTTTAAAATAAAGCGCAAAGGATTTGGCCAGGTCAAGCTTTCTGTCTGACCCATGAGATCATCGTCACTGTGTAGCTCCCATTGTGATTTTTATAATACGAAAACAATTCACATCCGATCAAGGGGTTAAGTCGCATGTAACCGGCATCACATTGTGAACCGATTCCATCTTGGTTTGGATGCAAGATTCTTTAAACAGGATTTTGGCAACACAGTGAAAACGTTCCTAAGAGCACAGAAGGGATCGTCTCTGACCGTGTGGCTATCTGTGAGATCGCCCAGCTTCACTTCTCTCAGATTTGGTCACTACAATTCTGTCCGTTCTAAAGATCTGCTTCCATGTATTCTCGGAGACGCAGCGTCTTCAGGATTTCGGTAAATGTGTCAATACTGCGCATTGGATGATGTCATCGTTAACGTGTCGTGTTTGCGGAGATCTTCTAGAGTTCGTCTCTGGCCGTACTGTCCAGCGGCGACTGGAGAACGTCTGTATTCTGAGCCTCGGAGCTCAGCTCCCCCTGCTGGCGACTCTTTCGCGAGCGCGCCCGGTCCCAGTCGGTGCGCTGCGTCTCGTTGTCCCACACGGTGGACGTCTCCGTGTCGCTGATGTAGCCCGGGTCGCCCGTGTAGTGCGTGGGGAACACCAGCAGGGGCTCGGCCGAAAACGCCCGCACGTCTCGTTGCTCGAAGTGAGACATGTACTCCTCGCTGCCGAGACCAAGAAAAGACATTAACAAACCGTGCGGGAAAAAGATTCATTTAAAGAGCGATGAAGACAGACGTCTCACATGGGGTGTTTGTTGAACATGACCGGAAGGAACTCGTCCACCGGCAGCATCTTCTTCAGAGGTTCGGCTCGCAGAAGTTTCTGAGCCCCACGTAATGAGATCATGTAGGCCAGCGTCCAGTAGGAATAGTCCGCCACCACCAGGTTGTGGATTTTGGGAACGGATTTCTCTGGGTGCTCCACCTGCATCCTTTTCCTCCCAATATAACTGAGAACACAAGATAAACATGATAGCATCTCTTTTCTTAACTGATAGCAGGCACCAGAGGGCGCTGTCCTTAAACGTCTCCGTGCATGTTTGCTTACATTAAGTCCCAGTCCAAACCCTGAGTTTCAATCTCGCGCATCAGATTCTGCAGGCGACGTTTGAAGAAAACCTCGAAACGCAGGTCGTCCTCGATCACCAGAGACACATTCAACCCCCGATCCACAATCTACACACACACACAGACCAAAACGACATTAAATTGAAACAAAAAAAATGTAGTATGGATGCAGGTCATGTGTTCAACTAGAAGAACAACACGAACATAAATAAATACATCGGCATCTCTAAGAAACAGAAGAGTTTATTTCCAAACATTAAAAAAAAATTTAATCATGTTTTTTTTATTGTGCATTCAAGTTAATATCAAATCAAACCGCAGTCGGTTTGTTTTGATTTAAGCCATAATAACTAAACAAATACACTTAACTAACACAATAAAAACATGAGAATATATAAAAAAACATAATTTTAGAAACATCTCTTTTTGGAAATAAACTCTTCTTATGTATTATATTTAATTTTCATTAATTGCAATGTCTTGCCACAATGTCTTTAACGCCAACAGTAAGGAGACACTACATGGTTTCTCCACGAATCATGAACAGAATTTTGTTTCCTTTTCCACACAAAAACTTTACTTATTGTCCTTAAGTGGGTTTAAAAGCAAACTCGTTTTTGTGTTATTATAAATGTTGGTCTCATGTGAAATGTCAGGGGCTCTGCCGGCATACGGCGTGTCTTTTAAATTGTTAAAGCGTTCTGCCGAGCTCCTGGCTTTTCAGCCTCGGTGGATGCAGCCCCATAGTATCGTGACAAGCTTCACACACCTCATTCCAGACGTTATAATGTGACAGAAAACAGCCCATTTCTCCTTTCGTGACCGGCCGTCCGTGGTACGGATCACTGTATCCAGGTAACATCTCAATGCCCAGAGTTTGAATCTGACTCAAGTTTAATGCCCTGACAGAGAGAGAGAGAGACATCGCATGCGTATGTGAGATAACCTGTGCCATCTGTCAGCCGGGTGAGAGAGAGGTATTATGGGAGGCTCTTGTTTGCAGATGTTCAGGAAACGTGTTCGTGACATACTTGCCGTCCACAGCCGTGATGATCTTGCATGTGATCTCTTGTTCGTACAGAGACCTCAGCATGCGTTCTCTGCGATCGGAGCGTCTGCGCAGGTTATCATGAACACCTGAACACACACACACCAGGTGATTGGTGAAACATTGCATTGTATATGTGGATGCCACATCTGACATCTTCAGACACGTCGACCCGTCCATCATTTCGGAACGGTCAACATTTTAGTCGCGGAGTCTCACCTCGTTGAAACCCAGTTTATCCGGTTGCTTCTGAGAAACAGACAGATACACGGATGGTTCGGCTGGAGGTCCACGTACTGAACAGAAAAGACACACAGGACATTCAAGAACTCTCTTTACCGCTTAGGAAGATAAAAGAGAAACTTGGAGGCAGAAGATGAACACGGTTGTGTTGCAACCTCACCCGTGACCTCCAGTTGCGAGTGCAGAAAACTGTCAGCCTCGTCCTGCAGTGTATTTTGGGAACGCAGGGGTACGGGGAAATACCCATAAACCTCTTTGTTGCAGATGTACATCTGAACATCTGCAGAAAACAACATTTACGTTTTAACAAGACTCGATCTGATGATGATAAAGTCACGATGAGGAGAGACGGACCTGCCATCCGTGCCGAGAAGGCGAATATGATGATGTCATCGAAGGCCCAGCTGTAGTCGGGGTGGGGCGGGTAGAAGGCCAGCTGACGGGACGCCTCCTTCCTCAGATCTATCAGATACGTGGAGTGAACCATCGGAACAGCGAAACAGCCCTTCCTCTCCTGCCTCCTGATGGGCATGTAGGCTGGCGTCCGCTTGTAGTAACCCTACAAACACAGATCTCAGATCAGTTTGTACGCGTTGCATCTCCTCTACACACTGTTTTTCCCCCTTACGCACCTGAGACGTCATGCCACACCAGAAGTTGGAATACGCGGCTCTGGACTCCAGCATGGGCGCCACGATGGTCTTATTTTCATTCATCAGCTTCCACAAAACGTCCGTGTTTGTCAGCAGATTATCACAATCCACCGTCTGGATAGAAAGACGAGAAACATCATGTATTCTGAATACAAGAGTATACTTTACAACCAGATACAAGACAAAGAAAGTTACACGACATTTTTAAACATCAGCAAAAGCTGTGCCATGAGATGGCCGGTAAGATTCAAAAGCAGGACCGCCCTTCTTAAAAACAATCCCATCATGCATTGCTATATGTGAGTTTCTCATACACTTTATGTGAAGAATGATTATTGTGTGCCAGTGAGGGATATTATTGTAAACTAGAGCTGAACAAAATTGAAAACGTGTTAAGTAAGGCAACACGCAATTAGATAATACTTAATTCAATTAAATTTATATTAAAATATATTTTAAAATTATGTAACCAACATTCAATATTTTTCTGGGAAAAGCAAAAATTGCTCTCCCTACCTCAAGAGTCTCTCTGCCATCTGCATCAATCCTAAAATGTTGACTTTTTGAAGTATAAAAATCATTCTGCGATTGGAAACTATTTCAATATTTGCGACATTTCATTAATTTAAACATTGTATATATACAATATAATGTATATTGTATACAATAATTTTAATACGTGTAGGTCGCAATTACCTGAAAGTAAATCTCTTAAAACATTTATGTTTATTGAATTCAAGTATATATACAAATGCAAAAAACATTTCACTTTTAAAATATCAACCCTAATCAAAAAATATGTACTAAAATAAATAAATAAAACTTAAATAAATAAATTATTAGCTCACATAGTAATTATTAGAGCTGTCAAACGATTAATCACGATTAACCGCATCCAGAATAAAAGTTTGTGTTTCGATAATAGATGTCTGTGTACTGTGCATATGAATTCAATTTTACTATCTATAAACATACACGTATACAGTACATATTTAGGAAATATGTACATGTTTATTTATATTTACCAATAATATAACTTGCATATAAATGCTTATTAATTATTATGTTTTATTATGCACGTATGTGCATGTTTTTATAAATATGCACAGTACACAGATATATATTATATCAAAACAAACTTTTATTCTAGATGGGATTAATCGCGATTAATCGTTCGATGGCCCCAGTAATAATATAAAATAAGTAGAAAATGAACTAAATTAACATGAAAACGAAAAATCTAAAAATAAACGTTAATAAAAAATATGAATAAACAAGAAAACTGGAAGAATGACCATTGCACTCTATGAAGACCATCTTATCATTAAAGTCATTTGAGGGTTTATTTGGTTGTAATGTTGTCTTGGATAGATTGAGTTTTGGCTTTACACAACAATCACAATCCTTCACGAGTGGTTTATCTCAACCTAGACACACATTATAGATAAATTTATCAATATAACCCTACAACTGTGTGAAGCACTGTACATATACACATACAGACCAATGAGAAACCTCCATATGTTGGACAGCAGAACACGCAGAAGAGGGCAGTTCAACACAGAGCCATAAATAAACACAGAAAGAACTTGACGCTTCTGAGTTCCTTCATCACTGAAAAGTATTTATACTGTTGGAGAACTAAACATCCAATCAGTCAGCCATGAGAGAACACGTCCTGCCCTACAATTTTCTGCTAGAACATTTTTGTGCTCCACATTACAGAAGGGAAAGTGCTTCGTGTCGACCTTAAATCAGAGGGTAAAGGTAACTTCGGCCTCAGAGACAAACAGAGCTAAAGAAGACTTTAGTACCAGAAAATAATCGGCCCACATCTCACGCGCCGTATCCAGCGCCGCCTGCCGCAGCTTCATCACATGCTCGTATCGAGCGTCGGTCCATTGCTTCGGTCCACTCTCGTCTTTATAAACACTGACACACAAACAACAGAAACGAAACATCCAAACACGGCCGATGAAGAAAACATTAAACTAAGCAGATGTGTTAAGTTTGAGTTCAGGTTGTGACGCAGACTCACGTGGGCTCCTCCTGTGGTCTCCACTCCACGTAATGATAAAAGTTCTGAACGTTTATGAGCCATTCCCTGAGAAGCTCCGTAGTGTTGTCAGAATTATGGTCTGTTGCCACCCTGAGAACAGAAAAGATGTGAAGTCAGAAATGAAGAAACCATATGCATCACATAATCCGAATTAGCTTTTAATTATCTTCAGGATTTTAAATTTTGATATCAATAATTCAATTTTTACTATAATTCTGGACTAGTGAATACTAGTAATTACAAGTAATACATAATAAATTACTAGTTATAAATACTAGAATACTAGTTTTTACATACTATTGAAAATGTAATTACTATTCATTATTATTATTAATAGAAATTCTATTCTTGATATCAAGAAATTCATATCCTGAGAATGATTAAAAGCTAATTCGGCTTGCCATACCGTTTTCTATTTTAAACACACAGAAATAGATTGTTTGTCCCTCCAAAAATAGTCAGAAATGACAAACTAAGAAATCATATGTAAGGTTTAATTTCTAGACTTCTTTTGTGTATTCTCTCATGTTCAACACTGTACAATTATCCCTTGTGTAACTTAGACGCACTGAATGACCTTTGAGAGAAGAGAAGCTTGTCTTTAGAGTTTGGCAGCGGATCTGGAGAATAACAGCCAGCGTTCAGCAAACCCAACAAAGAGAAATATCACGATAACCACATTTTGAGGACATTTTACTACATATAAGGGACTCTTAAATCAGTTTTCTCTTTAAATCTGATGGAGCGCACATGTTTCTGTGAGAGTTAAGGAACACTCAATTGAAATCTATGAAATGGCAGTAATATGTGTGGGAGAGAGACGGTACACATTACACACACACAAAGAATGTGACCTTAACACATCATAATGCACAAAACAGTAGGCGAGAAATAACCGGATGGTCTACTCCTTCCGGGATTCGTAAGTGTGGATCGGATGGACGTCTCTGTCCCATGATGCCACGGGAGCTGAGCAACGGTCAAATTTCAAAAGTAAATCAAATAAATATAGCGTAAACCTTTAAGGCGGACGTCCGTTTTTAACCTAAGTGCCAATAAATGGATTTCTCGTGACTAAATTATGCTCACGTGAAGGTTGTTGTTGAAACGTAACAGGTCAAAGAGTGTATGGGTCACATGACCATAAAGCATGGCGGACGCAGTATGTCCGAAATCTATTCATAGTACCCCACTCATAACAAGAAAAGTGACTCAAGATATTTTGTCATATTTTATGTAAATGTATCGTAATTTAAGAAGTTTTAAATAGTTTTACAGAAAACAAGAGAAAAAATGCTTAGGAAGAATGTCTTTTTTTGCAGTGTTGCTGTGCTAATGCCAGTCTCTTATTGCTCATTCTTAATAAAAAAAATCTGTGTTTTAAGCGTTTTATTTTGATTAAAGTAATCGTAACAGTCATAATTGGAAAGTTTATTAAGTAGTAATTAAATCTACAGTAAGTTACAGGCAAACCTGCTGCAAAAACTACAGCATAGTCGTACAGTTTACTTATTTAATTCAGTACGTACTGTCACAGGATGCGATTTGGGACGCAGCCCAAAAGTGTATGTGTCTTGTGTTCCAAACAAAATCCTGAACGCATGTAAAGATGTTTCTGGAAACCATAGAAAGTCATTGGTGATGTAAAAACTGACAGCAAAATGACTACATTTTTTCAATTCGTCCAATGGAAAAAAACGTTTGTCATATCGTCAACCACTAACATAAAAACTTTCCCTCCGTCTCTCGCTCTCTTAAATTCCCTAAACACACACTAAGGTTTATGAAAACAATGTCCCGCTGAGCTTCAGAACGTTCAGCCTGCAGCAAATTCCATTCCAGACGGATGCGTCTCGCAGATATCTACCTGTCTGTCTGCGGCGGATCTGTCTGACGTGGATGTTTATGTTTGAGATCTTCAGTGTGAGTCTCATGTAAACATCAGCAATTTTAATATGACTTCTTGTTAGCCGTCACAGACTCTCATAAACGATCTACAGACACGTCTAGTTGTTTACTCTTATTTAAATCATGAACACTAAAAGGAGAAGTCATATCACTTTGAAGTAGCTTCAGGCAGGTCTTGGATCAGTGTTGAGTTTATCGTTGTGTTGCATTGAATGCTGAACACATCCAGTCTCTGGTCATCCGGGCCACATTGGGTGGCGTGTGGTTCACTTTAGGTCTGTTTGTGGTAGCGATATAAACCCTGGCGTTTGGTGTTGGTTGTGACTCTGACACAGCAAAGCTTCAGACTGCTTTATAACTGGATGATCAAATCTTGAAACTTCACTTTTATAGACCACATTTTTTGCACAGACTCTAAAGTGGATGTGACCATTATGTGCACTACAGTACTACAGTTTTTAAGTTTATGAATTCACTTTATCTACGGTTTTATTATGTCAAACATTATGAATCTATACACTGAAGCTCTCTCTCTCGGGCTCTCTCTCTCTCGCTGTCTCTCTGCAGACAGGATATGACATCAGAGGTGAGGTAAATATTTACAGCCCTTTGCCCTTACAGCAACACACCTAAATAATGAGACAGTGATGGATCATTCTCATCCTAGACGCATCTACAGCACTATACTGAAGAAACAAGACGCCACAGTGTTTAAAATAACACACTACTCTGACAAATGAGGAAGTATGTACTATGCAAGTGTGCAGTATAGATACCCACATTCACCAGGAAGAGCAGGATACAACATTCACAATGGAATCATTTCTACTGCTTCAAATTGATTTCATTACAAAACAAACATTTTATTTAAAGGCGTTTTTGAAATGCGTGACTTGGCCCGAATAAGTAAGATAAAGGAGCCAATAAAAGGGTCAAGATAGAATACTAGTTAAAAATCCTCTCAGAAACTGCGAGATGCTAATGCCAAGAAGACATGTATGAAGACTCTACACAAACACTCACCACTCCATAGTTTTAATGACTTTACTCATTTATTCACTATTAATATGTATTTTTAAATATGTTTATCTTTGAAGGTTTACTTCACCCAGAAAATAAAATTCTGTCATAATTTATTCACCTTCGAGTTCTTCCAAATCTGTATTAATTTCTTTGTTCCGATGAACACAGAGAAAGATATTTGGAAGAATGCGTATAACCAGACAGATTGTGTCCCACGTTGACTCCCGTTGCAGGGGAAAATGACAACGGTAGTCAAAAGTGCCCAAGAACTGTTGACTGTCATACGTTCTTCAAAATGTCTAAATGTCAACAGAACACAAAAAAACATGTTTTCCTACTTCGGGAGTCAATGGGGGGCACGATCTGTTTGGTCATCAGCATTCTTCCAAATATCTCTCTCTGTGTTCATCACAACAAAGACATTAATACGTATTGCGAACAACTAGAAGGTGAGTAAATGATGAGTTATTCTTTATTGCAGTTATTGTTGAAGTTTCCCTTTAACTCAATTGGTACGGCGTTGTGGTAGCATGAAAAGGTCATGGGTCTGGATCTCAGGAAACACATACTTGGATCAAATGTAATATACACTAAACCTGTTTAACCAAACGCACCTTACAGTACATTTAAAGTGCAGAATGAATAAGTGACCTCAACCCTTTTCAAAAGAGAGAACAACTCAACAATAAGTGTGTTTACAAACTGAATAATTCAGCTTCTCATTCTCAGTTTTTCTCTGCCAGAGGGATTTTTAGGGAATGATTCGTTCAGTGTTGCTCCAGGGAAAGTTTTCGTCACCGACCCAATCCTCCTAGAGACATCAAGCATCCTCTTGCACCCATAAAGACACGTGTGCTGATCAGATTGGCTCGGGTGATGGAGTGGGTATGAATGAATGTCTCTCTGTCTTCTGTGGACACGTCTGAACTCGCATATTTCCCCTCGATCCACGCAGGCCACAGCACATCCACACGTCTCCCCCTGCAGCTAAGTTAAACCTCTCCAAACTTCATCGAAGTTAAACACGTTAACGCCTAATCTCCACGCACGCGTCGTTTACATGCTCTGCCAAAGTGGACGTAAACAGATGACGTCAGCTACAACCCGCATGCTTTAGACGGCCGAGTTTGATAAAACAGCCCGTCTGGACTCACCACAAGGCCATGCGATCTTGGGTAGTTGAGGCGGTCGATGGCACCGAGGACGTGCGGCAGAGAGTGCGCGGAGTTGCGGCACACGAGCGCGACCAGCACCCGCGGCGAGCGGCGCGCGGCTCCGGCTCCAGCGCTCCTCCGTTAACCGCGAACCGCCCGGTCCAGAACAGCAGCACGAGGACAGCGAGCAGCTGCATGGCCGGAGAAACAGAGGCGATCAGCCAGGAGTGCTCGCGGAGCGAACTGATTTACTATTAGCCGATGTTAAAGCGGAAGAGACGGAGGAGAATTAAAGGTCCTCTCGCTGAAAAGGAAGCGCCGTGGAGTGGGCTCAATCCCTTGCTCTCGGTCGTCTAGTCAATGACAGAGAAATCGTGATTATAAAACATAGTGATTAACTTGCACAGAGTGTTAAAGAGTTTACGAGGGACAGACCCTCGATCTGTAGCGTGTGCCTTTAATTTGGCGGCCGCCCCTTTAAGAGGGACCGCCGCGTCCAGTTAGAATCTGCAGAGTGGCCAGTGGGCGTGCCCACACGCACAAACATGCACGCACACAAGTTTCATGTTAAAGTCCCAGTGGAATTTGACATTTCAATGCCTTTTTTAATGTTAATACTTTATCATTCTCTTTTTCAAATTCGGGTGCACTCATAATCTTTAGTAAAAATCTGAATATGCACCTTCTTCCTGTAACGACTATCCATTTCAAATGACGTACGGTAGACGGCTTGGGCGGAGCATCCGTTAACTCCTCCCCTTCAACTATCAGTCTGCTGCCAGTTCAATTTCAAAATGCAACCGCTATGTTATACATCCATAGGCGCCTATTTTTGGTATTTTTGGCACATCACCACGTCCCCAAACCCCACAGAACCTAACCACCGAAACGCACATGCGTGTCCCCAATGATATTCTTTCATAAGCAAATTATAACTTTAAATATTTTTCAAACTCAAAATGAACAATTCATCATTTCTAATACTTACTTTACAGCGGAGCATATACACAAGCAAGTATAAAAGTGTACCCCAGAGAGTCTTTTAGGGGTGGGTGGAGGTACTGGTGGGAGAAAGTTCTGCTTTTTGTTGCATCATGATCAGAACTCTTTGCTATCAGCAGACACTAAATTCAGGAATTTAAGATAAGAGACATAAACTGTCTTGACTGGTGGTGTTTGGCGTGTCTTCAGATTTCAAAACTAAGAATTTTCTTCTGTGGTTTAGGCTTTGTCTGTGAGCATCTTCTCGCTTCCGTCCATCTCTTTGCATCTGAAGTGTGGTACTGAAGAGCTGCCAGATTTAAGATCACTTGTGACCAATTCTACTCCTCTTCGTCCCTTTTACCCTCCCTGTTTTATCTTTCTTTCCCAGACAACTTGCTTTTAAGGAACCTCAGGTCTTCAAGTCACTCAGAGTTTTTAGGACACTGTGAGATTGTTACTAAGGGATGTGATTCCCTCAGGTGGGCTTCCGAAAGAAAAATCAGCGGGTGGTCCGGCGAGTTGTCACGTTCATGCAGAATCACAGCCGCGGGGAAAGGCAGAACGGTCATGTTGCATTAGACGGATTACAGCCTGTACATGCTTGGCTGAATGCCTAATACACTATGACAAAGCACGCTAACATTCTCTATTGCAGGATGCTTTTTACTCCGACTGAGTGTAACCTGTGCAGCCTTGAACGCAGGATGAGCTGGGGGTTGTTTTGATTCCTTTATAGGGGTAACACAGATGACTGAACTGCTTCTTATAGATGTGAAAAAAGTAAGATTTGTCAAGAAAACATATAATTTTTTCATAATATGTTCTGATGCTGTATAAGATGAAGTATTGCTTATAGGCTAGTTTACCCTAAATGGTCTGTTACATTACTAGTGTGCTTTTTTTTACAACGTTCATTAAACTTAAAAATATTTGATACAGTCTAAACTGTAAAAACGCGGATGTGGAAGTAAAAACGATCGCGACTTCCGGATTTAAAGATATTTTTGGTGGCTCTAACAAAATCCTTGGTGTTTCGAGTCAGATCCGTGGACGGGGCTTGGTTTTGACTAAATCCTTAGTGTTTCAAGTCTATGAAACCTTAACCCTAACCTTAACCTTACTCTAACCATCTTAACTACCAACGATTGTTAAAACTGCCAAAAAAACACAGTTGCGTGATGACGTCAGACTCGAAACACCAAGGATTTAGTGAGAGCCATGTTTTGGGCCAGGGGGACAAAACCTGTTTTTTATAATACTGAAAATAAAGATGAAATACGGCCCTTTCACATTAATTTGAAAAAACAAACATCTCATAGACTTAATTCAGACTTAAAGTCGGCATGAAAATTAAAAATGATCATTGTAATTGTTTTACACAGTGGTGATAAAGTATTATTATAAATGATTTATCTGTACACATCATTAGTTTTTTATTCATTTGCACTTAATCTTTAGTCTAAAATGTTAACCTCCACTTCATCTCAAAATGTTCTTTCTTCACTTCTGGTCACGATCTGGCGCGAGGAGGGTGGGCTGCAATGACCGACAGACACACTAGAATACTTTTTTTTTTTCTTATATTCTTGGGTGACCAGGCAGGCTCCGTACTATCCTCTTCTACTATCAATCTTGTACATGTCGGTGACAGCTGTTTAAAGAAATAGAACAAGATTAGTGGGCAATAGCGCCCTCTACTGTACAGGTATGTAAAAACGTCCCTATAAATCTCATCCAATCATTATTCCTGCAAAGAATTTCCTGTAAACACGTAATAAAAACAGAAATTTGGTGATTTGACGAATGAAACTTAACTGACTAATGAGAATCATCCTTTCAGGTGGGATTCTTGCACTTGACAGCAGACGTTGCTCAAGCTCAGACATGTACATTAATAAATTGACCAGGTCAGCGATAAATATTCTGATTTAGTGTTTGTAAATGCAGTCTGTTATTGAAGAGCAAGAATCAGGTCTTAAAGAGTTGTTCCTGCTGGCTAATGTCCAGGCACCATTCCGAAATGATGATGAACTTCCCTGTGCTGTATCTGATCATAGAAAAAGCGGAGACGTCTGTCCTCCAGGTTACGGAGAACTGCAGAAATACTCAAATGCACGTGTTGCCAGACTCAGGTTGATGGTCACGTGACAGCTTGAGGGCTGATTGTTAGAGGTTCTTTAGAGATGATGCTAGGAAACAACATAGTGTTGAAGCATTGCAGAACAACTCCTTAAAAGTCATGGTGCGCGTCTTTTTTTCTCAGTGCTTGTCCACGATTCAGGTTATCTACTGAGGTCGAAATGTCCATCAATGTCTGTCAACACAGACAGAATATATAAACATAATATACACAACAATGCTGTATAATAATCGTGTGAGTCTTTGTTCGAAAAGACCAACATTAACAGCAATTGCAACCAGAAAGTTACAGTAAAAACCGCTAGAGGGCGATGTTTACAACGAACACTGAATGACCTCACACCGGATTTGTGTAACTGGATTAATGTTCTAAGTTAATTTATTTAATGCATTTAAGATTGAATAATTGTTTCTTCTTTTTTTTCTCTTCCACTGATAAATACAATTGTACGTTTTGTGTTTATATATGTAGAGATATGTAGATTGTTTGAGCAATAATAAGAGAAACAGTGCAAGTGAAGTGAAATAAAACGACTGTCCTGAGTTTCTCTCGCATCCAAAGTTTGATAGTCGACATGTAGCTGTCGTGTCGGTTTGTGTACAGTTTAAAGCAAGAGTTTCATCAGTGGTGGCATCTCAATTCTTTTTCTCTTCCGATGCGATCAAGTCTCCACATGACCAGAAACGAAAGTGAAAGGAACAGAAGAGACGACATCACGAGACTTTAAACTAAAACAGTGGGCGTTTGAAAACTACATGATGTGGTAAGTTCACATGTTCTTGGGTTTTATAGCGTTAATGTGTCAAATAAAATGCTTTCATTGGTGTAGTGCACTTTTTTTACACGGCATCAAGATGGTTTGATATGGTTTTCAAGCGTCTGATGAAACCACAAAGGTGGAAACACGTCAATAATAATCATTTGTGTAAATCTTTATGTATTCACACTACACTGACTATTGAATATAGACCTTCACAATGTTATGATAACATTGTTTCTGAATGTTTTTTAGTTACTGACCTGAAAGCACACATGATACATTTGGCAGACGTCTAGTACATCTGCAATATGTCTTGCAGACGTCTGCTGTCAGATGTAATATAGACTACTAGAAGATGTCTGTATGATCTTTATGATTTAGAATGGATGTAAAATTGCTCTTTCTAAGTTCTCTCACAACATTCATAAACTAGTATAAGCACCTATTGTATTATGGCTCCTGTATGACATATCGCTTATTGCTCCCTGAACTCTTTGTAAGTCACTTTGGATAAAAGCGTCTGCTAAATGTAAATGTAAGATGTTTATTTGATGCTTTTACACAGCAGATGTTTTCCAGATCTCCAGATCTTTGTTAATGATACCGTTTATACCAACGTTTTAGAACGGCATGTTATCAAAACACTCTTTTTATGTTACTCCAAGAACGTTATTGTTAACTTTGAGAAACTGTTGTTGTTTTCACATTAAGGTCTTCTTGACTGCGTAAGGAGTTATCAACTCCAGCCCTCCGCAATGAGTCGTCATGAGGTGAGCGAGGAGGAGGTCGAGGTTTATCAGAGCCAGATGCCCAGAGATTCATCTCCAGAAGCGAGCTGTGGGTCAGTGAGGAGTGATCAGTCCATGAGACAGCCGCCTGTATTCAGTGATGGAGCGGTGACCTCTGACCCCAGGTCATAGAGCACACTGCACCTAATGCATTTAATACTTGAATTGAACTTTTCCCCTGTTGTATTATAGGACCATAGTTTTTAACATAATCCGTTACATTTGTCTTTTCTCAGCATCATCAGGTTGAAGAGATCCAGAACATCATCTCCCAGGCCCAGCGGTGTGTCATTGAAGAGTCATCAGTCAATGTTGGACCCCATAGAATTCAGGGATGGTGCAGTGAACTATGACTCAAGGTAAAAACGTATTTATTTATAAATTGACACTTAATTCCAAAGCATCATACAATGGATTCATGCAACACTTTTCAGCACTATCCAGTGTTTTAGTTCAATAGACAAAATCTTCTTTGGTTAATCTCAACAGGTTGAAGAGACCTAGAGCGGCATCTCCAGAACCCAGCAGTGTGTCGGTTCAGTATGATCCGTCCACGAGGCAATCGTCTTTATTCAGTGAGGCAGCAGTGAACTCTGATCCTCAGTTAGTACTTACATGCAGTCTATCACAGTCTTGACCCAAACTTGACAGACGTGTTACAGTAAGAGGGTACCAGCTTCTGGGCATTCCACAACCGTGAAACGCATCATATCACTGTGTGTATTATACATGATGGTTCTTCTCATGACTGTGATTGTAATTTTTGCTGCTCTTTTCTAAGCAGTGAGGAGATGTGGAACAAGACAGAATCAGACCTGCTGGAGGAGACTGAAGACGTGCATCAGGATTGTCATGATGAATCAGTGGAAGATGTTCTTCAGAGTGAAAGACAAACACAAAAGCATCATGAAGAACAAGTATGAGAGTTTATTTGAGGGAGTCAAAGCACAAGGCAATGAAACGCTCCTGAAGAGAATCTACACACAGCTGTACATCATAGAGGGAGAGAGTGAAGGAGTGAATGAAGAACATGAGGTTTTACACATGGAGAAACAGCCCAGAAGAACACAACTTACAAGACTCTCCAATCTACTGCAACGACATCTTCAAACCTCAATCACATCGAAGACACAAAATCAAGAGTGTTCTTACTAAAGGCATCGCTGGAATTGGAAAAACAGTCTCTGTGCACAAGTTCATTCTGGATTGGGCCGAGGAACAGCCAATCAGGACGTAGATTTCATGTTCCTGCTTCCGTTTCGAGAGCTGAACTTGATTGGAGAGCATCGCTACAGTCTTCACAAGCTTCTGCTGGACTTTCATCCTGAACTTCAAGATGTGGACTCTCAGATGTATGAGGAGTGTAAAGTTGTGTTCATCTTTGATGGTCTGGATGAAAGCAGAATGACTCGGATGTTTTCAGACAGTGAGAAAGTTTCTGATGTGACGGACACTTCATCAGTGGCTGTGTTGATGTCAAACCTCATGAAAGGAGATCTGCTTCCCTCCGCTCTCATCTGGATCACCTCCAGACCAGCAGCAGCCAATCAGATCCCCTCCAAATACATCACGCGTGTGACAGAAATCCAGGGATTCGACGACGCTCAGAAGGAGGAATATTTCAGGAAGAGAATCAGCGACGAGCATCAAGCCAGCAGAATCATGTCCCACATTAGAAGAGCGAGAAGCCTCCACATCATGTGTCACATACCGGTCTTCTGTTGGATCTCATCCACTGTGCTTCAGAAGATCCTGACACAAGATCACAGTGAAGAAATCCCCAAACTCTGAGTGAAATGTACATCCATTTCCTGCTGATCCAGATGAAGATGAAGAATGAGAAGTATGATCCAGAGAGAGATCCAGAGATCAACAGAGACGTGATTGTGAAACTGGCTGAAGTGGCTTTCAAACAGCTGATGAAGGGCAATGTGATGTTCTATGAGGAGGATCTGAGAGAGTGTGGGATAGACATCACTGACGCCGCTGTGTATTCTGGCATCTGTACTGAGATCTTTAAGGAGGAATCTGTCATTCATCAGAGGAAGATCTACAGCTTCATTCATCTCAGTCTTCAGGAGTTCCTCGCTGCGTTCTACTTATTTTACTGCCATGTAATCAAAAATATTGACACGCTGCAGTTTGTTGATTTAGTTGATAGCTTACTCAAAAACGCAGTAGATAAAGCTCTTGAGAGTGAAACTGGTCATCTGGATCTTTTCTTGAGATTTCTTCTGGGCATCTCACTGGAGTCCAATCAGAGCCTCTTACAGGATCTACTGACACACACGCTGGACACATCACAAACCATCAAGAAAACCACACAGTACATCAAAGATCAAGTCAAGGGTCATGATGGTCTGTCAGCTGAAAGATCCATCAATCTGTTCTTGTGTCTGTCTGAAGTGAATGATCAGACTCTGCACAGAGAGATTGAGGAGTTTGTGAGATCAGACAAACACTCAGAGAAGAAACTCTCTGCTGCTCACTGTTCAGCAATAGCCTACATGCTTCAGATGTCAGAGGAGGTGATGGATGAGTTTGATCTGAAGAAATACAACACAACACAGGAGGGCAGAAGAAGACTCACACCAGCTGTCAACAACTGCACAAGAGCTCGGTGAGAATAACGGTCATGTATTACAGTGAAGAGACTGAAAGTTTTTCTAAAATCATTTTGTTCTCTTTCAGACTTGCTGACTGTAATCTCACCGTTGAGTCGTGTAAAATCATCTCTTCAGCTCTTCAGTCCTCAGATTCTCCTCTGAGAGAGCTTGATGTGAGTAACAATGATCTTCAGGATTCAGGAGTGAAGCTGATCTCTGATGCTCTCAAGAACACAGACTGTCAACTACAGATACTGAGGTTTGTGTCTCTATATACAGATGTATCTTAACATAAGATTGTAGCATAACAATAAGGGTTGACATGTTGTTGTGTGTTTGTAGGTTGTCAGGTTGTATGGTGACAGATGAAGGATGTTGTTATTTGGCTTCAGCTCTGAGTTCAAACCCGTCACACCTGAGAGAACTCGACCTGAGCTACAATCACCCACAACACTCAGCACTTCAGCTGCTCTCTCAAACACTCAATGATCCAAACTACACACTCAACAAACTCAAGTATGACACACAACACTCAACACTTCAGCTGCTCTCTCAAACACTCAATAACTACACACTCAACAAACTCAAGTATGACACACAACACTCAACACTTCAGCTGCTCTCTCAAACACTCAATGATCCAAACTACACACTCAACAAACTCAAGTATGACACACAACACTCAGCACTTCAGCTGCTCTCTCAAACACTCAATGATCCAAACTACACACTCAACAAACTCAAGTATGACACACAACACTCAACACTTCAGCTGCTCTCTCAACACTCAATGATCCAAACTACACACTCAACAAACTCAAGTATGACACACACACTCAACTTCAGCTGCTCTCTCAAACCTCAATGATCTACACACTCAACAAGTCAAACACACACTCAACACTTCACGGATCCAAACTACACACTCAACAAACTCAAGTATGACACACAACACTCATACTGACACATACTGACTTGTGTGTGTCACTTCAGCTGCTCTCTCATACACTCAACTGGAGATACTCAAGTTCATTGTAATGTAAACAGATTTGTGAGCATGAACGCGGCGTCATTTCATTTTGTCTTCATCTACTTTTACTCATATCTGTGCATCAATATATGTGTGTTTGTGTCTATAGGTTGGATAATGGGGGAGCGTGCAGAGTTGCACCAGGACTTAAAAAATGTAAGTTTTAATAAACATACGAGCACAGGAGGAGATTTAGGAGAAATGTCCGAACAAATTCTTAACAAGTACAAATTCTCTGTACTGCTAATGCTCACAAGTGTTTACATTTCCAGTCTGCTGCATTCACATAGTGGAATGAAAGATTGCTGTCCTTTGACATGTTTTCACGTCAAGCCTCACTCACCGTGTTCACTGTGTCATGAATGTTTGTGTTGTTTTCTCATCTACAGACTACTGCCATCTCACTCTGGATTCAAACACTGCAGATTGTCGTCTCGCTCTGTCCCAGGACAACCGAACGGTGACGCGTGTAAAAGAGCGTCAGCCGTACCCGGATCATCCAGACAGATTTGATTACTACGGTAACGTTCTGTGTAAAGAGGATCTGACCGGACGCTGTTACTGGGAGGCTGAGTGGAGCGGCGTGGTTGATGTATCGGTGGTGTATAAAGGGTTAAAGAGAAAGGGTGACAGCAGTGAGTGTTATTTTGGATACAATGAAAACTCCTGGACTCTTTACTGCACAAACAGCAGTTACTCTGCAATACACAATAAGAAAAGCACGGACATCACTGCCCCGTTCCCATCTAATAGAGTCGGAGTGTATCTGGACTGGCCGGCCGGCACGTTGTCCTTCTACAGCGTCTCTGAAACGCACCCACTCACACACTTACACACATTCAACACAACATTCACTCAACCGCTGTATGCTGGACTTGGTATTTATCCAGGTTCCTCTGCGCGGTTGTTTTAGATGGAGGCATGTATTATGGAGAAAATGTTACGTAAAGGAATTTCAATGATTCCATCAGTCACTCTGCCTTTACTAAGGCATAATGATTTTGTTGCAAGGGAACATGACGTAATAGTCACGACTTGAGGGCATTGTTAGGCAGAGCGGACACACATATTTATTAATGTGTTATGGGTCAAAAATCATACAGTGTTATATTTCCATTGAAAGATATAGTAAACACTAAAAATAGTAAAAAGAATTATGCAAAAAGCTATAGTTGCTGTAGTTGTGCAGGGACAATAGTAGCTTGGTAATAGAGGTCATAGCTTTGCCATACGTTAATAACTTTTGTTCATTTCTACCAATTTGTATTAGTATGCTCAATTCAAAGTGTGCAAACTGAAGTTTACACCATTTATTTCTTCTAAACCACGACGAGGATGTAGTACATTACACATATTTTTATATATCGCACACTTTTTGGTATTTTGTTTGTATGCAGCTTTTATAATTGCTTAGTATTGAACGGAAAATGAAATATTTTTCTGTTTGTTTAGCACTTTACATCCACACGCGCATATTTCTTGATTGGTGTGTTAACTTTAGAAAAATAGGGCATTGAACCCATCTTATAAATGGTTATTTATTTTGAAGGTCCTCTATGTTTAGAACTGGGAAGTTGTCAGTTTTATTGCTTTAATATCTTTACCTAAGTGTCAGAAGTACAGATGAAGCAATCAATAATGGTACAACTGACTGTCGCCATGCAACCTACAGTAGTGGAGTGTGTGACCCTGTTTCCATCTGGATCACAAGTGGTGAGCACTAAATACAGGTGTAAACGTGGCTCAAAACTGCATTCAGTTTTTGGTCGGATCCCTTCATTTGAAGGTAATAAACACCCTTCTGACACCATGACGTTTGTATTGTAAACACAAAAAGTCACGATGTGTCCCCCATTAAGAGACCCCTGATTGTCACTAAACAACAGCACTAAAACTCTCCAGTCAAATTTAAAACGCATGCTAATACCAGATCTGTCGCAATACAGTCCCTCGCCACCAGGTGTAAACAGGGCCGTAAATGTCTGAATCTGTGTTAAGTAAAAACAAACATTTCCTTAATTTATTTACATTCAATTAGATTCTCAAGTGTCAATCTAGAGAGCAATGTTCTCTAATATAAACATCTTAAGTTGTGTATTCTATGCTTTTTTCGTATTTATATTGTAGACTATGATAAACATTTAAAAAAAATATGATATGTATTCCATTTGCTAATTTAAATGAATAAATCTGAATTATTGAACGTGTCATTAAAATGTTATTTTTTTATTGTGTGGAATGTTTTAAATTTGTTTTTGCTTAATTTATTTTAGGACTAATTCCTGTCATAACATACTTGTTAGTAAAGAGTTGTTTTAGGAAATTGTAATGCTGTGAAGTAGTTCCATGTCTGTTGGCCGCATTATAGTTTTTGACCACTTCACCAAAGCACACCGTTACAGTCTTACAGTAATATAAAATGTTACAAATTTACTATAACATATTTTACGATTTTTGTATTTTAAGTGTCGTTTAAATTCTTATGTGACGGCAAAATCAGTGTTTAAACGAAATACGCTGTAATATAAAAGATGTCTAATATCAGTATATACTTTTCCCAACAGATTTCCCTTCAATTTATACCCGCAGACATTGGGAATAACCCCAGAAGGAGAACTGTTAAAGGAGAAAATGATGTGTAATTTTAATGACTTTATTAGTGATGTAACAAATTAATTTACCGTTAGTTTACTCTTCACATGTTTTAGTGTACACAAATGCAAGATATAGACTCTTTGAATGTTACAAATTATTTAAAAAAACTGCTTACAAATGAATAAAGAGTACCTGTAGATATTTGAGTACATGTAACATGACGAAAGTAAGTGATTTTAAATACATTTGTAGTTGAGTGTTTGATTTGCTAGACGGTTAAAATGACTTTTGCATAATCCGTGATAAAAAAATCACTTTTGTGAATCAGTATTTGTGTTTAAAATTGTTTCATTGTGTTTGTTGGATATTTTAAATGGTGTGGTCGTGTAAGTATGGTTAAATTCTGCCTTCTTGTCTATCAGCCACATTTGGCCCACACAAGGGCCTTCAGTCCTTTACTGAACTCATCCAAACAAGATTGACACATAAGGTCCACATCATTCTTTGGCTCACTGCTGGTGGAATTACGGCACAGATGTGGTCAAACTGTGGCTAAGAAGATGTGGACAAGATCTGGGCCGGGAAACACTTTCTTAAGTGGGCCACGGGTCAGCAGTTTATTTGGGCCGGATCTGCACCGAGGAAATTTGATTCATTTCAATTTCATTTGCCGACTTGGGAGGTCTCGCTTTATTCCTGCTTCACCATCACACACCTCTCACTTCCATATTTACATCACACACATCTCAGGGGTGTCCTACGTCACATCTTACGATAGCCATATGAAGGATCACAATAAACCATTAACAATCTACATAGTATTTTTGAGTAAATGTTGAAGAGCAGTTGACAGGCAGTGGACTTACGACAAAAGTTTATTGAGTATATTAAATATGTTTTTTTAGTGCATGTGCTCCCAAATCACCCACATAGACACATAGATTATAAATTATGTAAATACGAGGGGAAAATCAAAAGCGTTCTCTTTTGGCGGAGAGTAGTTTTATTTCCTTTGTCATTGCATGAAATAAATTATTCAATCAAATTTGTTTATTTGTCACACAAACAGCTATACACACATACTACACATACTGGTGAAATGTAGGTAACAAAATACAATAGGCTATGACATCAAAACCATTGCTTAACCATTCTAAAATGCCCTCTCTTTTGTTCACATAGGCTACACAGAATTTATTTTGTCAAGTCTCTCGCATTAGCTGAAAATGTTTAACCAAAAAATGACCTGAAAAATGTTATATGACCACCTTGCCTAATTTTCTCAAGTGCATTGGTCTGCCAACAATAATCGTCAATTTAATAAATATGTATTCATAGAATACTATAGTATCTGTACAGTAGTCTGTAATCTGTATCTAAAGCAACATCACAGGTGAGTCTGGATAAATCACAAATCCAGCATATAGCGGTTGAGTGAATGTTGTGTTGAATGTGTGTAAGTGTGTGAGTGTGTGTGTGTCAGAGACGCTGTAGAAGGACAGAGCGCCGGCCGGCCAGTCCAGATACACTCCGACTCTATTAGATGGAGGGGATGTTGAAGGTATATCTGTCTGCTTTAGATTGTGACAGGCAGAGTAACTTCTGCTAGAGCAGTAGAGATTCCAGGACTTGTCATTGTATCCAAACCAGCAGTCTTCACTCAGACCTTTCCTGCTGATTCCTTTATAAACCACTGAGATTCCAGCTCCCCGTCCGCTCCATTCAGCCTCCCAGTAACAGCGTCCGGTCAGACTCTCTCTACATAACACCTGCTCAAAACACTCAAATCTGTCTGGATGATCAGGATACGACTGCTGTTCTTCCACACGCATGACCTTCTTGTTCTCCTCAGACAGAACGAGAAGAGTGTGTGCTGTGTTTGGATCCAGTGCAAGATCACAGGTATCTGAACACAAGAACAGAGATTTAAGGAGGTCTTCTAAAACATATATCAAACAAATACAACAAAACTCATCACAAATATGTAAAGAAGAACTGAAAACAATAGTGAATTTGATGTTTGACATCGGCCCTGATGATAACAGTCAGTAACAAGGAGGATATGTTTATGTGTGTATGTGTGTTTAAAAACATACATTTTCGTAGTCCTGGTGTAATTCTGGCCTGTCCTCCATGGTCTATACTAGAGGCACACACAGAGTGAATTACTGATAACAAGATAAAGAGGATTTACATCTTTGATCTATGTAATAATGATCTATGCAAATTCCATACATTAATATAGTGTTGTGTGTCATACTTGAGTTTGTTCAGTGTGTAGTTTGGGTCATTGAGTGTTTGAGAGAGCAGCTGAAGTGTTGAGTGTTGTGTGTCATACTTGAGTCATGAGTGTTTGAGAGTGAAGTGTTGAGCAGTGTCATACTGTTGAGTGTTGTGTGTCAGTTTGTTGAGTGTGTAGTTTTCATTGAGTGTTTGAGAGCATGCTGAGTGTTGTGATACTTGAGCATTGAGTGTTTGAGAGAGCAGCTGAAGTGTTGAGTGTTGTGTGTCATACTTGAGTTTGTTGAGTGTGTAGTTTGGATCATTGAGTGTTTGAGAGAGCAGCTGAAGTGTTGAGTGTTGTGTGTCATACTTGAGTTTGTTGAGTGTGTAGTTTGGATCATTGAGTGTTTGAGAGAGCAGCTGAAGTGTTGAGTGTTGTGTGTCATACTTGAGTTGTTGAGTGTGTAGTTTGGATCATTGAGTGTTTGAGAGAGCAGCTGAAGTGTTGAGTTGTGTGTCATACTTGAGTTTTGAGTGTGTAGTTTGGATCATTGAGTGTTTGAGAGAGCAGCTGAAGTGTTGAGTGTTGTGTGTCATACTTGAGTTTGTTGAGTGTGTAGTTTGGATCATTGTGTTTGAGAGAGCAGCTGAAGTGTTGAGTGTTGGTGTCATACTTGAGTTGTTGAGTGAGTTTGGATCATTGAGTGTTTGAGAGAGCAGCTGAAGTGTTGAGTGTTGTGTGTCATACTTGAGTTTGTTGAGTGTGTAGTTTGGATCATTGAGTGTTTGAGAGAGCAGCTGAAGTCTTGAGTGTTGTGTGTCATACTTGAGTTTGTTGAGTGTGTAGTTTGGATCATTGAGTGTATGAGAGAGCAGCTGAAGTGCTGAGTGTTGTGTGTCATACTTGAGTTTGTTGAGTGTGTAGTTTGTCATTGAGTGTTTGTGAAGTGTTGAGTTGTGTGTCATACTTGAGTTTGTTGAGTGTGTAGTTTGGATCATTGAGTGTTTGAGAGAGCAGCTGAAGTGTTGAGTGTTGTGTGTCATACTTGAGTTTGTTGAGTGTGTAGTTTGGATCATTGAGTGTATGAGAGAGCAGCTGAAGTGCTGAGTGTTGTGTGTCATACTTGAGTTTGTTTTTGTGTAGTTTGGATCATTGAGTGTTTGAGAGAGCAGCTGAGTGCTGAGTGTTGTGTGTCATACTTGAGTTTGTTGAGTGTGTAGTTTGGATCATTGAGTGTTTGAGAGAGCAGTTGAAGTGTTGAGTGTTGTGTGTCATACTTGAGTTTGTTGAGTGTGTAGTTTGGATCATTGAGTGTATGAGAGAGCAGCTGAAGTGCTGAGTGTTGTGTGTCATACTTGAGTTTGTTGAGTGTGTAGTTTGGATCATTGAGTGTTTGAGAGAGCAGCTGAAGTGCTGAGTGTTGTGGGTGATTGTAGCTCAGGTCGAGTTCTCTCAGGTGTGACGGGTTTGAACTCAGAGCTGAAGCCAAATAACAACATCCTTCATCTGTCACCATACAACCTGACAACCTACAAACACACAACAACATGTCAACCCTTATTGTTATGCTACAATCTTATGTTAAGATACATCTGTATATAGAGACACACACCTCAGTATCTGCAGTTGACAGTTTGTGTTCTTGAGAGCATCAGAGATCCGCTTCACTCCTGAATCCTGAAGATCATTGTTACTCAGGTCCAGCTCTCTCAGAGACTTGGATGATTGAAGAGCTGAAGAGATGATTTCACAACACTGGTGAGTGAGTTTACTGCCAACAAGCCTGTAACAAAGAATTAAATAAAATAAAATGCAGGTAATTTGACTTATAGCACATTTTGCATCAATCTCCATCATCACAAACCAAGAGTTAAGACGGACTACTTGTTACTTCGATGCTAACCAGTATTTTCAATACTTGTAGCTGCATTCAGTTACATCATGTAGAATTTTCCTCTGTTGTTTGATATTGGTTGCAAAAGCGTTAAAGGGCTCATCGGATGAGGGTTTTTTCCGCGTATGTGTCAGTGCTAAAATCGGGTCCCCGATGCATCTACCAACTCAAAAAAACTCGAGAAACAAAAACCCCAGTAAGTTTGTTTTGATGAGCTTTTCCCTGCAAGCATGTGAGAAATCGAGCCGTTTAGATTTCGCTCCTTTCGTAACGTAGACGCAGGATCTTATATTACTGCCACTTAATCTACACAATTCCACCCACAGCGCTGCTGCCATTGTTGTTTTCACAAGCGACAGCGGTGTACGTGACGCCATGGCTAAAGTTCGGGAAAACAGGAAATGTAGTCGCTGCACAGAGTCCAAACCTCGGAAGAGATAGGAGTGGATTTATTTTATGTTTAGTGCAAATCCCTCAGAAACCAGAAGTAAAAACCAGCTTGTTTGGCAAATCACTTAAAGCCGGAGTGCTTTATCAACCTGGGACAGTACAAGCAGGATTAGCATCAAAGTTGTTCCTCAAAAGTGATCGAGACCGACTGAACGAGACAAAACTGTCGATGTGAGTAATATTATCAACAGTCTGAATTGACGTACATGTACCATACATATAGGAGGATAACGTGTGCATGTGATAGCTCAGGGAGCTAAGTCCGTCATGGGCTGAATAAAACATTCATTGGCAGGGTTAAACTTACTCTATATTTATTTGTTATTTGGCAAATGTGCACTTAGAGTTTAACTATATGTATGTTAATACATTATGTGTGTTAATATGTTCAGCTGCGGCAAGCTGTTTGTTTTGCTAATGAACTGGGACGAACACTGCGGTTAGTTTCGTTTTAAACGTCTCAAATCATTCGTTCTTATAGGCTGAAAAATCTGTCACATCATACTGGTTATGCACTCACGTTGTGCGTGTATAACTTTTCAACGACAAGTGATAAAATCCACGTAATTCCGCTGAGATCTGCAAGTGCGCATGCCATGGATTTTAGGCAAACATACACGCACAACATTAGCGCATTAGGATGTCCTGTTTGCGGTGACAGATTTTTTTAGTCTCCGGACAAATGATTTGAGACGTTTAAAATGAAATTAACCGAAGAGGAGTTCAGGAAATATCATTTAGATAAACCATTGGCATGGCAGTGCTACACGTGTGTTGTGTTGACACGCACCAAACCGGGTTGCTGTGAGCAGAGCTGTTTTTGAGGAGGCAAAAAGGGTTTTGTTTACACAGCCATTGAGTGTTTTTAAGGAAAATATGTTCCAGACATTTCATGAAGACCCTAATAAATCATACCAACTTGTTGAAAGTGCTCATCCGATGAGTCCTTTAACAAAATCAGACTTAACAGCTTCAAACAAATATACATTTAAAAAATAACAACTAATAAGCTCTCCTTTCTAGTCAAAAACATTTACTCAGTAACTTTGAATCAAAGTTGCTGACTGCAGCTGTAACACGTCAGAGGAGACCTGGTCCTCCCGGCTGAGTCCCAAACTCTTAAACTGTGTATTACATATTGCATCTCTTCATATTGACTATAAAGAAGCAATTCTCACCGAGCTCTTGTGCAGTTGTTGACAGCTGGTATGAGTCTTCTTCTGCCCTCCTGTGTTGTGTTGTATTTCTTCAGATCAAACTCATCCATCACCTCCTCTGACATCTGAAGCATGTAGGCTATTGCTGAACAGTGAGCAGCAGAGAGTTTCTTCTCTGAGTGTTTGTCTGATCTCACAAACTCCTCAATCTCTCTCTGTGCAGAGTCTGATCATTCACTTCAGACAGACACAAGAACAGATTGATGGATCTTTCAGTGGAGATGCACTCAGAAGTGTTCAAATTTTGTATCTTGCCTTTGATGTACTGTGTGGTTTTCTTGATGGTTTGTGATGTGTCCAGCGTGTGTGTCAGTAGATCCTGTAAGAGTCTCTGATTGGACTCCAGTGAGATGCCCAGAAGAAATCTCAAGAAAAGATCCAGATGACCAGTTTCACTCTCAAGAGCTTTATCTACTGCACCTTTGAGTAAAGTGTCAATTACATCCAAAAACTGTGATGTCTCTTGTTTATTGTAGTAGTAAAACACGTAGAACGCAGCGAGGAACTCCTGAAGACTGAGATGTATGAAGCTGTAGATCTTCCTCTGATGAATGACAGATTCCTCCTTAAAGATCTCAGTACAGATGCCAGAATACAGCGAGGCGTCAGTGATGTCTATTCCACACTCTCTCAGATCCTCCTCATAGAACATCACATTGCTCTTCATCAGCTGTTTGAAAGCCACTTCAGCCAGTTTCACAATCACTTCTCTGTTGATCTCTGGATCTCTCTCTGGATCATACTTCTCATTCTTCATCTTCATCTGAATCAGCAGGAAGTGGATGTACATTTCACTCAGAGTTTTGGGGATTTCTTCACTGTGATCTTGTGTCAGGATCTTCTGAAGCACAGTGGATGAGATCCAACAGAAGACTGGTATGTGACACATGATGTGGAGGCTTCTCGCTCTTCTAATGTGGGACATGATTCTGCTGGCTTGATGCTCGTCGCTGATTCTCTTCCTGAAATATTCCTCCTTCTGAGCGTCGTCGAATCCCTGTATTTCTGTCACACGCGTGATGTATTTGGAGGGGATCTGATTGGCTGCTGCTGGTCTGGAGGTGATCCAGATGAGAGCGGAGGGAAGCAGATCTCCTTTCATGAGGTTTGACATCAACACAGCCACTGATGAAGTGTCCGTCACATCAGAAACTTTCTCACTGTCTGAAAACATCCGAGTCATTCTGCTTTCATCCAGACCATCAAAGATGAACACAACTTTACACTCCTCATACATCTGAGAGTCCACATCTTGAAGTTCAGGATGAAAGTCCAGCAGAAGTTTGTGAAGACTGTAGCGATGCTCTCCAATCAAGTTCAGCTCTCGAAACGGAAGCAGGAACATGAAATCTACGTCCTGATTGGCTGTTCCCTCGGCCCAATCCAGAATGAACTTGTGCACAGAGACTGTTTTTCCAATTCCAGCGATGCCTTTAGTAAGAACACTCTTGATTTTGTGTCTTTGATGTGATTGAGGTTTGAAGATGTCGTTGCAGTAGATTGGAGAGTCTTGTAAGTCTTGTGTTCTTCTGGGCTGTTTCTCCATGTGTAAAACCTCATGTTCTTCATTCACTCCTTCACTCTCTCCCTCTATGACATACAGCTGTGTGTAAATTTTCTTCAGGAGCGTTTCATTCCCTTGTGCTTTGACTCCCTCAAATAAACTCTCATACTTGTTCTTCATGATGCTTTTGTGTTTGTCTTTCACTCTCTGCAGAACATCATCCACTGATTCATCATGACAATCCTGCTGCACATCTTCAGTCTCCTCCGTCATGTCTGATTCTGTCCAGAGGTGAGCAATACTGGATCCTTTCTTGACTTTGTGTGATTGTAGAACAGGACGTGTTCTAAATCTTTTTCTACACTGAGGACAGTTAAAGTCTTCTGATGTTCTGCTCTGATTCCAGAAACAGATGATACAGTGTCTGCAGAAACGGTGTCCACAGGTGATAGAGACTGGATCTGTCAGAACCTGCTCACAAACTCCACAACTGGACTGGGTCAGAACATCCCTCTGCATACTGAACAAACACACCGTTCTGAATTACACAAATTTAATAGAACTTCTAACTATTATTCACATACCAATGTTTGCACAGAACATATTATAGACATTCAAAAAAGTTGCTTAAGAAGTCAAGATATTGTTTGTGTCATTTCCAACTATAATTAAACATAAGTCCGTTGGTGTATAGTTTTGAGAAATAAGATTTTCCATCTGTTCTATGATGAGATGAATCAATAAGCACCATAAAGCCATGGTTTACAGTGATTTTATAACAGCTTAAGGGGTGTTGATAGGCACGACGTGAAGAGTTTTGTCTTACCTGGGGTCAGAGGTCAGTGTTTCATTTGTGAATTCAGAGGACATAACTACTGATCTGTTACTTCTCATAGACACACAGCTGGATACTGGAGATGCTGCAACGTCGTCCTCCATCTCCTCAATGTCCTCACTGACACTCATTATAGAAGCACGACTGGTCTTCCTTCACCTCTATCAAAAGAGACAGTGGCCAGATCTGAAAATACAATAAAACGAAACACAATTCAAAACGATTACTTCTCTGCTGCACAAACGTTGCACAAACAGCTGCACTCTCATTTTAAAGAACTCTACAAAACATAGGCTACGTTTCTTTCAAAATCAGAATAACCAGGAAAAAAATACACTGCACGAAATCATGAAGAAACGTTTCTACATTCATTTAATTTATATGAAAAGTTTAAAGAAATCAAACTTGCTGGTAGTATATGGGTACAATAGATCACTGTCTACAGTGCCCCTTTGTTTACAGTGGCAGATGTATATTTATGCATTTACATACGCAAGATTTTTTTTTTATTGTTTGCCCATCCCAGATAGCAATTTGTTGCGGCCCAAATCTGGCCCACACCTTACTCCCCACACCACCTCATCTGGCCCACATACCGCAGGGTATGATGGCACTTGGGCGGTCCGCTCCTGTTTGCCAGATTTGGGCTGCAGTCATGCCAAAGCTATGCCACATGTCAAACATCAAAACAAATAAAGCAGAGCTGACCCAAATATAAACAACAGATCATTTCAATTCTGGCCCAATTTATCCCAAAACCAACAGCTTTCTGTGCTCCAGTTTGACAAAAATTTGTATTGAGTTTCATTACAATTATAGTGATGATTGAATCATCAGTGATGAACATCATCAACTGCAGAAAAGATCAACAAAAACTGAAAAAAAAATGTTTTGTTATAAGAACGTTCCTTGGAGGTTTTTCACGTTTTAAAATATTCCGCTTTAGAAATAATATAATATAAAGCTTTCCTGTAGCTCAGCGGTAAGAGCATTGCGTTGAGAACGCAAGGTTGTGGTTTTGATCCCAGGGGATTATACATACCTATGTATAAATGTATAGGATAATACGATGCCAAATGTAAATGTAAAATGTCAGTTTTTTATGTTTTAAGATCGTTCCCAGCTGACAAAAGTCATCATCATGGTGATCAGTGTTTCCTTGAGTTGGTCTCTTGTCCCTTGACTCTCTTGTGTTAGATTATGTGGTGTATTGTTTATTGATACAATTCCATTATGTAAGATTCCTATTGCATTGAGTGCATGTGATGTAGTGTTGTCATGGCAGTTGTAACACGCCTAACAATCTAACTCTTAAAGTCAAGGTACAAGAGCCCAACTCAAGGCAACACTGACCACTATGATGGTGTACTTATAACAACCTTTTGTTAGCTGGATAATCACATAATCCCTTTCATTGTAACTTGGTTTATGTCATTTAACTTGAAGAACCCTTCTCTACTGTTTACTTCAAGCACGTGACAGGGCGCGTCTTATTCAGTGATCATATGCTTAACTTCCTTCAAAGAATGTACCTTCTACAGTAAGATCGGAACCTATTCCCTTTTTTGGGACTATTTAAAACGAACGAATATCTTCATGTTCAAAAACACGTTCTGCTTGAGGTTATGGCAGATTTTAAAAGATTACCGCTGGTGGACATTAAAGCAGTATATATTTCACACTGGGAAAATCTAGACAGACTAAGTACACATTTATATTCAAGTGACTGTTATAAGGCGAGTAAAAGTAGATTTAGGCAATACTGCGTTTAAACTTCACCTCATGTAAACACAAAACTTCGAACAATGAGATGCGATTAATCTACCCCAGCAAACATGCTATATTTAATCGTAATAAAAAGCCACACTTTCAAGTTGTGTAAGAGATAACTCAAAGTTAACGTTCGGCGTTTACTCACTGCAAACAGCGCAATGAATCCCGAACGCTGCTTTTCCAGCCTCCTCCTTGCTCCACGCTTTTTGGTTTCGGTTTCACTTGTCTACCCCCGATGACGATTCCCTCCTTTATTGTCACAATTTCAACGTGTTTCTTTTTAAAAACAGCAGTTTTTATCGGCATTAATCTGAACTGAAACGGGCTCATAGTGAGGAACAATCTTACACAAACGCTTTACTGAGTGGGCAGTGAGGATGCTGATTCACACGCAGATGGTCAGTGAATGACGTCAGTGAATGACGTAAGGGCAGTTTACATGCGATCCAAGGTGAAGTTGCCTCACTGTCTGACTGTCTATGTTCTGGTTTATATTTTCAGATTCAAAGAGCTTGGCGTGATTGGATAATTATATCCCCCTTACGAAAATGTACCATAGTTTTACTACAGTTAAAATTGAAAAACATGGTGTAGTAAAACAATGGTTATGTAAAGTAAAAAGTAAACGATGGGTACTGTAGTAAAAGGTGGTTTTGCCCCGAGTAATCAATGCACCAAAAAAACATTTTGGTAAGGGACAGTATATGGATGATGTTATGTAGAAAACAGCAAATCGATGAGTTTTCACATGCAGACTGGGTCACAAATCTTTATTTATTTCATGTTAACGCATGGTGGCAGAATACGGGTGTCAGTAGCCTATTATATAGACACACTATTTAAGGTTTTATTTCACTTAAGCAACCGTTACATTTCAAGGTAAGAATTAAACTACAGTGATATTTTTTTATTTTACCACGTTTTTTTAACTGATGACGTACGTCTAGGATTGAGTCTGGCCTAAATACAAATAATATAAGATATTAGTTCACAAATGTGCGTCAAAAATGTTTCATGGCTGTAACTTTAAATATTTTACGTTATCTATAAATCTCTTTTAAACTTTCTTGCGATATATCTTTAGAAATACAATTGAATTGCGCATTTCACAATTTTCATTATTGCAAAACAGTAAAACTTTTTATTGATAACAATATTTTTTATTGTTTATATCAAATATTGACTTTAATATTATAGAATCTAATGTAGATCTCTGACGAGCTCTGTTCTGACTTGGAGCATAAAAAACCCAAATTGTGAAATTCTTTTCATTTCGATGACAAAAATACATTTTACGTTTATATTTATTGTTTTAGCACACACTAAAAGAATAAATTAACTTTAAATAACAGATCACATTTTGCCAACAAAATCAACATTTTGTTTGACTGGAGTTAAGAATAAAGAGACAACACAGGAGTTTTTCTTTTGAAACTCATGTTTAGACTATAGCCTATGTGTCACATGTAACGCCTGTTGTGTTTGTGATACGCCTGCTTTTGTGATGGTGATGATGTTAGAAACAGGAAGTACAGCGAAAGCACAACTGCTCGGATACTCGAAGGATCTCCATCTCAACACTTATATTCTGTAGGGCTGCGTTGATGGTGTCGTCCTCGGCAGTAGTTAAAATATGGGTGGGTCTTTAAACCACTTCTGGTCAAATGTAGAAAGCGAGGAGACGCCATTACGAGCCTATCCTACGCCTTTCACCGAGGACGTTATTTGGTAAGTTCAGACGTCCATTATACTGCGTATAAATATATAAAAACAAACTGCTGTCACTTGTGTTTCTGCGCTGGTTTACGTTGGATTTTAAACCGCGCCCGTATAGTTTCTCGAGTGTATCTGACGAACCCTGGTCAAGTAAAAAAGGTTTTTCTCTTAAAGACCCTTCATAACTTCGATAGATCAGTTACATAAAAAGAAACATAGGACTGAATGAAAACTAAGACCAGTCCTAACTAATGGCTACCCTGATAGCACATGTACATCTGGCAGATATCTATTTGACGTCTGCATTTTCACCTGCTAGACATCTGGCAGATGCTGTTTGCTCATCTGCCCTATACATCTCTGAGACTGCTGTCATATAGACCTCTAGAAGACGTCTGTAAGATGTGTATGATTTATGATTGGATGTACAACAGCTCTTTCTAAGATGTTCAGCATATGATTTTACACAGCAGATGTTTTCCAGATCTTTAGCAGACATCTTACAGATGTACTTGTGCTATCTGGGTAGTCTGTCAAACTAGTTGTTAAGACGCATTAAAAGTCCCAGTGAACATTTTTTAATTACATTTAAAACTTATTATTCCTATTTTTTTAATGAAAAATTGCAGCGTTTATTGTAAATAGTTATATTATAATATTATATATAATATCCGTGTGCTATCATAATCTTTAGTTAAAATATGAAAATCCATCTTAAAGGCCCAGTGAAATAAAAAAATGCTTTTTTTTATTAAATATTTCAGCATTTGCAGTAATAGCAAGTCATTTTCTTTTTAAAATTTGTGTTCCCTTATAATGTTCATTACAATCTGAAAATGCCTCGAAATTACCTTTCATCTCAAATGATGCAAATAAGACGGCTTGGGCGGAGCATCCGTTAACTCCTCCCCTTCAATGGGTTAAATGCAGAGCACAAATTCTTTATAAAAGAGTATAGAACACCATACTTGGCCTCACTTCACATCACTTTCACTTTTTCACTTTCAACTGTCAGTCTGCTGCCAGTTCATTTTCAAAATGCAACTGCTGTTTTTATACATCCAAGCAAATCGCAGAGAAGGACGACCGCCACGCCCATTATTTTTCTCATTAGAAATTCCATTTCACTCAGAAATGCGTTAAAGTACAGAATGTAAAAATGATCGCAACTTCCGGTCCACGGGACTTTAAGTTTATGCAACTGGGCCCAGATGATTGTCACCTTGGAATGATAAGGTTCTAGCTGACATTTTTGTCAAAACTGAGTTATTCACATATTCTTATTCTCTGACAACTTATTTGCATTATATGATATATTATTTCTATATGTTGTGTACATTTTGGGACTTAAAAAAAAGGTTTTATCTACAAATTCCAAAAACTTTGAACTTGAAGCTTGAAGTCTTAAAACTGCTTAGAATGCGAATAGAACCTTATCATTCCAAGGCGAGAAGATAGAACCGGATTTGAGAATTTGTTTTAGTTCAGATTTTAGTGAGTGAATGTGTTTGTTGTTACTGTACATTTTTCATTAACATTTATCTTGTTATGTGTCAGCAGAGAGAGGCGAGGGAACCACCTTAAAAATGAGTCACCATGATGTGATGCAAGAGGAGGTTGAGGAGGAAGAAGAGAATCATGCGTTTCAGAGCAAAATGATCAGAGGAGCATCTCCTGAACCCAGCATTGTGTCAATGAAGAGTGACAGATCTATGATGAAACCCCCACAACTCGATGATGAAGCTGTGATCTCTGACCCCAGGTATAGTAAGAAAGCCATTTATTCCTTTTACCAAACATTTAATCCTAAACAGTTTACAGTGCAACACACTAGCCGCAAGGGTAAAGTAGAACACAGCAGACAAAAACTTTCTTTGGTTTGTTTTTGATCAATATAATTAGGTTGAAGAGCCGTAGAGCATCATCTCCAGAACCCAGTGGTGTGTCAATGAGGAGTCATCAGTCCATGTTGGACCCCATAGAACTCAGTACTGAAGCAATGACCTCTGACCCCAGGTACAGTAAGAAAGCCATTTATGTGGGAATGCGCCTATATGCAAATTCCGCCCAATAAGGAGAACTGATTATGCTTTGATCAATGTTTGCAGGTTGAAGAGACCTAGAGCATCATCTCTAGAACCTAGTGGTTTGTCAATTAGGAGTCATCAGTCCATGTTGGACCCCATAGAACTTGGTAATGGAGCAGGGACCTCTGACCCCAGGTACAGTAAAGGGCGATTTTACTTTAACATACCTTTATACTTCTGCGTCATTATCTGTCGTTGTATTTTTCTGCTCTTTTCTCAGAAGTGGGGAGATGTGGTGCAGTCTAAGCTGCAATGCCTCATCCTGTCAGACGCTTAGACAGGACACCATTGAATCAGTCCTGCCTGAGGAGACTGAGGACGAGCAGCAGGATTTTCTCAAATCAGTGGATGAGGGTCTACAGAGAGTGAAAGACACACAAAAGCATCATGAAGAACAAGTATGAGAGTTTATTTGAGGGAGTCAAAGCACAAGGGAATGAAACGCTCCTGAAGAGAATCTACACACAGCTGTACATCATAGAGGGAGAGAGTGAAGGAGTGAATGAAGAACATGAGGTTTTACACATGGAGAAACAGCCCAGAAGAACACAAGACTTACAAGACTCTCCAATCTACTGCAACGACATCTTCAAACCTCAATCACATCAAAGACACAAAATCAAGAGTGTTTCTTACTAAAGGCATCGCTGGAATTGGAAAAACAGTCTCTGTGCACAAGTTCATTCTGGATTGGGCCGAGGGAACAGCCAATCAGGACGTAGATTTCATGTTCCTGCTTCCGTTTCGAGAGCTGAACTTGATTGGAGAGCATCGCTACAGTCTTCACAAACTTCTGCTGGACTTTCATCCTGAACTTCAAGATGTGGACTCTCAGATGTATGAGGAGTGTAAAGTTGTGTTCATCTTTGATGGTCTGGATGAAAGCAGAATGACTCTGATGTTTTCAGACAGTGAGAAAGTTTCTGATGTGACGGACACTTCATCAGTGGCTGTGTTGATGTCAAACCTCATGAAAGGAGATCTGCTTCCCTCCGCTCTCATCTGGATCACCTCCAGACCAGCGGCAGCCAATCAGATCCCCTCCAAATACATCACGCGTGTGACAGAAATCCAGGGATTCGACGACGCTCAGAAGGAGGAATATTTCAGGAAGAGAATCAGCGACGAGCATCAAGCCAGCAGAATCATGTCCCACATTAGAAGAGCGAGAAGCCTCCACATCATGTGTCACATACCGGTCTTCTGTTGGATCTCATCCACTGTGCTTCAGAAGATCCTGACACAAGATCACAGTGAAGAAATCCCCAAAACTCTGAGTGAAATGTACATCCACTTCCTGCTGATTCAGATGAAGATGAAGAATGAGAAGTATGATCCAGAGAGAGATCCAGAGATCAACAGAGACGTGATTGTGAAACTGGCTGAAGTGGCTTTCAAACAGCTGATGAAGGGCAATGTGATGTTCTATGAGGAGGATCTGAGCGAGTGTGGGATAGACATCACTGACGCCGCGCTGTATTCTGGCATCTGTACTGAGATCTTTAAGAAGGAATCTGTCATTCATCAGAGGAAGATCTACAGCTTCATACATCTCAGTCTTCAGGAGTTCCTCGCTGCGTTCTACTGGTTTCACTGCTGTACATGTAGTCATCTCACAGCACTTGAAGATTTTGAACCATTGCATAATTTGCTCAAAGCTGCAGTAGATAAAGCTCTTGAGAGTGAAACTGGTCATCTGGATCTTTTCTTGAGATTTCTTCTGGGCATCTCACTGGAGTCCAATCAGAGACTCTTACAGGATCTACTGACACACACGCTGGACACATCACAAACCATCAAGAAAACCACACAGTACATCAAAGATCAAATCAAGGGTCATGATGGTCTGTCAGCTGAAAGATCCATCAATCTGTTCTTGTGTCTGTCTGAAGTGAATGATCAGACTCTGTACAGAGAGATTGAGGAGTTTGTGAGATCAGACAAACACCCAGAGAAGAAACTCTCTGCTGCTCACTGTTCAGCAATAGCCTACATGCTTCAGATGTCAGAGGAGGTGATGGATGAGTTTGATCTGAAGAAATACAACACAACACAGGAGGGCAGAAGAAGACTCGTACCAGCTGTCAACAACTGCACAAGAGCTCGGTGAGAATAACGGTCATGTGTTACAGTGAAGAGACTGAAAGTTTTTCCAAAAATAATTTAGTTTTCTTACAGACTTGCTGACTGTAATCTCACCGTTGAGTCGTGTAAAATCATCTCTTCAGCTCTTCAGTCCTCAGATTCTCCTCTGAGAGAGCTTGATGTGAGCAACAATGATCTTAAGGATTCAGGAGTGAAGCTGATCTCTGATGCTCTCAAGAACACAGACTGTCAACTACAGATACTGAGGTGTGTGTCTCTATATACAGATGTATCTTAACATAAGATTGTAGCATTACAATAAGGGTTGACATGTTGTTGTGTGTTTGTAGGTTGTCAGGTTGTATGGTGACAGATGAAGGATGTTGTTATTTGGCTTCAGCTCTGAGTTCAAACCCGTCACACCTGAGAGAACTCGACCTGAGCTACAATCACCCACAACACTCAACACTTCAGCTGCTCTCTCAAACACTCAATGATCCAAACTACACACTCAACAAACTCAAGTATGACACTCAACACTTCAGAATCAATGATCCAAACTACACACAACAAACTCAAGTATGACACACAACACTCAGCACTTCAGCTGCTCTCTCAAACACTCAATGATCCAAACTACACACTCAACAAACTCAAGTATGACACACAACACTCAACACTTCAGCTGCTCTCTCAAACACTCAATGACACAAACTACACACTCAACAAACTCAAGTATGACACACAACACTCAACACTTCAGCTGCTCTCTCAAACACTCAATGATCCAAACTACACACTCAACAAACTCAAGTATGACACACAACACTCAGCACTTCAGCTGCTCTCTCATACACTCAATGATCCAAACTACACACTCAACAAACTCAAGTATGACACACAACACTCAACACTTCAGCTGCTCTCTCAAACACTCAATGATCCAAACTACACACTCAACAAACTCAAGTATGACACACAACACTCAACACTTCAGCTGCTCTCTCAAACACTCAATGATCCAAACTACACACTCAAGTATGACCCACAACACTCAGCACTTCAGCTGCTCTCTCAAACACTCAATGATCCAAACTACACACTCAACAAACTCAAGTATGACACACAACACTCAACACTTCAGCTGCTCTCTCAAACACTCAATGATCCAAACTACACACTCAACAAACTCAAGTATGACACACAACACTTAACAATTCAGCTGGTCTCTCAAACACTCAATGATCCAAACTACACACTCAACAAACTCAAGTATGACACACGACACTCAGCACTTCAGCTGCTCTCTCAAACACTCAATGACACAAACTACACACTCAACAAACTCAAGTATGACACACAACACTCAACACTTCAGCTGCTCTCTCAAACACTCAATGATCCAAACTACACACTCAACAAACTCAAGTATGACACACAACACTCAGCACTTCAGCTGCTCTCTCAAACACTCAATGACACAAACTACACACTCAACAAACTCAAGTATGACACACAACACTCAGCACTTCAGCTGCTCTCTCAAACACTCAATGATCCAAACTACACACTCAACAAACTCAAGTATGACACACAACACTCAATACTTCAGCTGCTCTCTCAAACACTCAATGACACAAACTACACACTCAACAAACTCAAGTATGACACACAACACTCAACACTTCAGCTGCTCTCTCAAACACTCAATGATCCAAACTACACACTCAACAAACTCAAGTATGACACACAACACTCAGCACTTCAGCTGCTCTCTCAAACACTCAATGACACAAACTACACACTCAACAAACTCAAGTATGACACACAACACTCAATACTTCAGCTGCTCTCTCAAACACTCAATGACTACACACTCAACAAACTCAAGTATGACCCACAACACTCAACACTTCAGCTGCTCTCTCAAACACTCAATGACACAAACTACACACTCAACAAACTCAAGTATGACACACAACACTCAACACTTCAGCTGCTCTCTTATACACTCAATGATACAAAAGTTTCTGTAACCAGAACAAATTTCTTAAAAAATCCTATAAATCTGATTCTGATTCTGAGACGTTCAGCCAACGGTCCGTGGGCGTGACGTCTGAGGCTGATTCTTATAAAAACTACACACTAAACAAACACATCCAGGCAAAATACAATAATTGAATGATTAAAAAGTGGTTTTCCATGCAGGGCTTAAGACTAGTCCTAGAAACCATTTGGTTATATTGAATACCTTTTTTGTGGTGTGTTTTGGACATTGTTTGAGTATGATTTGATGATCTCGTCAGCAGAACCCAACGCATACCAGTATGGACTTTTGTTTCCATTAAAACCAATAAAATTCCCATCATAACCTTTAAATCCAGTAGAATTTATGTGATGGTTTCTAACGCTTTTTCAGCAGTGTATGCATTCTAAAATGCTAAAATATATTTTATTGCTGCTCATTGTACATCCAGTGGAGGGCGATGTGTTAATGCACAATGATTGTGCTCATCAATGTCGCTTTTTTCCTCGGCCATCCAATCACAGCGCAGGAGGGGTCGGACAAATACTACATCAACCAATCTGTAAATCGCAAATTATTCCGCCTTTTAATAATGTCTAATTAATGTCATTGATAAATGAAGGAGCACCCGTCAATATTCAAATCCTATACGAGAGGCAAGAATGACATATATTTACAGAAACCTGCAGCACTCGGACAAGCAAAAGTGCATATGTCTGCTCAGACCCTTATAAACGCTAAGCACTTTTCCACGTCAAAGACTCTGTGTGTACGCATGTTTATAAATGAGGCCCGGGGCCGAGGACCCAGCCAGTACTGAGCCAGAAACTAATATCTTTTGACCACAAGTGAGCCAGAAGATTTTTGCTACTTGGAGGCATATTTTAAAATGTATCAGTGCCTTTGTTTTGTCTCAAAATCTTTGTAAAGCATGATTGTAAAGGTACTTAAATTTAAATAAAGCCTAGTCCTGGATTCATCTAATCCCTGTCTGGGAAACCGACCCAAAATGTTTGCAGCCAAACTTTGCCAAGAACATAAAATTCACCTTGTATCTTTTTGTGGAAAATCAGCATCTCAGCATCTTGACAGTAGACTGTACTGTATATCATTTCAGCCTGTAAGTGTTCTTAATGTGTGACTGTTTGTCTGTTTTTAGTTTAGACTATGGAGGACTTTGCAGGGTTAAACCTGGACTGCAGAAATGTAAGTTTTTACTCTCACACATTTTCACCTTTAACATGTTCTAATGTCTTATAGATGTTTTAATGCTGTCGTTTTTCATTCAGATTTCTGTGATCTCTCACTGGATCCAAACACAGCCAACGTTCACCTCATGCTGTCTGAAGAGAACAAAAAGGTCACACATATGTGAAAGATCCTCAGCCGTATCCTGATCATCCAGACAGATTTGAAGGTGTTCCCAAGGTTCTGTGTAGAGAGAGTCTGACAGGACGCTGTTACTGGGAGGCTGAATGGAAAGTGTGGGCCCGTATAGCCGTGAGCTATAAAGAAACCAGCAGGAAAGAAGGCAGTAATAGTATATTTGGACTTGATGACAAATCCTGGAGTATTTTCTGCAATACCAATGGATTTAACGTTTGGCACAACAATGAATCCAAGAACATACCTGCTATTTTATCTTCATCTAACAGAGTAGGAGTGTATGTGGATTGTTCAGCAGGCATTTTGTCCTTCTGCAGCGTCTCTGACACACACACACTCACACACTTACACACATTCAACACAACATTCACTCGACCGCTGTATGCTGGATTTGCTATTAATATACTCAACTCCTCAGTGTCCCTGTGTAAATAAACACACACACACACACTATTGTCAAGTATTATTTATCATTTGTAATATTGTGTGTACACTTATTATGGCACAATAAAGACCAAGTCAAACTAAAACTATGCTGGTAACTTACTGATGGTAATATTGTCAGCAGGGATGGGCACGGATAGTGTTGTAGTATTCGAGACCGGTCTCAAATCCATTTTTTTATGGTCTCGGTCTAGTCTTGGTCTCAGACTTAGTGGTCTCGGGATTTATTCCAAGACCAGTCAAGACCACAACTGTGGGAATTACACTGTCTGATACATGTGTTAACATCACTCAATAGCATTCACCACTTGTTCCTTATTTGATTCTTCTGTTACTTTTGTTACTCCCCTCTGATGGTAAGAGAAGAATGGGGGATTGTCTTAAAGAAATCTGTCAACAAAATAAATACACACAAAGGCCCACAATACTCGAGATGTGATTGCAAAAAAGGTTTTGAGATCTTGTTTTTTTATTTGATAACATCTGATGTGATATTGATTTTGTATAATTATTCAATAAACCTTGAGTTAGTAAGTGACTTAAGTTATAGACACAATTAAACACAAGTTTTTGTTCTATTTTGGCCAGTCCCAAACAAATCTAACAAATCTAAACTTTGTGCATTTCTGAGCAATACACCACTATTTTGCTATTGATCGGATAAAAAAGAAATTAAACTATTTAACTCACTGAATTTTTTGTTGAAGGTCACAGACTTACATTTTCTTTGTGTATTTACCTTTTTTTGTTTAGTTGTTGCAATTTGTACCAGCACAAACATTTTAATATGTTACAGTAGGTAGGTGATAAAACATGGAACATAAAACATCATACACGTACATTTCTGCACAATAAATCACCCAAGTTGTGTTTTGTGGATCTTTTGAATACATTTTGGGAGTTCTGGTCTTAGTCTCGGCCCCTGAAAGTCTTGGTCTTGTCTTGGTCTCGGTCTCGGTTTTGGTGGTCGTGATACTTGGCACAGTATTTCAAATAGGTGTATTTAAAGTGGCCATAACTCAAATCTCATGTCAATCTTGAGTCCTTACAGAATAGTATCGCACCCTTCAAATATCCGTAGAGTCTTTAGTTTGATCACAATTAAAAGACAGATACAGCTGTACGATGATATCCGAAAAACATACGACGCATGTGGGGGGGATGGGGGGCGGAACTAAAGCATGTGTGCACCCATTGCCAACACAACAGCCAAATCCATCGTTATATCCACTGCTTATATAACATCCATCACTGAAATGCCCTGAACAAACACACACCTGAACTCCTCTCACTGTCTCAGAGTTACCAGCTTTTATAACTAAGAAAGTGAAACATGTACATCAGTCCTGCTCACAAACTGTCTAACATTAACACAACTCAAGAAGAATAGAAAGATATCGTATCTCCAGCATTTCACAAAGGACTTCCAGTGGAAAACCTGCAACCTTATTTGTTCGAAAACCTATTTGATAAAATAAGTTGAAGTCACCAATTTAAGTAATTTCTAAATCGAGTATTTACCTGCCAACCTTCCAGAGCCACTGGGCATGTCAGAGCATTCTAGCTCAGGATCAAAGTCTGTAATCGATTCCCCAGCTTCATCACGGGGCTGCCAGCTCCGCTTTTCTGCATCTCGGAAGGCGAAAACTAAAGGTCGCAATTTATCACCTGGCTCACAGAGACGCCCACCTCCGTTTCCGGCTTCTTCCTAGTCCTCTGCTCGTATTTCGTCTCATCGCAACCACATTTTTCAAGGAGCCCTCATCCTCTGGTTATACCCGAACGCAGGCCATCACCTCCGCAGCGTCCAGCATTGCGTTTTGGGGGGTTATGCGTACTATGGCTTCTGTCCCAATTTCTTGCTGTTTGGGGGGTGTGCTCCGGGCTCAACCGGTTCCGAGCTCGGCACACTCTTCCTGACCAGGTCAGAGTGTTTCGGGTTCGGATAGATCCTGCGGGCTTGGACCCCGCTTCCTGGACAACACGCCACATGCACATAACTTTCATAACCAAGCTCTAACATTATTATCCCTATTAACATCACTGTTATCTGCGCAGGTGAACTTGTGAAATAGACACAAATTGACACACTTGCTTTTTGGGAGATTGATGAACGTAGCACTCAACACTTTGAGGTTTCTGCACACTGCTGTTTCCTGACTAGCAGTAACATGTGATTGGTTGCTGCCACTGTGAGGATGTTGCTGATTGGCAGAACAAAGTAACAGGCTAATTTCATGTGATACGGTTTCTTGCTGCAGCCACGGGTTTCCTGTCTACAGTTTTTCTCTCAACCCTTGCTGTTTTTGACCTGCAGCGACTGACACTTGGCTGATTCTGCTTTGTGCTTTTCATTTTCTCCTCGCTGGCCATTAAACATCGTCATGGCAGATTCAGATGCTGTTAGAGGTAAATACAGGACGATCTACAGTACATTACATTCTTGTTGATAATAGTAATTTGGTCATTTGTTTGTGTATTACTATTGATAATGTACTGTTTATGCGCATTATAAAATTGCAGTTCACTGTAAAAACTATTTGAGTTAAAAGAATTGAGAGAATGGATCACTGAATTTTTGGAGGATGCATGAGGTGAATTCTTCGTGGATACAGACAACCCACAATTCTTTGCTACCTTTGTTTTAAAATGGGGTGCAGTGAAGATATGGTGTTTAAATGTTAATATTTAAAAAATTGTATATGTGGTAAACATGATTACAAGTGAGTTTTTAAGCTTTACATAATTACTTTGATAGTAAGGCAAGAAACAATGCATTGGTTTTATTAAACGGCGCTCTGGAATACTTGATTCTGATTGGCCAGTTGTTACACTCCAAGGTAATTTATTCCACGATAATGACCACTAATAACACACAGTCATTCAGCTATTGTGTGTCATTTCGATTCAGGCTTCAAGAGTTTCTTGTCATTTGTACAGGAAACACTCTTTGACACTCTACAATCCAATTGTTAGTCTGTGAATCCTCTAGAGGCCTAACACATGAAAACGATGGCAAAAACCACAAAAGTACACAGTACAAAGTTACAAAATTCTGAATGTGTATAAAGGCAGTGTGTAGCCTATTGTTGTGTTGACAATGTCTTCTGTTGACCTATTTAATCTACATGCAAACTGAAGTAGATCCAAAATATCTGAGATGAAGTCTTTTGGACGATTTTTTTGAAGAACTACATCACCTACTATTGGAGTCCGTGCAATGGGCCAGAAGTCATTGAGGCAGACTGCTTTACTGTTTTGGGGCAGTGAGTGGTGCTTCAAACAAGTGGGAATTCAGGCTTGTGCAATAGATGAGATGAAGCAGCTGAGCGGGCTGAGCATGGGATGTTTGGGCCATTTTTTTGTGGGTTTATTTTCTGGAAAGTTTACTTTCCAAATTGATGCATGTTGATTTATTGTTGGAAGCCTGAAAGTGGTGCATTTGCAGCCCACCGGGATAAGTCCCATTATGCCAGATGCCCAGTTCGCCCCTGTTTGTCAAGATCAACTAGTGGTGTGAAAACAGACTGGTAGCAGTCTGGTATTGTTACGAATTGCTCTGAGACATGAAGGTTTTTGGACCTAAATGCAGCTTTATTATGAAAGAGTTCCAGTAACAGGCGAGGGCAGGAACAAGTTCAGGGCAGGCAGCGATCAATCACAGACAAAATCCCAGACAATGCAAAGGTTTAAAAATAAAAAATAAACTGTCTAGCACCATGCTCGAACCACTGAGCCACATGAAAGCAAACTAAATGAAACTCTGATCACCATAATGGTGATTTCAAACAAAACTTTTACAATATAAACCTCTGTTTGTTCTCAACAAGATCTTTTGTTCACGTATCAAATAAAGTGAAAGTGGTGTCTGCAATAGGTGAAGATTGTAATGATGGTTGTGTTTAATTTTCTTCTGGTGAGATCTTGATGTTCATCTAAACCTGTAAGTGACTGTAAGTGTGTGGTAGATGTGTTTTTCTGGTTTTTGTTCATGTGATTCTGCTTGTAAACAGCAGGTGTTCATCATAAATGATCAATCAGCGCTTTATGAATCCATTCATTATCTCATTGTGTCAGTGTTACTTTTTTACACTAGTAGTGTGTAATATATAAATAATGAGAGTGTTAATTTAACACTGTGCTGTGTGTGCATCGCTCTGAGTTCTGTTAACACATGCTATTGATATACATGTCGTGTTTTTCTCTTTGTTTTAATCGCTATATGTATAGAAGTAAGGTTAGGGTGAATGAAATGGTGAAGATGAAGAAGCTCATTTAATGTTTGGTTTATGTTGAATATAAAGATCAAGATTTTTATTTTTCAGCCCAGTCAACTGTCTTGATGGGTGATGCAGAAAACAGATCTCCAGAAACACCAGAAGAAAGAAAGAAAAGAAGAAAGAAAATGTATTTATATGTCTACCATGATGAGTTCATTAAATTACTTTTATTTTTAAATTACTTAGGAATTCTAAGGCCTTTATTCCCGCATCTTTTGCATAAAACTTCACTTTAAATTAACTCTGCTGGGAGAATATTCGAGTCCCTATGGTTTGAGAGTTAATGTAACACTGAAGCAGAATTAAAGTTAATAAGATAATTAAGGTGATTAATGAAGTGATGATTGATCCTTAATGATGAACATCTGCTGTTAACAAACACAATCACTGAAAAAACATCAACAATGTGAAGTCACCCAGATAGTGTTTAGTGTTTCTTTTAGTTAGGATCTTATCCTTGATTTCTTATTGTGTTTGTTGATCAGCTGTAATAATAACAAAGCACATTTATATCAGCAAAGCATAGGCTCTATATTCTTGTCCGCTTGCTGATGGTGATGATAGCACATTTGTGACTTTAACTCTCTAAAAAGTGTGGATTCAAATAAACTCCGAATAAACTTTAACGCTGGCTTTTTTATGTGGATTATACACTTTCATTTTGGGTTCAAAAGTAAAATGTTCTAAAAGTGTATTTGCATTGCATGCATGCATGCATGCATGCATGCATGCAGCACATCGCCAGAGCAGATGCAAATATTATCCTAGTTTTAGTGCTTGTGACTTTCTAAAGTTAACATAATCCCTATAACCATCTGAAGGTTATAGATTGATATAAAAAACATGTAAAATAAATGAACATCATGAGGAAATAAGACTTTTGAGTAACAAATATTAAACATCTTAATCTTTACTCTCAGATTTAGGATCTTGATCTTGATTGTGATTGTCGGTTCGATTTCGATTTTTGGAGTTTGGATTTATAAACTCACAGTAAAACCCATCGATTCTTGCTATCCTAAAGCAGCAGTGGCTGCAGATGCTGGGGATTGCTCTCAAGTTGGGAGCACGTTAAATAAACAGCCAATGTAGATTTTGCTGTTTTAGCAGGACATTGAGACTTTAATTCACCAAAGCAGCATTCACCAGATCAGAATGTTTAGCCAGGATATTTATGAGAAACAAGATTAAAATGTATTATTAGACTACCATTTTAACTGCTACAGAGACACACTAAACAGACGGGTTTCAATTGCACGTACAGCTATTCAAACGTTTTTTTTAAGCACAAATTGTGCGTCTATTCTTGTTATAAGCATAAACTTTTACAGCAGTTGGGCCATATATTTGTCCCGTGCTTCAACTGAAAAGTGACAGCTCGTAACTTTGATCTTGTAAAACGCAGGTTTGCACCCTAAATTGTGCCCTAACTATACTCTTAGCACATATTATAAGCACTGTGCCAGCTTGTTTTTAACGCGTGTATATATGCATACCTTTATTAATCAGTGCCAAGTGTCCCCTTTATAGTTATCGCAACAGTTAACCACAGCCGCCGTTCCCGCTTCCATGTGTTTGAAAAAGAAAAGCCGTTTCGCCTCGTAACACTTTGTGATTGGCTGAATATAAGTTCACTCAAATCTATGTAACTAACCAGAGAACGAGAGTGGGAATGGTGGAGGCGGTGTGTCGAATAGTGTGGGGGACAGAATCATCTTTATCTGAAATTGACATTGGGACATGTCCCCCGCGTATTGATTCATTACATGAGAAATTAGAAATCTGCATTATCAGAACTAAACAGTTAAAAATGGTTGTAAATAAGTTAGGTTAACACATGTTTTTCCATTGACGTAATACATGAAAGTATTTTAAACAACTTCAACTTAACTTTTTAAGTTCTAAGTCAACTACACTAAAAAAATTCCCGTTTCAATCTGAGTTCCGAAGATGCCTTAAAATTTTAACTGAGGTCAAATTAGTTTTACAAGTTAGTTTTGAACTTATTGTTTTACATTTTGTAGTGAGAATTGCTCTAAGTTTACATGACTAAACATTATTTGTTGTTTCAATTTAGCAAAGTAAGTTCAAACCCAGCTAACAAAAGACACCATAATGGTGTCTCAGCCGACACCATCAAAGATGTTATCGGCTGAGACAGCGTGTCTATGTCTACGTATAATGTATGTGAACGTCTCCTTGATCTTTGACAGTGACATCTTGATGTTGAAGAACGGCTCAACAGTTGATGCAGCTATTGCTACTCTATTGTGTGTGGGTCTGTATAACCCTCAAAATATGGGAATAGGAGGAGGAGTGGTCTTCACTATATATGACGCATCTACAGGTACCTAAACAGACATAACCACAATCTCACAATCGCCACAACTCTTGTGTCAGTTGTGTGAAGCTCCATGTCCACACCAAGACTTGTACATACAAACACTGTACTTTTTACAATGAGAACCCCACAAACACTATTATCACCTTCACTTCCAGACACCAGTGTCACTTTATTTCTGTTGTGTATGTCTACAAAAGTTCTTATTGAGAAGTAACACAAGTTTGCATGTTGATGGTTTTGTTGAGTCACCATTATGGTGATGAGTGTTTGCTTTAGTTGTGACCCTTTGCATTTTGTGTTAAGATTCTCCTTAGTCTTACAAACCATTAAAATGTGTGGGAATAGCTATGCAGAACTGCTTGCATTGTCCTTGTCTTTTAGACTATTTTTCTATCTGAAATTGAATTAAAATTCTTAAGGCCTTTACAACAAATCCAGCCAATGAAAACTGGACTATGAGACATCGGGAACAAACTTGTTCTTCTCAACAATGTTGACAACAAAAAATACCTCTTAGGATAAATGCAATACATTCGTTGTACCATTAAATACCAAAACTCACCCATGACCCCCAGCATGCATTGCTGCAGTAAGCTTGTCATTTGTTGGTCACCACTGTTGAGATTCATACACTGACTCTTAATGTCTGAGTCATAAATCAAAGTGGGCAACATGACTGTTAAAAAACTCTTTATATCGATAGTCGCAGCAAATGTGGTTCTCCCATTTAAGCTCATTCAGACTGTAACACAAAAACCCAATGAGAAACTATCTGAAAACGAGAAAAACAAATCTTTACACATTTTCTTTTGATAATATTTGCTATGAAATCAATGCTTTATAAAAACACTGCCAAAAGGAAATGCTGTTTATCAAATGAAGGATGAAAGAGCCCAACTAAAGCTAACACTGATCACTATGCTAAAGAGTGCGTCTGTGTTTAAGTCAAGGTCAGGCAATAAGGTGCTGATGTCATGCTGCATGTTGCTTTGTTTAAAAGTCACCTTGATGTTTATTAATGATGAATTGCAAAGAAATAAAATAAGTAAATGTAATGTTTTCACTTTTATGCATTAGGTCCGTGTTTTCATTTTATATAAAGAAATGCTCTTGAAAGTTCATACACAGCTTGAAGTTTTTGCCCTGAAGTCTTAAACTGCAAAGCTGTTTATGTGCTTTTCCTGGTTTTTTTTACAGAATTTTACTGGCAACCACAGCTGCCGGAATTTTTCTGTTAAAACTACGGAACATTTTTCACACTATATGCAGCTAAACCCCAACTAAGAAAAGTTTGTCATAAGAACGTTCCTTAGAGGTTTTTGAAAACGTTTTAAAAACATTCAAAAGGTCCAGTTTTTAAAGAACGTTCCCAGCTAACAAAAAACACCAATAAAAGTAAATTCCTTGAGTTGGGTTCTTCACCCTTGACTTCCATGTCTAAAATGTTTTAACATGATGCAACTGTGCTTTTAATACTTTTTGAACAAGCGGTCTATGAGTTAAACTACAAGATGGTAGCAATTTCAATGATCACTAATGATCTCATCTGGATACTGAACTTTATCAAAGTTAAGATCTCGACTACGGAAACACTGAAAGGAATTTCAGAAGGTCAGGTCCTGGATGTAAATGTGAAGTGAAGTTGGGGACAGACGAGGCTAATTTCCTGCTGAGCAACATGATCAGCTGCTGATAGTTAAATGCATTTTAAACAGAAGCTGTGGTAGCCTCGTATTTCTAGAGGTAAATGAGGCTCAGCAGATGCGAGCCCGTCTCCAGTGACCTGCCAGAACTAATATGTTGGATTGATTTAAATATGTTCAATGACGCCTCTTCCCATTGACTTATGATTGGTCGACTGTCAATGGTTAGCGCCCTGTCAACAGTGATCAGCTTTATGAAGTTCAGCTATAGTGAATCCATATGTATCTGTGTTTAATGTGTAATGAAAACCCGGACCTTTGATGGTCAATACAATAACAACAAAATGCAGGAACAACCTGGAAAGATCATTCTGACCCCCTGGCCCTTGGCCTATAAAGCTAAACATAAAAATTGCATACAAACCCACAGTTTCTGTTCAAAATGTTTCATAATCTTAACAAATGGAGTTGTTTTCTGAAGCATTTTTTCACCTTCAGGAAAGGTGGAGACTATCGATGCCAGAGAAACTGCTCCACAGAAATCATCAGCAAACATGTTTGACAAAGTCCCCCAGACAACAGAATCAGGTAAACCACATGTCCCCATATCCAACATCCATGATGATTTCACAACACGGAATGTGATTTTATAAACACAGAAGCAGTTATTAGTTTAACAGCCTGATGATTTCATCTTATTTGAAGCCTTCTGTGTTTTTAGTGATAGGAGGATTGTCCATCGCTGTTCCAGGACTACTCCGAGGTTTCATGATGGCACACAAAAGACACGGCAGACTAGAATGGAAAGATCTGTTTCAGCCCAGTATAAAGATGGCACGCAAGGGTGTTAAAATTGGCAGTGCCATGGCTGAAGCCCTCAACAAGACAAGAGAAATGATTGAGAATAGCACAACATGGTGGTAAGAATTATTTTGAACTAACCAAAAGCTGAATGAAAAATAAATAAACATGAGGTAAACTCAGAGCTAACCACTGATGCTAAATGAACATGTCATTTAAAGTAGATCACATAAACTGAACTGTTTTCTATCATTGTGTAGTTCTGAATCTTTCTGCATCACCATTAATAGTTTCCATTCATCTTGTTTCTGTTCGCTCTCTTTCTTTGCTTCTTTTACAGCGACGTGTTTTGTGATTTAAACAATAAAACCCTTAAAGAAAATGATGTGATAAAACTTCTCCAACTTGCCGACACATATGAGCTCATAGCAAATGAAGGACCGGATGTCTTTTACAATGGATCACTGAGTCAGAAAATAGTGAAGGACATCCAGGCCGCAGGTGATTCCATGATACTATTTCACTCTGTTCATGTTTGATGGAAGCTAATGATGACAAATATGATCAATTCTGTCCGATTGGTTGGTTTGTGGTGACACAGGAGGAATAATAACATCTGAGGATCTACGGGGTTATGAACCAAGGGTGCATGAACACGCATTAAACTTTACTATGGGGAATTATACATTTCACGTTCCTAGTGCTCCATTCAGTGGACCCACGCTCGCTATGATCCTCAAAATACTCGACGGTGAGTGAAAAAGTGACGATTTACTAATGGAGTTACTTCTTACAGTTTACTCAGTGTGATTCTTCAAGAGTTAAGTTAACTTTCCTTATAGTTCAGTCTAAAACATAAACCTTTTCACTTCAGGTTACAACATCACACGCAGCAGCATACAGACAGATGAGAGTAAGATTTTGACATATCATCGTATGATTGAGGCTTTCCGCTTCACTTACGCCCGAAAGAGTGAACTGGGAGATCCTCAATTTGTCAATATTGCTCATGTAAGTTAAATATTTTTGTACTAAAGGGTTTCTGCACTTGATTTGTAGCACTTTAAGATATTTAAAATAAAATATTGTAAAAAATATTTGCTGTCAGAAAGACAAAAAACACTCAAGTCTCTGATAAAATTCACACGAGAAGGTACAACATGAGGCTAAATGATCATTTATAGAGCAAGAGGGCGGAGTCAAACACCACAATGACATCAGAGCATGTGATGATGAGCTGAACCACGTGCTTCAAGACAACATGAACACAGGACACCACAGAGAATTTATTTGTTAAAAATTGTATTTAGTTCCCTTGCACAATTTTGAATGGACCTGCATGCAAGAGATGATAGAATCAAGCCAGTGGATCTTCAACATCACGAATGATGACATGAGGTCAAAAATAATGACAGGATGTTCAGTTTTGGATGACTTTTTTATAAAAAGCTTTAAAGGGAACTCAGGGTATAGAGATATATGGCTTAATAAACTGTAATTGCCTTACACTACTAGCATTTGTCCTTAGAAACACATCAAATATTTTCATTTATTAAAAAACACCCTAAATCTCATACTCATTTTAAACTAAGGAGGCCGCCTTGTTCTTTTACTATGATGTAAAATGGTTGCACCCACAGGCAGCCAAATGGAACACAGACACACAAATCAGTTCCTCAGGTACTGTGGGATACAATATATATATAAATAATGCTAAGATAATAAAGAAAGAAAATAAAAGACGCTATTTGGAGTATTTTCCTACATTTTAAAGGTCCCATTCCCCGGGAACGCATGTTTCAACCTTTAGTTAGTGTGTAATGTTGTTGTTAGAGCATTAACAATACCTGCAAAATTATAAAGTTCAAAGTTCATTGCCAAGCGAGATATTATATATTATGCATTGCGGCATAAAGTTTTCATTTGTTGATTGTCACCATTGTTGAGATTCATACACTGATTCTTCATGTCTGAGTGGTTAAGCTGTTAAACAGTTTATAATTAAATTCCTAAATATGATCACAGTGTACAGTAATATTAGTTCATACTACAGTAGCAGACAAGATCATCTCTTAGTGAATACAGCATTAATCAGAAGTAAACTTCTGTCTTAGTTTAGTTTACTTACAGCTTGACTTTGACGCAAGTTTTAGTTTGCTAACAGCAGATTTTGACGCAAATAAAAAGGTTTTCAAAGTTTATGAATACTGCGACAGTGACACTGTCTTTTAATTTCACACTTACAAAGTGTTAATATATTAAGCCCTACATATCTCTACACCCCAATGTTTCTTTTAAAGCTCTTTTAGCCCATTATAGTATAGAAATGTCATAGCCGACATTATATTCCAAAGCATCTTTCACTCAGTTTGTCCTATCTTGTATTACAGATCATTCAAAACATGACTTCAGATGAAACTGCAAGAAGCATCAGAAGTAAGATAGACGACACCACCACCAAACCTGACAGCTACTATGGGAAAGACATCTCTCCTCCTTACGACTCTGGGACGTCTCACTTGTCTATCATTGCAGAAGACGGCAGTGCTGTGTCTGTCACCAGCAGCATCAATGATCTGTAAGAGACAATTCTGGATTATTCTACTTGTTTCGCAGTTATTTAAAATCCACTGGATCACTCTGAAAAATAATCGATAAACATGTGAATGAACACCACAACAGCTTAAGCAGACAATTTCAAAACAGAGCATGTATGTCACTGCCAATACGTTTGGCCACGACTGAACATTCTAAAATAGTAATAACAATAGATGAATACATAAAATAAAGACAGTATGGTATTACAATACGTGTTTCACTATTCCCAAGCTTTTCTCTATGAAATGCATATCGATGAAACTTAACTGAAATAAAGAAAGTGGGACCAAGTCATTGTTTTCAAGTCACCAGTAAGTCTCAAGTCCTCAAGTCATCCCAAGTCAAGTTCTGAGTCCTGAATGTTATTGGAACTGAATCAATGTCACTTTTGTACCCACAAAAATCAAAATTTTTGTGATCAGTGTTTGCTTTAGTTGAGTTCTTGACTCTTTTATTTAAATGTTAGTTTCTTTTTGTTGTTGTAATTGTGATAAAATACAATGGTTGTGCCAAAGGAAGTTAAGACAGATGATTCACACATAACTGATGACACTTTGGCTTGACTGTTATCAATGTGTTGTTGATTTTTGATTTTGTCTTCATCAGTTTTGGCTCTATGGTGATGTCACCCTTAACAGGCATCATCTTTAATAACCAGATGAGTGATTTCAGCCGTCATGAACCAGGAAAGAACATTAATAAGAACAACTTAATTACACCAGGTAAGAACTTTGTGCAATCCAAAGGTGCAATAAGTGTATTTTTTCATCATGTGTTTCCACTATGTTTTGACACAACATTGCACATGCAACTGCAGTGATGTAATTGTGTACTTGTGTTTTTGGACAAGGTAAAAGACCACTTTCATCGATGTGTCCCACAATAATAATGGACAACTCGCAACCAAAACACAAACGGGTCAAAATGGTGGTTGGAGCTTCGGGTTGGACAAAAATCCCCACAGCAATTGCACAGGTAACAACAAACCCAAACAGATTTATACAATTGAAGCATCTTTGAATACATGTTCAACTGTACACAACATGAAGACATCATTAACAAACTCACATGGTTTATTCTGATTATGCTTGAAAGAACAGTTCCCCTAATATAAAAATTCTGTCGGTATTTATTCTCCTCATGTGGTGTGTTCAAGTCGATTTAACATTCTTTAAAATGTATATTTTTGTGATCTGCAAATGATAGTAAGTTTAAAATCTCATGAGGATAAATAAATGATGAACGTTTTATTGGGGGGGTGAAATATTATTTGCTTAAGTTACACTAAGTGCTTCAATTTTCAATTTTGGAGATTTACATGTGTTTGTAAAAAATATTTTTTTCCGTCTCCCGTCTCTCTGGTCTCAGGTGGTCCTAAACTATCTGTTCTTTGACTATGACTTAAAGAAATCTGTTGATGATCCCAGAATTCACAATGGGTGGAAACCGAATGTGACTGTGGTAGAAAAGAACTTTGATGAGGTGGGATTCTTGCCAAAGTCGCTAAGACATCTACTTTACATAAACAGATGGACAAGAGTACAATGATAGTTATTCACATTTTGTCTGTTTTGTGTTCGTGAATGCAGTCTGTGCTTACAGGGCTGAAGCTGAAGAATCATGTTATGAACCGGAATCAATCGGTGGCAGAAATCCATGTAGCTGTGCGACAGGGTGACAGAATCTGTGCTGCATGTGACTGGAGGGAAGGCGGCGCTCCTGCAGGATACTGAATCACTTCTGTCCACACGCTTCTGCAGTCACATGTGACGGGCCAAAGTTTGCCGTTTAAAAATGAAAGCTGTTAATGTCTTTTATTGTGCTAACTGAGTTATCAGACGATTATTTTGATTCATTATTTTTAACAGTATGCAATAAAAACACAAGGAAACACATACAACACATCTGTGGGTCTGACTTTGAGTTTCCTTTTTGCATTTCTGATGGGTTGTACTGATCGAAGTATCAATTTGTAAACATAAACAGTGGTCAAATAATCTGTGTTGGAATCTGTTGTTGTGAATTGTAGATGATGAAATACCAAAATTCCTTGCAACTGAAACCCTCAGAGATGACGTATTATTTTAGGCCATCCCAGAAGTTAGCGCCGCGTTGGTTCCCTCGACCGAAAGCCGATGCATTTTTTCCCATAGACTTTTGGAAGATCGCCTTTGTATATATTTTTTAATATAAGTTTCTGACAATGACACTACAGATAAAATACATATTTATTTATATACCCCCTGCAGTCTGTGAATGCAAAGTTTGATCTTACCCGGACAGGAAGCTAACAGCTAGAAATCATTGACAAACCAACTATTTTTAACATTGATTCAATGTTAACAAACCCCCATTATTGTGATCAGTGTTGGCTTTATTTGGGACCTCGACTCTTGTATTTTAACATTGTCTTAATTTGCTAACAGAACACAAAAGAAGATATTTAGAAAAATGTTGATAACCGAATAGCACAGCCTACCATTAACTTTTATTGTATGGATACAAAACCAATGCAAGTGAATAGGTGCTGTTAACAAAAATCTTAAAAAATATATTATTTTGTGTTCTGCGGAAGAAAGTCGTAGGTTTAAAATGACAAGAGGGAGAGTAAATGATGACAGAATTCTCAATGCATGCTGGGTAACATTATGTCACGTTAATGTGAATTAGTTTGATGATTGTCACCATTGATGAGGTTTTTATGATGAGTGTTGATGTCAGTGTGACTTTGTGCTTTCATTAATCTAAAGTTATCAGCAGTTGTAGAAAACTAAATTTCCATTTTATTTAAAGCATATTGTTAATTTGATTACACGTAATATTGTAGAAGCTAACAACCACAAATGTACATGTGTAAAACATCTCTTTCATTGATGATTAGGCCTCTTCAATGTATAAGTGTTTTATTAAACAGTAAACACCATTGCAATCATTGCTTTAGTTGAGCTCTTAATTTTTTTTCAAACACTGATCACAATAATGCGGTTTTGTTGAAATTTAAAACGATTTTCAGCATTAGTTGCGCGTGCAAAAGTGATATTGATGTAATGCCATTAACATCCACAAATCAACATTAATTCTATGGTTTGTACCTGTAAGCATGCTCTCTGGGTATCATCATCATCATCATTTTTTTAAGTGTTGTAATCAACACACATCAGAAAAAACAAGAGGTCCTATAAGCAGATGCATTGTAATCCTAATAGACATTACAGGCCATATGCACACTGTAAAACTAACTCAAACCAGGTCTCATCGGGTTGTGGGGGTCGTCCTTTAAAAGCTTTCAATTCAGACTTTCAGGTGTTGTCTCAGCGAGCACTGCTGTCTTCCACAGTTTGTCCATTTCCCACATTAGCCAACAAAAAGAGAAATTGATCTAGTTTGAAATTATTTTCATGCGCAGAAATAAAACACTTCCCCTGGTGACCATCAACAGGGATTCACCAGAAATTTGTTTAGTATTAACGACTGGCGCATGCGATCAATGACATCACAGCTGCACAGTACATAGAAAGAAACAATAAGAGAAATGCTGACAAAGATCAAAATAAATAAGCTAATTTTGGGTAATTATTATATAGATGTTTTACACGAAGACAGCCGTTTTTAATTGAAATGTATATTTTATTATTTATTTAATGCAGTACAACAGGTAAATTTTGAACTTAGTTTTTTCCTTTATGGAAAAATTAGCTATCCCAAGCTAAATATAAATTGTCAAATAAGAAAAATAAAAGGTGATTGCATCGACGGTTTCATCTTAAAAACATAATGAAACGTTACCGCGCATGCGCACTTTGTGACCCCAATAATTAATTACATAATTGAAAATATTCTAACACACTTTTACTTCGCAAAAATGTTTCTAAGTAAAAGTGCTAAACAAACAATTTTAAGCTTCGACAGAGCTAACGTAAAAACCTGTTAATAGAGCAGAGTGCACATAATAATGTAGAGAACATAAAAAAACATTTAAGTTGGCATAAGGTCATCATGTTTATATTGTTTCGCATGCTTTTTTGAGTAAAATCAATCCTATCTAAAAGCTCCGGTTAAATTTGGGTCTCGTCGGTGAGGCCGGTGGCGGCATTGAAACATGCTCCTAAACAGCACGGGGTGGCAAATATATACAGCCTTCTTTTAAAGGTTGCTAAGCGATCACGTTTATTGAAACGCTTTGTTTTTTGTAATGATTGGTTCAATTTAAGTCATTTTCTAAGCTGACTTTAGAAGCAGACCACGCTGCATCCTCTCATCTTAGTTTCTGTTAGGGTGAAGTTTGGGGCTTATGCATTATAACTGCATTTTGCAAGTCTTTTTTTAATATATTCTTTTACTTTTTCGAATAATAAATTACTCTGATTTGTGTTGCGTTTAAATTAAAGTCTGATTCACTTCAGGTTTTGATCATCTTGAAAAAGAGAAACTTTTATCTAATGACCCCATTATGCCAGAATTAATATTCATGTTATGTATTTGAGTTTATGACAACTAAAAGTGCTTTTAGCAAGTCACCTCAATATAAAACTTGGTTCAGTACTTTTTGGATATTTCCATATTGAAAAAAGCACGACAATACTGATAACTAACACCTAATACCTTCATTATAACCGTGATGTGAAATTTTCATACAGTTTCATCCCTATCCCCAGCTTATGGTGTTTCAGTTGTTATTTTTCAAGTTGTTGTTCAATGTGACACAGAGACACAGAGGAGTTCAAAACGGAGACTCCAGCATACAGAGGCTCAGTGAATGTTGTGTTGAATGTGTGTAAGTGTGTGAGTGTGTGTGTGTCAGAGACGCTGTAGAAGGACAGAGCGCCGGCGGGCCAGTCCAGATACACTCCGACTCTATTAGATGGAGGTGAAGGAGCAGGTATGTCTCTGTTTTTATTATTGTGCCACGCGCTGTATCGTTCAGGAACACAGTACAAAGACCATGACATGTCGTTGTAACCAAAGCAACAGTGATCTCCATCCCTGCTGATCCCTTTATACGTCATCCCTACAAAACTCCATCCGCTCCACTCAGCCTCCCAGTAACAGCGTCCAGTGAAACTCTCTTTAGACAGAACCTGCTCATAGCCCTTAAATCTCTCTGGATGATCAGGATACGGCTGAGGATCTTTCACATACGTCACCTTTCTGTTCCCATCAGACAGAATGATGTGAATGTTGGCTGTGTTTGGATCCAGTGTGACATCACAGGCATCTGAACACAAGAAGATATCAATAATACCAAACAAAGTCACAAACAAATTCAAGTGGCAACAAAACCAAGAAGCTGAGTGACCTCCACGAGAAATTCAAATAAACTGAATAGTACACATTTGCTAAACGTTTATCCTATTTAAGGTGACATTGTTGCCAGTTATTGTTACCTCTCGGTCATCCTCAATAAGCGGAACGCGTAACATTTAAACCATTTAAAACGTTTGACTATTTTGGTTGTTTAAATTGAGCCGCCCATCTTCACAACGGAGAATCACATCACACACGCTCTCAGGAACATTTATGTAATTGATTTTTTGCCGCTATATCCTTTAATATCGTTATTTTGTGTCTTTATTTACTCCCGCCAAAGACGCGTCGCATGAAGAGCAGCAGACACGTGCTTATTTTAAACACACTAGTGCAAACACGCAGAGCAGGTAAATGGACACATAACAGTAAACAAAATGCATTTAATATTAAACATTTGTATCCGTCAGTCTGTTTACTGTTAGCTATGTCTCCAACCTTTCAACCAGATTTGTGATATTTTATTAACCATAACGTTTTACTCTACATTAGCATTAGCATTAGCATTATTGGTCAGCATGTAAACATTTGTGAAATTTTGTGAAAACCCAGGCTAACATTTTATAATCTAATTGATTATTAGACAACAAGCATCAAAGATTAAGTTCAAGCATTAATTCCACTAAGATGTTGGTATTATTGAAGATATTGTCATATTTTCACCGAATATTCTGTAGGATGATTTTTGCTGGGTTTTCACAAGCAGGTTCACATTTTGTAATGAACAACGTTTTAATTGGCACATTATTTAAAGATAGAAGTAGTTCTGGTATGAAAGTGAAAAGGTGAAAATTAGTTTTACTGTTTTCTTTTTATGATTTTAATGGTTATATAGCATTTTAATTGTTACATTACATTATTAGTTTACATGTTGTCAGTATTTTTTTTATTTTTATATCAGATTTCAATTAAGTTAATTGGTCTTCTTAATTTCTTTTTTTTTACTTTAAACAACTTTGTGTTTCACAATAGTTGTGTCGAGAACAAAATCTTGAGTTCGCTTGTAAAAGTTCTATCTGTAACTGTAGATGACAAGTAAAGGACAGGACTTACATTTGATCAATCCTGGTATGATCCAAAAATGCCCTCCATGATCCAAACTAAAGAGAGAAATACAAACACCACAATATAGAAGTACATATAGTTAATATTTAAGGAAACATTTGGTCTGAGAAACAAAGTCAAGAACAACAAGACACCAAACTATCAGCTAGTCACTGATCTGATCTGACACTGTTCTTGGCACGCACACGCACAGGTCAGTATGTGTCAGTATGAGTGTTGTGTGTCATACTTGAGTTTGTTGAGTGTGTAGTTTGGATCATTGAGTGTTTGAGAGAGCAGCTGAAGTGTGAGTGTTGTGTGTCATACTTGAGTTTGTTGAGCAGCTGAAGTGTTGAGATACTTGAGTTGTTGAGTGTGTAGTTTGGATCATTGAGAGAGAGCAGCTGAAGTGTTGAGTGTTGTGTGTCATACTTGAGTTTGTTGAGTGTGTAGTTTGGATCATTGAGTGTTTGAGAGAGCAGCTGAAGTGTTGAGTGTCTTGAGTTCATTGAGTGTTCAGCTGAAGTGTTGAGTGTTGTGTGTCAGAGTTGTAGTTTGGATCATTGAGTGTTTGAGAGAGCAGCTGAAGTGTTGAGTGTTGTGTGTCATACTTGAGTTTGTTGAGTGTGTAGTTTGGATCATTGAGTGTTTGAGAGAGCAGCTGAAGTGTTGAGTGTTGTGTGTCATACTTGAGTTTGTTGAGTGTGTAGTTTGGATCATTGAGTGTTTGAGAGAGCAGCTGAAGTGCTGAATGTGTCATACTTGAGTTTGTTTAGTGTGTAGTTTGGATCATTGAGTGTTTGAAAGAGCAGCTGAAGTGCTGAATGTTGTGTGTCATACTTGAGTTTGTTGAGTGTGTAGTTTGGATCATTGAGTGTTTGAGAGAGCAGCTGAAGTGTTGAGTGTTGTGTGTCATACTTGAGTTTGTTGAGTGTGTAGTTTGGATCATTGAGTGTTTGAGAGAGCAGCTGAAGTGTGAGTTGTTGTCATACTTGAGTTTGTTGAGTGTGTAGTTTGGATCATTGAGTGTTTGAGAGAGCAGCTGAAGTGTGAGTGTTGTGTGTCATACTTGAGTTTGTTGAGTGTGTAGTTGGATGAGTGTTTGAGAGAGCAGCTGAAGTGTTGAGACTTGAGTTTGTTGAGTGTGTAGTTTGGATCATTGAGTGTTTGAGAGAGCAGCTGAAGTGTTGAGTGTTGTGTGTCATACTTGAGTTTGTTGAGTGTGTAGTTTGGATCATTGAGTGTTTGAGAGAGCAGCTGAAGTGCTGAGTGTTGTGTGTCATACTTGAGATCATTGAGTGTTTGAGAGAGCAGCTGAAGTGTGAGTGTTGTGTGTCATACTTGAGTTTGTTGAGTGTGTAGTTTGGATCATTGAGTGTTGAGAGAGCAGCTGAAGAGTTGTGTGTCATACTTGAGTTGTTGTAGTTTGCAGCTGAAGTGTGAGTGTTGTGTGTGAGTTGTTGAGTGTGTAGTTTGGATCATTGAGTGTTTGAGAGAGCAGCGAAGTGCATACTTGAGTTGTTGAGTGTGTTTGGATCCATACTTGAGTTTGTGTGTAGTTTGGATCATCAGCTGATGTGCTGAGTGTTGTGGGTGATTGTAGCTCAGGTCGAGTTCTCTCAGGTGTGACGGGTTTGAACTCAGAGCTGAAGCCAAATAACAACATCCTTCATCTGTCACCATACAACCTGACAACCTACAAACACACAACAACATGTCAACCCTTATTGTTATGCTACAATCTTATGTTAAGATACATCTGTATATAGAGACACACACCTCAGTATCTGTAGTTGACAGTTTGTGTTCTTGAGAGCATCAGAGATCAGCTTCACTCCTGAATCCTGAAGATCATTGTTACTCACATCAAGCTCTCTCAGAGGAGAATCTGAGGACTGAAGAGCTGAAGAGATGATTTTACACGACTCAACGGTGAGATTACAGTCAGCAAGTCTAAAAGAGAATAAAACAATTTAGAAAAACTTTACTTGTCACTTTCAGTCTCTTCACTGTAACACATGAACGTTATTCTCACCGAGCTCTTGTGCAGTTGTTGACAGCTGGTATGAGTCTTCTTCTGCCCTCCTGTGTTGTGTTGTATTTCTTCAGATCAAACTCATCCATCACCTCCTCTGACATCTGAAGCATGTAGGCTATTGCTGAACAGTGACCAGCAGAGAGTTTCTTCTCTGAGTGTTTGTCTGATCTCACAAACTCCTCAATCTCTCTGTGCAGAGTCTGATCATTCACTTCAGACAGACACAAGAACAGATTGATGGATCTTTCAGTGGAGATGCACTCAGAAGTGTTCAAATTTTGTATCTTGCCTTTGATGTACTGTGTGGTTTTCTTGATGGTTTGTGATGTGTCCAGCGTGTGTGTCAGTAGATCCTGTAAGAGTCTCTGATTGGACTCCAGTGAGATGCCCAGAAGAAATCTCAAGAAAAGATCCAGATGACCAGTTTCACTCTCAAGAGCTTTATCTACTGCAGCTTTATGCAATTTCTTTACTGAAGCAAAATCCTTCAATCCCTCCATAGTTTCACTGACATAATAGTAAAACACGTAGAACGCAGCGAGGAACTCCTGAAGACTGAGATGTATGAAGCTGTAGATCTTCCTCTGATGAATGACAGATTCCTCCTTAAAGATCTCAGTACAGATGCCAGAATACAGCGAGGCGTCAGTGATGTCTATCCCACACTCTCTCAGATCCTCCTCATAGAACATCACATTGCCCTTCATCAGCTGTTTGAAAGCCACTTCAGCCAGTTTCACAATCACTTCTCTGTTGATCTCTGGATCTCTCTCTGGATCATACTTCTCATTCTTCATCTTCATCTGAATCAGCAGGAAGTGGATGTACATTTCACTCAGAGTTTTGGGGATTTCTTCACTGTGATCTTGTGTCAGGATCTTCTGAAGCACAGTGGATGAGATCCAACAGAAGACTGGTATGTGACACATGATGTGGAGGCTTCTCGCTCTTCTAATGTGGGACATGATTCTGCTGGCTTGATGCTCGTCGCTGATTCTCTTCCTGAAATATTCCTCCTTCTGAGCGTCGTCGAATCCCTGGATTTCTGTCACACGTGTGATGTATTTGGAGGGGATCTGATGGGCTGCTGCTGGTCTGGAGGTGATCCAGATGAGAGCGGAGGGAAGCAGATCTCCTTTCATGAGGTTTGACATCAACACAGCCACTGATGAAGTGTCCGTCACATCAGAAACTTTCTCACTGTCTGAAAACATCAGAGTCATTCTGCTTTCATCCAGACCATCAAAGATGAACACAACTTTACACTCCTCATACATCTGAGAGTCCACATCTTGAAGTTCAGGATGAAAGTCCAGCAGAAGTTTGTGAAGACTGTAGCGATGCTCTCCAATCAAGTTCAGCTGTCGAAACGGAAGCAGGAACATGAAATCTACGTCCTGATTGGCTGTTCCCTCGGCCCAATCCAGAATGAACTTGTGCACAGAGACTGTTTTTCCAATTCCAGCGATGCCTTTAGTAAGAACACTCTTGATTTTGTGTCTTTGATGTGATTGAGGTTTGAAGATGTCGTTGCAGTAGATTGGAGAGTCTTGTAAGTCTTGTGTTCTTCTGGGCTGTTTCTCCATGTGTAAAACCTCATGTTCTTCATTCACTCCTTCACTCTCTCCCTCTATGATGTACAGCTGTGTGTAGATTCTCTTCAGGAGCGTTTCATTCCCTTGTGCTTTGACTCCCTCAAATAAACTCTCATACTTGTTCTTCATGATGCTTTTGTGTTTGTCTTTCACTCTTTGCAGGTCTTGAGGCTTCTCCGTGTGCAGAGTGTGTGTCTGTAGGTCTAATGTTGTCTTGTTGACGGGTGTCTGACAGTAGGAGTTAGTGCAGCTCAGACTTGACTGTATTTTCCCACTGTTGAGAGCATTAAAAGAATAGAGCAATGAAAAATACAACAACAGTCTCCTTTTCCAAAGGTAAATAATAAAGTAGATGATGTATTCTAATAAAGTAGACTGCTCATAGTAACATACAAAATGTACATAAACACTTGAGTTGACATATAATTTTTGTTATATCGTTTTACATGTTCAAATAACAATACAATGGTATGATTTAGTCTGGATCTGGTCATTTCTTATGAGTTATCTGATCTGATAGCTATCTTATCGTGAAAAGACCAGCTGTAAACCCTGCTACAAATGTTTTGTTCCGTGAACGTTCTCAGAACATTCCTGATGGGTCGAGGACATTCCCAGACCATCACGATGTGGAGTTTTTTGAGGATTGTGGACATTGAGGATGTTTTCTATGCGTTTAGAGGATCATTACTATAGGACAGTCAGGACACACAACAGTAAACAAAATGCATCAAATATTAAAGCATTTGTATCCGTCAGTCGGTTTACTGTTTGCTATGTCTTGTCTCCAACCTTTCAACCAGATTTGTGATATTTTATTAACCATTACATAACGTAGCATTATTGGTCAGCATGTAAACATTTGTGACCCTGTGAAAACCCAGGCTAACATAATCCAATTCATTATTTGACAACAAGCCTCAAAGATTGATTGCAAGCATTAATTTCACTAAGAATTTGATGTTATTCAGTCATTATTGAAGATATTGTTATATTTTCACAGAATATTCTGTAGCATGATTTTATGAAGGACTTTTGCTGGGTTTTCACAAGCAGATTTACATTTACAATGAACAACGTTTTAATTGGGAAATTATTTAAAGATAGAAGTAGACAAAAGTGAAAATGGCACGGAAAGGCTAATTTAGTAATTAACTTTGTTTTCTGTTTATGATTTTAATTGTTATTTAGCGTTTTAATTCATATATTAGATTTGCTGTTTGCATGTTGTCAGTAGTTTTTTTTTGAACAAATATTAATTATCAGACTTCTAGAGGACATTCCCAAAAGCCACAGAGCCTCTACATACATATATCAAAATGATATGGCCTGATAAAAGATCATTTATTTTATACAGTATATCCAACTGGGCTAAATTAATCAAATATTTATTTATTTTCAAAAAACATATCGTCCGGACCTCTGTTTGGAAGAACATATAAAGACCGGACCTCTTGGAACTTTAATTGAATACCCCTGCTATAGGACATTCTCATAACATTTGCAGGACCTTTAGGGGACCAAACAACACTGTTCGCTGCTAACAAATGTCGTACCAGTTATGTACGACTTACCATCCGGCAATGTAACTGTCATGTCCCAGGCAAGTCATTTTATTCATTCAACTTGACAATGTCACAATCTCCTTACGTTGCAAAATAACCAAGTCGAGCTATCTACTTTATTCGTATGTAACGTCATAAACCAGTTTTATAGTCATTAAAATATGACTTTATCATCAAGTGTGTCCAATAGATGGTAACCCAGATAGCAAAAAGGCAGATGAAAACCATTGAATCAATGTTAAACTGTTGATTTGACAATGTTAATGGAACTTTTGCACCCGCAATTAATGTTGAAATAAATGTTAACTTTCAACAAATGACCATTATTGCAATTGGCCAAGTGTAAGTGCATCTGGTGTCAGCGCTCTACTCCTCCCAAACGAAGGCAAAAAAACAGAGATGTTGCTTTCAGGGGCCGTTTACATGTTGTGTTTGAAGCTAGTTTTAAATGCCTTAGGGCTGTCACGTGTGTTGGCTGTATGTAGCACACGACGAAGGAGGATAAATCTTTAATATATCCACAAGGGAAAGGCGCTGGGGAAGACAGAAATAACAGCAACACAATCATGAACAATACGGGACAAAGAAACAACGAATAACACAGGGCTTAAAGTCCCAGTGCAACGCCATGGGACCTGTGTTTCTGAAAATATAACTACAGAAAATGATTTTAGCTGGTTTACACACATTCACCTCCGTGCGTTGTGTTTTATGTGATGGTAAATGTGCTAGCACGCTATGGCTAACAACCAACTGCTACCTCAGAATCTAGTTTGAGTTATTAGTATAGCCCTGTAGTCCATGCAGTTTATGAAGTGATGTTATGATGTAACAGCGTTTCTGCTTAATCTCAAATTCACGTGCATTGTCCTGCCCACGGTGAAGCTATACAGTGACAGTATTAGGGATGTTCCGATACAGAGTACTGATCCGATACCTGGGTGTGAATATACTGCTAGACCTGTATGAATTGATATAATTATTTTATGGTGTACTTCAGACTTATCCTTTGAAAACATGAACAAATAAATAAAGTGAACTAGAGGTTTTTTTATTAGCTGACATACATTTGGCAGTATTATTATTATTTAATAATATCTATTTCTTGAGTGAAAAAGAACTTCAAATGCAGCCACAAATCTTACACTGTAAATTGAAAAGGGCAAAAGGTCTTTTTTGTGGTATCGGCGGCTTTGTCGATACTGGTATTTAAATCGGAACAAACCTAGACAGTATGTAATAACAGATTTTATCAAACGAAAATAATTATATAAAACATAACTTTATATATGTATATTTTAGTGATGCACCGATACAACATTTCTCCACTGATATCAAAATCTTTATATATATTACCTCCCATTTACTAAATTCTGAAGATTAAATTAACTCAATGTTATTAATTAATTTAATGACTTTTCATATTTGACATCAAACTGGTGATATTTCTAATCATACACAGTGCATAAATGAATACCATTTTCTTGTCCTCTTTTGATTGACAGGTTATATCGGCCATGACTATCGGCTGTTTTTAAACTATCTGCCGATAGCCGATAGTGTGAAAGTTAGCTTTTATCGGCCGATACCGACTATTGTCAGATATATTGGTGCATCTCCAGCATATTTTGTTCAGAATATTTTGTCAAAGCTAGCTCACACACCACAAGATACATCGCAATCATTTGACTTATTTTGAAGGCATGGGCATGATTTCAGCAAAGTTATCATTCACATTTGCTATAGATCTCTCTTTCAATGAGTCGGGATGTCTGTTGGTGAGATGTTTTGCCCAGAAGGTCATGTTTGCACATCAATGCAACTAATTTAATTAATTAAACGCCTCTTCTTTATATTACAAGAATCAATACCAAATAAATAAAATATAATTTCAGGGTATTTCAGTATGTTTTAGTATTGGTATGTTGTGCAACACTAATCTAATAGCTGAGCTGCTGCAAGAACTTTGCAGGAAATCGAATGATTCTTTCAGAGACTTCCTCGCCATCATGGATAATGTGTGGCTCAAGGTTTCTTAGCACAAGCTCCAGATTGCGTCTGACAGGAAAAAGCAGTGCCTTCAGTGTTTTAATGCTACACATAAACCGCCCCTTACTGTACCTGAGGTCAGAGGTCAATCTTCCATCATTGAAGTTTTGAGGTAACGGCATGGACAGATGACTCTTCATTGACACACAGCTGGGTTCTGGAGATGATGCTTTAGGTCTTTTCATTCTAATGATACTGACAAAAGACAACAACATTTAAGTAGCACAAGGCGAATCTTAATGATTTATGGTTCTGATTTTTTCAAACTTTTGTAAACTTGAAAATATAGCTACAACGCAAGTTATGTTTGAAAACACGGTGGGGGTTGATTTTAAATCCGAACGAACGCAGTCATTGACTCAACAACATCGTATAAGAAAAGTTAATGAACTGTACGTGGACAAACTTAGATGGTGAAAAACTGTGGCTAAAACACTAATGTTTGCACATACAGTTTAGTTTGTCCTTAATTATCCAGCCATGGCTGAAAATTGGCCATATTATTTTAAAACTATGCTGAAGTTGTCGAATGTCGCCTGCACTGTTTCACTTTCATGTGTGAGTACCTTTCATTCAACCTGGGGTCAGAGGTCACTGCTTCATCACTGAATGAGGTTAGAGGGTGTGTTATGGACTGATGTCTCTTCACTGACACACAGCTGGGTTCTGAAGATGCCGGTCTGGTCATCTTGCTTTGATGAGCATCATCTTCTTCCATCTCTTCAACCTCATGCACCTTGCTCATTTTGCAGCCGTGTTCTCTTGATCTAAGGACCTTTATGTTAAAAGTTTAAAAACATGAGTAAAACACAAGTGTCATACTTCCATTGATGAAGGTTTTGTCTGTTCATGTGGCAAATATGAAGATAACAGTTGCAAAACTCAGAAGTATAAACATTCGCACAATTAGTGTAAAATTGTATATGTACATTCGTGCCTTAAGAAGATGAGAATGTCTGCAGCAAAATGGCACCCGCTAAACTTGACAAAGATATTTAGCCACGAAGGCAAAGTAAATTGGGAATATGGGTTTATTTCTACATGCAAAAAAATCCATAAAAACTAAAAGCTCCCATGAAATGAGGCACACGAGCTGTCCCGATTTGAAGAAAAAAGCAGTTTTACATCAATTCTGAATCATACATATTTCATAGACATGTTCTAGATGACACAAAACATGTATACAGATGTAAAGGCTGACGTCAAATTCACATCTCACAGATGTATATATTTTTTTTATGCATTTGGCAGACGCTTTTATCCAAAGCGACTTACATTTTATTATCCTATAGATTTATACATAGGTATTTGCAATCCCCTGAGATCAAACCCACAACCTTGCGTTGTTAACACAATGCTCTTACCACTGAACTAAAGGAAAGCGAACTGAGATGAGAAGGTCTGACCTTCCCTATATGGGCATCACCTGCAGCTCATGGCGTCTGTAGCACACACACATCTGTTTACATCTGCGAGACGTTTTGTTTCCGCATCAGCATCTGCAAAACTGACGCAAACTCAAACGCATCCTTTCAACGACATCAACTGCAGTTTTACCCGTTTCGTTGATCCTCTTTGTTTTTTATTACAGCTTTGGCTTATGATTCCATAAACATTTTTTTTTTGCCAAACATCCTTAAATTCTTCACAAAGCTTCAGTTTACGCTGCAAACACAACTTACGCAACACGCACACAAAAGTAAACGTTGTTGCGTGTTTGTGAATTAAATGAATACATTTGACTACATTTGACAAATCGTATAAGAAATATCGACTAAACATAAATTATTTGAAATACTCACTTTCTGGCGTCTCACAACAGTAACTCACTGAACCGAAGAGAGAACTGCGCACGCGCAGATGATACTGAGGTTGAGAACATGTTCCAGGAAACGCTTGCGGTTTTGGTTCAGTTTTTTTCTTGTTTGGTGTCAAACATTTGTTAAGACTCACAGCAAAGTCGTTAACAAATGTGTCCTCAGTGTACGAAACGATTGAAGATGTTAGAATATTACGATATTTTGTGGTAAGAGCTTCCTGGTAAAAATATAGTTTATCAACATGATGATGTAGTTGATGATGCTGCTACACAGTGGGAGTTTGTAAGCAAATATCATCGACACAAGAGCACTTATTGTTTGCAGAAGTTTATTTACATTAAAGGCAAAATAACTGAGAATAAGAGCACTGATCTGGAACTTCTTTAAGTCTAAATATCATTTAGTAATCGTAATGTCTTCTGGTCCATATCCTTTCCTTATGAAGGTGTGCGCTATACACTGACTAATCTAACAAAAATACTATACAAATGTATATATGACACTTTCATAAACTTTTCTATGCTCCTCTGATTATATAATGGTCAATATTACAATTTCATGGCACAACAATAATGATAAGCCTAATACACACAATAAACATAATAAAGTCTTGATAAGAGTGATGCGTGTCATAAAAAAAAGCGGATAAAAAGCTTGCAAGCCAGATATTTGATCAAACATCAGAGGTGTGATACTGTAAAACACATTGGAAATGTTTATGACTTCATTATTCATGCCATTGCTGGAGCGCTTCTCGTTCTCAAGTTAAAGGGAAACTTCACCCAAAAAGAAATTAATTCTGTCATCGTTTACTCGCCCTCAGATTGTTTCGAAACTGTATAATGTCTCTGTTCGGCTGAACACACAGAGAGATATTTGGAAGCAAATCCGATCTCATCCCCCATTGACTCCCACAGTATTTATTTTCCCTACCAAGGCAGTAAATGAGGGATGAGATCTGACGTTCTTCCAAATATCTTCCTGTGTGTTCAGCATAACAAAGAACTTCTGCTCCACAGAATTCAGTGGACTTTCATTTGTCTGTTTGATACTGAGACAGAGAAAGACATTATGTGTGAGGTTTGAGTTGTTTCTCACAGCATGTTGTTCAATGTGACACAAGAGACCCAGAGCACTTACAAACTCTTACTCCAGCATACAGAGGCTCAGTGAATGTTGTGTTGAATGTGTGTAAGTGTGTGAGTGTGTGTGTGTCAGAGACGCTGTAGAAGGACAGAGTGCCGGCCGGCCAGTCCAGATACACTCCGACTCTATTAGATGGAGGTGAAGTGCTGTCTTTGTGTTTATTATTGTGCCAAGCGCTGTATCTGTCACCGATACAGTACATAGCCCACGACGAGTCATTGTAACCGAAGCAGCAGATATTTCCTCCATCACGGCTGATTCCTTTATATGTCATGGCTACAACAGTCCACACACCCCTATCAGCCTCCCAGTAACAGCGTCCAGCGAAACTCTCTTTAGACAGAACCTGCTCATAGTCCTTAAATCTCTCTGGATGATCAGAATACGGCTGAGGATCTTCCACATGCGTGACCTTTCTGTTCCCGTCAGACAGAACCAGACGGACGCTCGCTGTGTTTGGGTCCAGTGTGACATCACGGGCATCTGAACACAAGATTGGAAAGAAATCAAATACAGGCGGCAATAAACATAGATGTTGAAAAAACCCTGAGTGACTGCAGCAAGAAATAAAAGCAGTTAGTTCACAGATGTTCTTAGGTTAAACAGTAAAGATTTTTAAAATATTAGCAAGTTAACATATTTTCATTGTTCGCTGAACTTAAAGATTTCAAATATTCAAGATCTTTGAAGTCACAATGAAATCAAAATTTACAATTCTTGTTTTTATGAAATATTGCGATGTTCACTATAAATGATAAATGCATGCATGGACGATGGTGTTGAAAGCATTTTTCACCTGCTTTGACATTTGCCACAAATTTGGACCCGACAGTTTTAAAGCAACATAGAATTGAAAAGTCAAGCTTTCCTTTTTAACCAAAAAGCTACGGAATGGAGCTGTAGCGTTTCAGAGGAGAACCCTCCCAGTTCAGTCTAGGTTTTGATTTATTTATACGTCATTGGAGTTTTGTTTTGTGGCCCATTTCCCCTGTTGGCTTAACTGGGAGACTGCCGTCATAACCTCATATATAATATAGTTTCATGATCCAACTACAATCTTACAGACCTCATCTTCTGTGCACGTTACACTCCCGTTTATGGTATTACTACAAGTTCACTATGTATGCATAACTCCTGTTCTTATATGACGTTTGTTTTAAAGGGCCATCTCCGCATGTAAGATGCAAAGGCATGTCTGATCAGTGACGGTCGGTGACTTCTCCTCCGGGGAGGCAGGAAAGCAAAATATGTGATCAGAACGTCATGTGTGTGACTCGTCATGTCAAAATACGTGCGGAAGCAGACGCATCAGTGAAGTGTCTCATTTCAAAAGGGTTTTTTTAAGTTATATTTTGGGGCTTTTTATGCCTTTAATCAGACAGTAAAGTGGAGAGTAGACAGGAAGTCATTAGGAGACGGCAGAGGAGCGGGATCTGCAAAGGACCGTCGAGAGAAAGGGGCTCGAACCCGGGCCGCCGCGAGCGAGTGAAGTGTCTCTGACCCACAGTAGTAATTCACAATAGGTCTGTGTGTTCACAACGATCACTAGTTTAACAATAAATAAACTAGGACTTACACTTTCTCAATCCTGGTGTGATCCTAAGATGTCCTCCGTGTTTCAAACTACAGAGAAACAAATGAAAGCACAAAGCAGATGTTAAATGTTTGTTCGACATTTTAAGTTACATTTAACAAAAATGTCATTTCACCACTGGACGGTTTTTACAGGTAATCTCACATCAGTTGAGCTAGTCGGCATGTGTGTTGGACTGCCAATGACCCTGAACAGCCTGTCTTAACCGTCTTTTATTGGACTTCTGTATGCTAGACCTCACAGAACCCCGAAGTGTGTTTATTTTAGCACTGTATCCTATGAAAGCACACAGCTGGCTAAAAAGACCATTTTCACACTTTTGCATTTGCATAGCCAAGCTCCTTTGGGTTTTCACAGCATATTGTGTAACGTGGTGAATATGAGAGTAAGGGTTTAAGGCTGATGCTTTAGGTCAGTGGATCTAAACCGTTTCATGGTCGTACCCCCCGTAAAGCAATTTAAAGAACTACCCCCCCCCATACTGTACATTGAAGATAGATAAGATAATGTGCAAAAAAACTTAAGATATAGTTTATATGTATACACTATATATAAAGAAGCAGAAAATAACTGTATATGATAAATTGATTTCAAGAGATCAGATTATAAATGTAACAACACTGCTGATAAGAACAATAGGAACCCAGAAGAAACCCTCACAGAAATGAATGGTTTCCATTAAAATACCATTAAGAACCATTCGATTTTTGCATTAAAAAACCTTACGAAATTGTAATGTTTTGGGCACTATTCCAAAAGTATTAATCTGACATATCACAAGAACGGTGCGTGTTTTATTGATTTTAACATGAGGGAGAGTTTATTCGCAGTTTATAATACTGACGCGTTTGTTTCAATTTGCATTTGCATTCTTCCGTGCATTCACTATCGGTTGGGGTTTCAGGGAACCGTTGCGCCCCTGCAGCAGTACCTCTGCGCCCCCCCCCTCATAAATTGGAGTGCGTTCATGTTTAAGGCCCCACTTCAATATAAAAACAAGGCCGAACACAGCACAGGTCAGTATGTGTCAGTGTGAGTGTTGTGTATCATACTTGAGTTTGTTGAGTGTGTAGTTTGGATCATTGAGTGTTTGAGTGAAGTGTGAGTGTTGTGATATTGAGTTTGTTGAGTGTGTAGTTCATTGAGTGTTTGAGAGAGCAGCTGAAGTGTTGAGTGTTGTGTGTCATACTTGAGTTTGTTGAGTGTGTAGTTTGGATCATTGAGTGTTTGAGAGAGCAGCTGAAGTGCTGAGTGTTGTGTGTCATACTTGAGTTTGTTAGTTTGGATCATTGAGTGTTTGTGAAGTGTGAGTGTTGTGTGTCATACTGAGTTTGTTGAGTGTGTAGTTTGGATCATTGAGTGTTTGAGAGAGCAGCTGAAGTGCTGAGTGTTGTGTGTCATACTTGAGTTTGTTGAGTGTGTAGTTTGGATCATTGAGTGTTTGAGAGAGCAGCTGAAGTGTTGAGTGTTGTGTGTCATACTTGAGTTTGTTGAGTGTGTAGTTTGGATCATTGAGTGTTTGAGAGAGCAGCTGAAGTGTTGAGTGTTGTGTGTCATACTTGAGTTTGTTGAGTGTGTAGTTTGGATCATTGAGTGTTTGAGAGAGCAGCTGAAGTGTTGAGTGTTGTGTGTGTACTTGAGTTTGTTGAGTGTGTAGTTTGGATCATTGAGTGTTTGAGAGAGCAGCTGAAGTGCTGAGTGTTGTGTGTCATACTTGAGTTTGTTGAGTGTGTAGTTTGGATCATTGAGTGTTTGAGAGAGCAGCTGAAGTGTGAGTGTGTGTGTCATACTGAGTTTGTTGAGTGTGTAGTTTGGATCATTGAGTGTTTGAGAGAGAGCAGCTGAAGTGCTGAGTGTTGGTGTCATACTTGAGTTTGTTGAGTGTGTAGTTGGTCATTGAGTGTTGAGATGAAGTGAGTGTTATACTTGAGTTTGTGAGTGTGTAGTTTGGATCATTGAGGTTTGAGAGAGCAGCTGAAGTTGAGTGTTGTGTGTCATACTTGAGTTTGTTGAGTGTGTAGTTTGGATCATTGAGTGTTTGAGAGAGCAGCTGAAGTGTTGAGTGTTGTGTGTCATACTTGAGTTGTTTGAGTGTGTAGTTTGGATCATTGAGTGTTTGAGAGAGCAGCTGAAGTGTTTGAGTGTTGTGTGTCATACTTGAGTTGTTGAGTGTGTAGTTTGGATCATTGAGTGTTTGAGAGAGCAGCTGAAGTGTTGAGTGTTGTGTGTCATACTTGAGTTTGTTGAGTGTGTAGTTTCCCAGCAAAAAAAGGCAAGTCCAAAAGACGTCTTTTCAATGTCGTCGATGACGTTGCACAGACGTCCCCTGAGGAGCCTGAATGTAAGTTTTTACAACGTCTGTTTAAGACGTCTTCTGAACGTGTGCTATTGTTGTCCAGGTTATCTCTATAACAGTGTTGGACTGATATCACTTTTACACCTGCAATTCATGTTGAAATTTAATGAATCCACCATTATTGTGATCAGTGTTTGTTTTAGTTGGTCTCTTGACTCTTATTTATTACACATACAATGGATGAACTTTGCCATTACAAATGTGTCTTAACACACAGTTAAAATGGCCAAAGAAAACTCAATTCCAGTGAAATCAGCTGTGAAAATGTTCTTTGAGGATTGAGTATTTTATACATATATAGACCTAGCCAAATGTTGGATTATCAATTTTCTAATCCATAATCTGACTGTAACATTTCTTAGTAATTTTCTAAAATACATTTTCAAACGACTGAACCGCACAAGCAAACAAAGACACAAAGACATGATGAATTAGTGTATGAAACTCAACAATGGTGACAACCAACAGAAGAATACTTCGTGCTGCAATGCATGCTGGGTGACATCATAGTACAAAACTCATTCATGATTCCCAGCATGCATTGTAATTGATCTAATATCTTAAGTTTTTGTAAATTGTCACCATTGTTGAGGTTTGTATGATCACTGTTGATGCCAAAGTGTGTCAAGGAAGAATTGAGGACAATTTTGATTCAATGCTTTGTGCATTTACTAGTTAAAGTACTCCCATCAGTCATGTATGTTCTCGGTTTATCTAACCAAACTTCATCAATTTTAATATGACTTAATAAATATTATAAAAGCCACTCTTCCCCTTCTCTTTCTTTATTGTCAAACAAGAGTTATTTCTAAAACACTATTGTCTGAAAGAGGATTCATATAATGAAGGCCAAGTATTATGAGCCCAACTAAAGCAAACACTGATCACAATAATGGTGGATTAATTACATTTCAACATGAATTGCAGGTGCAAAAGTGATATCAGTCCAACACAGTTATAGAGATCACTGGACAACAATAGCACACGTTCAGAAGACGTCATATACAGACGTTGTAAAAACTTACATTCTGGCTCCTTAAGGGACGTCTAAGCAACGTCATCAACGACGTTGAAAAGACGTCTTTTGGACTTGCCTTTGTTTGCTGGGTTGGATCATTGAGTGTTTGAGAGAGCAGCTGAAGTGCTGAGTGTTGTTGTCATACTTGTTGCATTGAGTTTTGAGAGAGCAGCTGAAGTGCTGAGTGTTGTGTGTCATGAGTTTGTGAGTGTGTAGTTTGGATCATTGAGTGTTTGAGAGAGCAGCTGAAGTGCTGAGTGTTGTGTGTCATACTTGAGTTTGTTGAGTGTGTAGTTTGGATCATTGAGTGTTTGAGAGAGCAGCTGAAGTGCTGAGTGTTGTGTGTGTCATACTTGAGTTTGTTGAGTGTGTAGTTTGGATCATTGAGTGTTGAGAGAGCAGCTGAAGTGTGAGTGTTGTGTGTCATACTTGAGTTTGTTGAGTGTGTAGTTTGGATCATTGAGTGTATGAGAGAGCAGCTGAAGTGTTGAGTGTTGTGTGTCATACTTGAGTTTGTTGAGTGTGTAGTTTGGATCATTGAGTGTTTGAGAGAGCAGCTGAAGTGCTGAGTGTTGTGTGTCATACTTGAGTTTGTTGAGTGTGTAGTTTGGATCATTTAGTGTTTGAGAGAGCAGCTGAAGTGTTGAGTGTTGTGTGTTGAGCAGACAGCTGAGTTGAATACTTGAGTTTGTTGAGTGTTAGTTGGATAGCTGAGTGTTTGAGTGTTGTGTCATACTGAGTTTGTTGAGCGATAAGAGCAGCTGATGTGCTGAGTGTTGGGGTGATTGTAGCTCAGGTCGAGTTCTCTCAGGTGTGACGGTTTGAACTCAGAGCTGAAGCCAAATAACAACATCCTTCATCTGTCACCATACAACCTGACAACCTACAAACACACAACAACAGAAAAAACAGATTGGGTTTTGTAAATTAAACTCATATGCCACTCAGGAAACTGATACTCTTACAAACCTCAGTATCTGTAGTTGACAGTTTGTGTTCTTGAGAGCATCAGAGATCCGCTTCACTCCTGAATCCTGAAGATCATTGTTACTCACATCAAGCTCTCTCAGCGGAGAATCTGAGGACTGAAGAGCTGAAGAGATGATTTTATACGACTCAACGGTGAGATAACAGTCAGCAAGTCTGTAAGAGAATTAAACAATTTAGAAAAACTTTACTTGTCACTTTCAGTCTCTTCACTGTAACACATGAACGTTATTCTCACCGAGCTCTTGTGCAGTTGTTGACAGCTGGTATGAGTCTTCTTCTGCCCTCCTGTGTTGTGTTGTATTTCTTCAGATCAAACTCATCCATCACCTCCTCTGACATCTGAAGCATGTAGGCTATTGCTGAACAGTGAGCAGCAGAGAGTTTTCTTCTCTGAGTGTTTGTCTGATCTCACAAACTCCTCAATCTCTCTGTGCAGAGTCTGATCATTCACTTCAGACAGACACAAGAACAGATTGATGGATCTTTCAGCTGACAGACCATCATGACCCTTGATTTGATCTTTGATGTACTGTGTGGTTTTCTTGATGGTTTGTGATGTGTCCAGCGTGTGTGTCAGTAGATCCTGTAAGAGTCTCTGATTGGACTCCAGTGAGATGCCCAGAAGAAATCTCAAGAAAAGATCCAGATGACCAGTTTCAATCTCAAGGGCATCATCTACTGCACCTTCAAGCAGATTCTGCACTGAAGCAAAATCTTTCAGTCCCTCCATAGTTTCACTGACATAATAGTAAAACACGTAGAACGCAGCGAGGAACTCCTGAAGACTGAGATGTATGAAGCTGTAGATCTTCCTCTGATGAATGACAGATTCCTCCTTAAAGATCTCAGTACAGATGCCAGAATACTCTCTCAGATCCTCCTCATAGAACATCACATTGCCCTTCATCAGCTGTTTGAAAGCCACTTCAGCCAGTTTCACAATCACGTCTCTGTTGATCTCTGGATCTCTCTCTGGATCATACTTCTCATTCTTCATCTTCATCTGAATCAGCAGGAAGTGGATGTACATTTCACTCAGAGTTTTGGGGATTTCTTCACTGTGATCTTGTGTCAGGATCTTCTGAAGCACAGTGGATGAGATCCAACAGAAGACTGGTATGTGCACATGATGTGGAGGCTTCTCGCTCTTCTAATGTGGGACATGATTCTGCTGGCTTGATGCTCGTCGCTGATTCTCTTCCTGAAATATTCCTCCTTCTGAGCGTCGTCGAATCCCTGGATTTCTGTCACACGCGTGATGTATTTGGAGGGGATCTGATTGGCTGCCGCTGGTCTGGAGGTGATCCAGATGAGAGCGGAGGGAAGCAGATCTCCTTTCATGAGGTTTGACATCAACACAGCCACTGATGAAGTGTCCGTCACATCAGAAACTTTCTCACTGTCTGAAAACATCAGAGTCATTCTGCTTTCATCCAGACCATCAAAGATGAACACAACTTTACACTCCTCATACATCTGAGAGTCCACATCTTGAAGTTCAGGATGAAAGTCCAGCAGAAGTTTGTGAAGACTGTAGCGATGCTCTCCAATCAAGTTCAGCTCTCGAAACGGAAGCAGGAACATGAAATCTACGTCCTGATTGGCTGTTCCCTCGGGCCCAATCCAGAATGAACTTGTGCACAGAGACTGTTTTTCCAATTCCAGCGATGCCTTTAGTAAGAACACTCTTGATTTTGTGTCTTTGATGTGATTGAGGTTTGAAGATGTCATTGCAGTAGATTGGAGAGTCTTGTAAATCTTGTGTTCTTCTGGGCTGTTTCTCCATGTGTAAAACCTCATGTTCTTCATTCACTCCTTCACTCTCTCCCTCTATGATGTACAGCTGTGTGTAGATTTGTTGTTTGATTCCCTCAAATACACTCTCAGACTTGTTCTTCATGATGGTTTTGTGTTTGTGTTTCACTCTCTCCAGAACATCATCCACTGATTCATCATGACAATCCTGCTGCATGTCTTCAGTCTCCTCCAGCTGGTTTGATTCTGTCCGGCGGTGAGCAGAACAGGTAGAATTGGATCCTTCCATGACTGGATGTGTCAAACTTCTTATCTGGACCGAATCTGATCAGAACATCCTTCTGCAATCATGTTAATGGATTAAGTGAGATTAGAGGAAATATCCTGCACATGATTATTAAATTGATGTATGTCCTTTATCCAACGTGCACAAATAACTGCTCTAATTTTGTCATTTTAAACTTTAAAGAACAAGAAGCTTTCTTCAAAATAACCGGAAAGCTCTTTGCAGCCAAATCATGAAAAGAGTTTATACATACATGTATTTGACATGAAAATGTTATACATATAGAAATCAAGTTTGTATGTCATACATTTTTTGAAATAGATAAAAGTAAAATTTTGTGAGCCTCGAGATAGTGTTTATAAACGTTTTGCTTAAATGTGAGATATGAATAATTAAATAATTGAAATGTGTGGAGGCTTGGAACCGGAAATCTCTATCAGGTTCAACCGATGTATAAGTCTATGATAAAATAATAAAACTTGGTTTGGCTTTTATTAAATTCTATTAAAGAAAACTAATAACACGGCATTCTCATGTTAAAAGCTGCTTAGATTAAAGTGAAGGCTTACTGATTATTAACGCTAGATACCTACTAAAATATGAGTTCTCGTTTGCAAAAATACAAAACCTTCATATCATATCAAGCGGTTTAAGCGATGATGTAGAAATAAGTTACGTACCTACTGCGAAAAGCACATATAAAAGGTCAATTCTGTTTGTTTAGTCCTCTTCCTGCTCTGCAGATGTGCTTTCGCTTTCGGTTGCACATGTATGACGTCCTGACTGGCAAAGACAAAGCAATTCGATCTCCCCCTGCTGACCGGTTGCAGTACAGGTCGTAAATTATAGGCTATTGTCTATATGTAGCCTACAGTTATGGCACTTGATAATTGATCTTCCTTTTATCCAGAGCAAAATCTGCCAAACTAATGTCGATTTGGGAGTAAAGATGTCTGAAAACGGAATTGTCTTGACATCATTGTTCAATACGTTATTGAACATGAGTAATAATTCCCTTTAAAGCTATTAACATGCCCTTGTAGATGCTTCATGCTTTTGATAAAAACACTGTAAATGTTTACATATTTGAGTCAGTTTCGAAAGGCTGCATCCTCTGAAGGATGCGATATACTGAGGGTCCTCAACATTAAATGGCTATTGGAAAAAAGAATGACGTTGCTATGCCAACACATTGTGCTCATACCTGTCAAATGAATAAAAACGATTATAACATGATTTGAGGGAATAAAAAGTCAGTCAGTTTCTACCCTAAGCAATGTCCGAAGAGTTAAAAAATGTCAATTTCTTGCCTTTATTGTTGTAAACATTGAAAATCACTAAACACTTCTAATTCTTATTTACTACATCTGTCTACTGATTAAATACAATGGAACAAATATATAAACTGTTTACATTTAAACACCACATCATAGATTGAATGTGCAGTTGCTGCCGTTTATTCAAATAAAATTGAAGGGTCATTCCAAAGCGAAGTGCTCATTACAGTCCACTTCAAAGGGCCCTTGGGAATGTAGGATTCAAAGGGTACAACTGATGAACACTTCACGCCCCCCTGATGCTTTATGTTATGACTTCGCCTCCTTGTGGGGATGGGATGATGAGGGCACTTCAAGTAACAGTTGTTTGGTCCCCTGCACCCTTCAACCCAGCTCTCACCCCGGAGGGTAAATCCTTCGAAGGGCTTAGGGATGAATCGTAGCGAAAAGGCCAGCGACAGCAGTCGCGTTCTGACTTTCTCCCTGATGGAGGCGATAATATTTTCATACCATTGAACGGAGAAAAGGACTTCACATTTGTTCTTTATTCTTTTTTCAACAGAAAAATGAAGCAAGAGTTGCAAAGGAACAACAGAAGAAATAGCATTGTATTGTCACTCTGGTTTAACTATCCTCTTATTGCCCCCATAGCAACTATGAAATCTTCTGCAAAAGTATCCCGGTTGTATTTTTAAACGTTGTATGGCAAGAACAAAAACTGTATGTAAACAATTGTTATGTTTCCAGTTATTTTCTAACTTTCTTTTGCTTCCTGGAGCTGTAGCTTAAATCAGGTGACTGCAAACTGGACTGCAAACCGTCTTAAAACAGGCTTGGGTGTATTTTTTAAACGCTAATTTAAGGTTGAAAGGATTTTAAATCCATAACATGTCCTCCGACAACTTTTAAGTCTCCCAGTGGCCTTGTTGTTGAAGACACACTTCTGGCACAGAAGACATTCTTCCTCCTGCCTTCTTTATTCTTAATCACACATTCTCATATGGGCACATGTTGAATCAATAATATCTGTAATTGTAAACAATGCTCACACTCTTTCACAGAACAACAGCTGCACGGTCACATGTTGTCTGTCCATCAGGAGAAGTTGAAAACTGATGGTGGAATAGTGGAGAATATCTGGAGAGACGTTCTGTGCTAAACAGAAGCATCACGTTCACCGGGTTAAGGAAGAACCAAACTGCAATGTACAGAACATCTTAAATTTCTCCGAAAAAAATGGATCTATTGCTAATGTAAGTTCATGTAGTAAAACTATAAGAAAATATCAGTAAATGTGATGGAACAACAAGTGCAGAACCTTACGGAAAGTAGAACATGACCTGAATCGTTTATCAATATCTACGAACCCCAAACAATGGAAGTGAAATGTCTAACATGAACCACTGTCTATTCCATTTATGTTAACACCAGTAATTTATAGAATATAAGAGTGGAAATCTGTCACAATATAAGAATTAAACTTTTATTAGGCTTTAAACAAGAGCTGAAACATTTATGATTTATGAATAATGCAATTATTAATGTGAAAAGAGCCTTTAATAACATATGTATGCTACTGTTCGCTTTGAATGAATTGAAGTTACACTCACAGAATTTTACTAATAAACATTAGTCTGTGGAACATTCCCAATAGGCCAGATGTGATATGCCTTTTATTATAAAATATTACTGTATGAAATTAGGCAACAAAAAGTTTACAAAAAATTGCAGTTTAAACAGACCTTTTTAAAAGGTAATCCCAGTTTAAAAGGCTGATCATATCTTTTTTAACAGTACATTGATCCTTTTTTATTGTTTAAAAATGAAGTTTCAAATAAAAAAAATTCAAATACAAATATGAGCTTTTAGAGGCACTCTGTTCTCACATGCACATGCACATCCTAATCTTAATCATATTGATATTATTTCATCTTAAAGACATTGTAAAAATTGTAAACCTCATGAAGTAGATCATTATAATAACCGTATGATAACATTCAGTGGCAATAACTGGGTCAGGTGGTCAGTTCATCACAAGTAATCCTCTAAATCCAAATAACTGTGAGCATTGAGCTAAGACGCTATGATGAATTCAGTGCAGTTTGTTCTTCAGCATGTTTCTTCTGATGGGAATTTAAACTTCCTATCTGAGTGAATCTCTCTCCACAGATGGAGCAGTGATAAGGTTTCTCTCCAGTGTGAGATCTCTCATGGATTCTCAAAACATGCGAATAAGCAAAAGTCTTGTCACACTGAGAACATTTATAAGGTTTTTCTCCTGTATGAGTTCTCTGATGTTTTTTTAAGGGAGCTTGTTGAGTGAAACTCTTTCCACAAACACTGCAGTGATGAGGTTTCTCTCCAGTGTGAATTCTCTGATGAACAACAAGACTTTGTTTGGAGCGGAAATATTTTCCACATTCATTACAGTTGAAAGACTTTTCACCACTGTGTGTCTTCATGTGATATTCCAGACCGGAGAGAAAACTCTTCCCGCAAACACTGCAGTGAAAAGATTTCTTTCGGGTGTGAGTTCTCTCATGGCGTATCAGATGAGATTTATGACCAAATCGTTTATCACAGTGTGAACACTGATAGAGTTTCTCCTCAGAGTGAGATCTTTGGTGCATTATAAGAGCAGTTGGCTGCTTAAAACGTTTTCCACATTCACTGCACTGAAACCTTCTCTCATCACTGTGCACAAACTCATGGATCCTTAAACCTGAAGGTGGCTAAATCTCTTCTCACAGTGAGGACACTTGTGAGGTTTTTCTCCAGTGTGAATTTTCTGATGAGAAACAAGACTTTGTTTGAAGCTGAAATATTTGTCACATTCACTGCAGTGGAAAGGTTTTTCTCCCGTGTGAATTCTCTGATGAGAAACAAGACTTTGTTTAGAGCTGAAACACTTGTCACATTCAGTGCAGTGGAAAGGTTTTTCTCCAGTGTGTGTCCTCATGTGGATCTTCAGACTAGAAGCGGAGACACAAACCTTCCCGCATTGCTGACAGTGAAAGTGTTTGTGGTCTCTGTGCTCTTGTGAATGAAGTTTCTTCTCTTGTAAGGTAGGAAAGCTGATGTCACATCTGGTGCAGGTGAAGAGTTTCTGTTCTGTGTGTTTTCTCTCATGTGTCTCTAAACGTCTCTGTGAACTGAATGTCTTTCCACAGGTGATGCAGGAAAGAGTTTGTGCTGTCAGTCGCTGTTTTGATGTAGAGGCCGTTTCTCCATCACCACATGAATCACCGCTTGCATCTGAAACAAACACAACAGCGTTAAGAATACATCTGTCTGTCCATTTCTCAGAGGTGGGAGCAAGTCAAGTCTCAAGTAATGTGCAAACAATTCATTTTTCAACAATCCACCATCATTGGGATCAGTGATTGCTGTAGTTGACCTTCAAAAGTCAATTCTCTTCCAATAGTCTCTCGATAAGAATGCTTCTGCATTGATAAAGAAAGAAATACATTAAATAGAATATGTTGGAGCGGTTTGCTTTGTATGACAAGCCTCAGGCAGTAAGAAAGTAGAGATGCTTCTTTAATAATATTAAGGTTGGTTCTTTCATGATGTTCACAAATGTAAAACTACTGTGACAAAATAAACAAATCATTTTACTGACACCCTACCTGTGTGTTCCCACCAAACGCGAATGAAGTGTTAAGCGCGAGTGATTTAAATGTTAAGTTAATGCAAAGACCCGATAGGACATCCTGCGGCGCGAATTGAGCATTTTGAGCGTTTGACACGAGTAAAGTGTGAATCGCGGAAGTTAAAAAGTCTGAACTTTGTCTGAACTTTTGTCTCTGTTACTTTCTTGAGTGATGTAACCAATCTTCCTGGAACTTATATGACAGTAAAATATTGACAAACAGACAACAGAAGAAACACACCTGAATGACTAAAATCATCCTCATTCTCTACAGTCAGTTCTTCCACTGCTTTGGGTTCTGTTTTAATCTCCAGGTTCCCCGCGTTCTGCAGTTTGACTGAAGTGACAAATTCATCATGATTCTCATCTTCATCAGTCTGTTCTTCCTCCGACGTGGGTTCTGTTTTGATCTCCATGAGTCTCCTGCAGTCCATCAGTCTGACAGAACACATGTTCAGTGGTCTGGTGTTCAGGATCTGCTGTTCTCCAGCGTTACAGACAGAATCCAGAGACTCTGTGGAGGTTTGATCAGTAGATTCATCCTGATTCAAGGTGTGATTACTGTCACACACAGTGTCCTGAGCGTCTGTGGGGTTTGACTCGACCTTTACCACAATCTGACAAACACACAACACATCATCAGCACTGGAGCTTTATAGAGAATATATGTGTGATGTATAACTTTGGTTTAGTTTGACATGAATGACAGTTTAAAACAGTGCGAGTGATTGAGGTAAATGATGTGAATGTGTCCAAACCTCTGTGTTGAGTTCATCTCCTCTTGTCCTCAGCTTTCCCTCCAGTAACTTCACCTCTTTCTTCAGCTGACAGATTTCTGTGATGAAATCATCAATATCCAGCATGGACAGATCAGTTCCCACTGATTGACAGCACGTCTGTGACGTCATCGCCAACATCTCAACACAAACACTCACAGACAACACTCCCGGGGCCCGTTTCAATAAGGAAGTTCAACCAACTGAGTTGATTTACTCATAGAATCGCTACTCTTGAGTTTTCAGTTTCAGACCAGCTGATTTGAGTAAGTTCACTCTAGGTTATGCGCGTGCAGCATGGCGATGAAAAGCCATCATCAATCGAGTGAAGATAGCACGATTCACCATGGCAACGGCACGTGACAAAAAGCGCTCTGTCTATTTCTCGCCAATGGAATTGAAGGTACTGTTACAAGCGTACGGTGAATATGAGCACATATTCAGAAAAAAAGCAACACAGCCGCAGCAGCGAGAGAAAGAGAGTTGGCGTGGGAGAAAATTGCTTCACGTGTTAATGCGCAAGTTTATATGTCAATCACTTTTATATTTATTTTGTTGAAACTGTGAAAATGGGAATTATATTTAACTCTCTCGCTCTCTCTCTCTCTCATGTAGATCCTTCAGCAATAAAAAGATCTTGGCAGCAGCTGGATATGAAATACAATAACATCATTCATTCAGGAAAGTTTAAAGAAATAAAATGCTCTTGCTAGTAGGATGCCTGATTGGAAATGTTAAATACTTAAACTGGCCTTAAAAGTTAAGATGAAACCTCCAAACGGGGCCTCACAATTATCTCCCGACATAACTGTAACTCTCTGCGAATTAATGCAGCAGCTTCCTCATCTACGGGTTCCTGAATAAACGGACATGTCATTTTAACGTCTGTGTGACTAAACTGAGCGCGAGTAGGAACACGAATCAATAAACAAACGGCGAATGCAATTTCAACACCGCTCGCGCTTCTTACTGGTTACTCACTCGGAGTATAAAATACCTCGCGTTCTGAAACCAAAAACCCTGAGTATTCCGTTTTCTGGGGTAAACTTACTCTGAGTTTGCACTTACCCTGCTTTCTGAAACGGGCCCCTGTTTAAACACTAAAGAGAGAAACTCAGAGTGATGTAAACACGCAGCGCTTGATGTTTGTCTTTCTTTCTTTCTTTAGTGGGTTTATCGGCGGACTGAAGCGCTGCAGAGCGACTCCTGCTGGACTGGAGACACATCACACTTTCTTCTTCTTCTCTTTAATGGCGGGTCTCAACCAACATGTTTAGGTGCATATCGCCATCTACTGCACAGGAGTGTGTAACATCAGTGATTTAAGTACTTCGGCGAATTATAAAAAAGATCTGCTTATTAATCTAAACCTGTTGTTTTAAGAGATTCTGACACTTAACTCTACATTAATCACTTTATTGATTATGGTCATTATGAAAATAAACGGCTTCTTCTACAGTTAACCTTAAAATGGTCGCTGTAGTAAAACTATCCGAGCCAGCAAAGACACATGGGGTCCAGATGGGTTTGATGTGGGCTGTCTTCTGGGTCTCATCTGGTTTGTCCGCGGGGTTCCATGTAGACCCCACATGTGTTAGCCCAGATGAAATGAACATCGTCAAGGTGTACCAAACCTGTATACATTCCTTTGTTCCGATGAACACAGAAAGATATTTGGAAAAATGTTAGCAACTGACTCTTAGGTGTGACGGGTTTGAACTCAAAGCTGAAGTCACACAACAACATCCTTCATCTGTCACCACAACCTGACAACCTACAAACCAGGAGACACACAGCTTTAGCTTAGCATGCTACGCAGCTTTTATTGCAAGCAATTGTCTTGTCAAGACTTTGAGTCAGCATGATAAAACCTGACCCAAAGATCCAGTTTCAATCAACCTAAGATATCTCACATCACATGATTCATGATCTCACTCCACTGGACACCTGTGACATCAAACTCTCTGTCTCTGACTTTCAGGATCATCAGTGGAACTTCACACTTGTATCTTCTTAAAAAGGAGCTAAAGAAAGAAAGGACGTCAAATACATCAGAGATGGCATTTAAGAGAGTAAATTATAAGACTTATTTTTCTTTTAACTATTTTATACAAAATCCAATGCATGTTAGAATTTAAACTTCCTAAATCAGTGAATCTCTCTCCACAGATGGAGCAGTGATAAGGTTTCTCTCCAGTGTGAACTCTCATGGGTTTTAAGGACATCTCGTCGAGCAAACGTCTCGTCACACTGAGAACATTTGAAGTCTTTCTCCTGTATGAGTTCTCTTGTGATTCACTAAAGTGTCGTGTCGAGTGAAACTCTTCCCACAAACATTACAGTGATAAGGTTTCTCTCCAGTGTGAATTCTCTGATGTTCTCTGAAATGACGTTGATCAGAAAAGCTTCTTCCACAGTGAGAGCAGACGTAAGGTTTCTCTCCAGTGTGAATTCTCTCATGACGTATCAGATAAGAGTTTTTAAGGAAGCGTTTATCACAGTGTGAACACTGATAGAGTTTCTCCTCAGTGTGTGTTCTCTGGTGTACCTTCAGATCATATGACTGTCTAAAGGTTTTTCCACATTCACTGCACTCATACGGTCTCTCACTGGTGTGCACACACATGTGTTTCTTCAGATGAGGTTTGTGATTGAATCTCTTCTCACAGTGAGGACACGCGTATGGTTTTTCCCCCGTGTGGATTCTCTGATGAGTAACAAGATTTTGTTTGGTGCTGAAATATTTGCCACATTCACTGCAGTGGAAAGGTTTTTCTCCAGTGTGTGTCCTCATGTGAGCGTTCAGACGAGAAGCAGAGACACAAACCTTCCCGCACTGCTGACAGTGAAAGTGTTTCTTGTCTCTGTGCTCTTGTGAATGAAGTTTCTTCTCTTGTAAGGTAGGAAAGCTGATGTCACATCTGGTGCAGGTGAAGAGTTTCTGTTCTGTGTGTTTTCTCTCATGTGTCTCTAAACGTCTCTGTGAACTGAATGTCTTTCCACAGGTGATGCAGGAAAGAGTTTGTGCTGTCAGTCGCTGTTTTGATGTAGAGGCCGTTTCTCCATCACCACATGAATCATCTGAAACAAACACAACAGCGTTAAGAAGAAGCTCCAGCACATCTGAAACTACATCAGTGTCTTGAGTAACCAGATACACTTTTTATGAAATAGCAACATAATGACAGTGTAATATTAGAAAAAACAACAGAGAAAACATACCTGAAGGAATAAAAGCATCACCACCATCATTCTCATCTTCACCAGCCTGATCTTCGTCCGATGTTTCTTCTGTTTTTATCTCCATGTTATAAGGAACGAATTCACCTTGATTCTCATCTTCATCAGTCTGTTCTTCCTTCACTATGAGTTCTGTTTTGGTCTCCATCAGTTTCCCACAGTCCATCAGTCTGACAGAACACATGTTCAGTGGTCTGGTGTTCAGGATCTGCTGTTCTCCAGCGTTACAGACAGAATCCAGAGACTCTGTGGAGGTTTGATCAGTAGATTCATCCTGATTCAAGGTGTGATTACTGTCACACACAGTGTCCTGAGCGTCTGTGGGGTTTGACTCGACCTTTACCACAATCTGACAAACACACAACACATCATCAGCACTGGAGCTTTATAGAGAATATATGTGTGATGTATAACTTTGGTTTAGTTTGACATGAATGACAGTTTAAAACAGTGAGAGTGATTGAGGTAAATGATGTGAATGTGTCCAAACCTCTGTGTTGAGTTCATCTCCTCTTGTCCTCAGCTTTTCCTCCAGTAACTTCACCTCTTTCTTCAGCTGACAGATTTCTGTGATGAAATCATCAATATCCAGCATGGACAGATCAGTTCCCACTGATTGACAGCACGTCTGTGACGTCATCGTCAACACCTCAACACAAACACTCCCAGACAACACTCTGTTTAAACACTAAAGAGAGAAACTCAGAGTGATGTAAACACGCAGCGCTTGATGTTTGTCTTTCTTTCTTTCTTTAGTGGGTTTATCGGCGGACTGAAGCGCTGCAGAGCGACTCCTGCTGGACTGGAGACACAAATACGCTCACGAGACTAAATCACTTATTCTGACCACCACGCACATGTACTGGTTCTACTACAGTTAACCTTAAAATGTATTCATTACAGCAAAAAACGCTAATTCGAGCTGCTAATTTCTGCCAAGAAAATACGTAAATAGTAAATTCAGAAACATTAAACAATTAACAAGATAATGGCAAGTTATAATAAAATAGCGCATGCTGTTTAGAACCCTTGTCTGTGTAATGGATCACAGAATGTATGAAATAGACCAAGAGATATACTTTTGTTTTAGGTAGATGGAAGCAGTGAAAAAGCCGTTTGTAAACAGAGTTGCGACACACTTTGATCGTGGTCACGTGGTTCATGGAGCTCTCAATAGACTAATTTGGAGTCGACGTCTCGGTTACGTCACTGCCATACTGGTTGTAAAAAATCAGTGGAAACAAAGCAGCAATGCGTGAAATAGAGGAGACAATTCCTTCAAAAACGTTGAATACCGTTGTTGAATATGCCATTTTAAGGTAAACAAGTGATTAAACGAGCAGCCTGGACTGACGAAATTATCCGGATCTGTGATTACTTTACTATTCATTATTATCAGGTAACGTTTTCTATAATCTTTCGAAGTCTAACTATTTTGTATGTATCCATGTAAATCTTTATTCCTTATAAAGGCTATCTCTTCCGGGTTTTTCTTCAAACAGGATGTGTGCGCATACCAAATGTTTACAAGCTTATAATTTAGCCAATAGGCTTGTTCGACTTCATGCTACGCCGCAATAATCTGCAGCCGCCTGACAACAGAAATGCGTTCTGGTTAGAGAATTTGTCCGACTTTGATCGGCGCTGCAGCCCCTTAAGATAACTTGCCATTAAAGTACTGCGACAGCAAAACGTGACCAGCCCACTAGGTCAGTGCTGCAGTTGCTCAAAATCAACTGTGTTTGCTTTTCAAAACACGAATGAAGTGGATTAGATAGTAGATTTGTCGATTAAACAAACGTTTTCATTAAGAAGTGGCAGACAATAAAAACTTCATATTGCGTGTTTTATGTGCTGCTTAACACTGTGTTCCTAAAAATCATGGAAAAAATAAGCTATATTATTAAATTACACAACAGGACAGTCAGGACAGCTGAGAGGATTATTGGTGCCCCCTGCCCACGGCAGCAAACTTCCTTGATTATTATGTGGGAACAGGAGTATCTGTATCGTATCTTAGTACACGATATAACTAAAGAAGAGTCAAGTTTTAAATAGGACAAATAGCAAAACTCTTTGGTCATTTTTGAACACCATGCTACTGCTGGTCTAATTGGATTCAATGAGCTATACTAATCTATGCTAAAAGTGCTATCGCCAGACCCGGAGATCGGCAGAATACATTCCAAAACGGTAAAACTCATTTAATTAACTCTTGGGGAGCTGGAAAATGGGTGGTTGCTATGATAAGTGTGGATGTCTAAGTTTGTCAACAAGGTTTGCTGTTTACTTTGTCACAGTATTTTTTTACAAACCTCACAATTTTAACTAGTCGCAAGTAGCCTAAACTCCACTTTATTTGAAGAAGTTTGTTTATTTGATCACAGCCATTATTATAGAAGCAAACCGCATCAAATGTACGGGGTCAAACATGTCTTTTGTTAGACTTCATCAATGTGTAAGTGTTTTTATTAAACCCAATTACAGGCACTGAAAGAAAATTAACTTAATTATAGTCAAGACCTTAACTAAAGCAAACACTGATCACAGTAATGGTGGATTGTTGAAATGTCAAAAAAATTCTACATTGATAGCAGGTGCAAAAGTGATCAACATTTATACAAATTAACATTGGGGGATGAGATAACGGCTGCCCAGTAGGGCCAGCGCTAAGGAGCCAACGTTTTGCCAGTGAGCAATTCCCGGGAGCCCTGCGCTGACAGCCTGCTGGGGGCCCATAAACTTGATTGCAAGTTATGTGCAATATTGAGTATATTGAAAATACAAGTGCTAAAATGGCATTGCATCTTCCAATGATGAACTGGTCGAATCCTGAACAGAATGAAGCAATGTCGTGGTTTAAACCAAAAATGAATCTGTATTTGGAAGATGAAGAAATAACAGAGGCAGAAAAACAAGCAAGAAAAATATGCAGAGGCATGGGAGATGAAGGATTAATGCAACTCAATGCAAGTGGGCGCAGTGAAGCAGACAAGAGAAAGCCGGACACCATGTGGAATTTCTTTGAAGGACATATACAGTTAGCCATTTAGCAGACACTTTTATCCAAAGCGACTTACAGAGAGTTCAGGGAGCAATCAGCGATATGTCTTACAGGAGCAATAATACAATAGGTGCTTATACCAAGTTACTAGGTTCAACGAAAGCTAGACCACTACCTGTTGAGAGAAAGAGAGAGGGTTAGTGTTTTTCCCCTCGTTTGTCAAGTATTAACATAAGAGATGGTTTTAAGTAGTTTTTTTAATGTTGTGAGAGATGTGGTTGACCGGACTGAGTTAGGAAGAATGTTCCACCAGGAAGGAGTTGTGAAGGAGAATGAGCAGGAAAGTAATTTACTGCCCTTTTGAGAAGGCAATACAAGACGCCGCTCGTTTGCTGAATGCAGGGTTCTAGATGGGGTGTAGGAGTGCAGGAGGGTTTGAAAGTATACCAGTGCAGATCCAGTGATAGTCCTGTAGGCAAGCATTAGTGACTTGAATCTGATACAGGCTTCAACCGGTAGCCAGTGGAGAGAGATGAAAAGGGGAGTCACGTGAGTCCTTTTGGACTGTTGGAAGACGAGGCGTGCTGCTGCGTTCTGAACCAGCTGGAGTGGTTTGATAGCCTTTGCAGTAGTCCAACCTTGAGATTACCAGGGCCTGGACAAGGAGTTGTGCCGCATGCTCCGTGAGATAGGGTCTAACTTATCTAATGTTAAATAAGGCAAATCGGCATGACCACATTGTCTTTGCAATGTGATCATTGAAGGACAACTATGACTCTGAGGTTCCTGGCTGTTTTGGAAGTAGTGATGGTGGTATTGCCAAGTTGGATGGTGAGATCGTGTTGCACCATGGGGTGTGCCTGAAACATGAGTAGTTCTGTCTTGGAAGAGTCCAGCTGGAGGTGATGCTCTTTTAACCAAGCTGAGATGTCTTCTAGGCAGGCGGTAATGCGAGGTGCTACAGTGGTATAATCTGGGTGAAACAAGATGAAAATCTGGGTGTCGTCAGCATAACAGTGATAGGTGAAGCCGTGTTCCCGTATGATGGTTCCCAAGGATGTTGTGTAGATGGAGAAAAGGAGCGGTCCAAGCACTGATCCCTGAGGGACCCCAGTGATGTGGTGAGCAGTGGACAGCGAGCCCCTCGCTGACACCATGAAGGATCTGCCGGAGAGGTAGGATTTGAACAAGCACCTAGCAATGCATAAAAAGCATCATACCCAGACCAATTGAAAAAATTGGCAGTTTAACAGGGACAGCAAAGCTCATTCCGAAGGAGGGTTCCACCACAATCATCGACCAGTCACGTAAATACAGCATCCAAGACAAGGACAAACTACAAAATCAGTTAAAAAACTTGTCAACCAAGGAGATCTGGACAGATTATAATCAAGCCAACACAGTACAAGGACTACGTGTAAATCTGAGTTAAAGTCAGTGGGTAAAGATTACACTGAACTTGAAGAATAGATATTCAGACCATATTTGTTGATGCTATGAAATGTGCATTGTGTTAAGAAAACCTGAAATATCAAATACATCAGTGATGGCATGTGAGGGTGAGTAAATATTGAAACTTCTCTTTTTTCCCCAACTATTTTATTTAAAATTCAATGCGGTCACCAAAGTTTGTTTCTTATTCTTGTATAATGTATGTGTGTTAGAGGTACTCTATTGTCAAATCTTCATCTTAGTTATATTGATATTATTTCATTAATCAAAGCATTGTAAACCTCATGAAGTAGATCATTATAATACTTCTGTTTTTCAAACACAACAACATTCAGCGGCAATAACTGAGTCAGGTGATCAGTTCATCACAGAGCCCATTAAAGTAAACACTGATGATTCCAGTGCAGTTTGTTCTTCAGCATGTTTCTTCTGATGAGAATTAAAACTTCCTAAATAAGTGAATCTCTCTCCACAGATGGAGCAGTGATAAGGTTTCTCTCCAGTGTGAGATCTCTTGTGGGTTTTCAGGACATCTGATCGAGCAAATGTCTTGTCACACTGAGAACATTTGTAAAGTCTTTCACTTGTATGAGTTCTCTTGTGTTTCGCTAAAGTGTCGTGTCGAGTGAAACTCTTCCCACAAACACTGCAGTGATGAGGTTTCTCTCCAGTGTGAATTCTCTGATGACCATTAAAACTACTTGAATCAGTAAAGCTCTTTCCACAGTGAGAGCAGAGGTAAGGTTTCTCACCAGTGTGAATTCTCTCATGAGTTATCAGATTAGCATTCTGACGGAAACGTTTATCACAGTGTGAACACTGATAGAGTTTCTCCTCAGAATGTGTACTTTGGTGGGACTTTAAAGATGCTAAACTCTTAAAGGTTTTTCCACATTCACTGCACTGATACGGTCTCTCATCTGTGTGCACACGCATGTGTTTCTTCAGAAGATGTTTGTGATTGAATCTCCAATCACAGTGAGGACACTTGTACGGTTTTTCTCCCGTGTGAATTCTCTGATGAGTAACAAGATTTCCTTTGGTGCTGAAATATTTGTCACATTCACTGCAGTGGAAAGACTTTTCATCACCGTGTGTCCTCATGTGAACTCCCATATTAGAAGAAGTTGTAAAAAAATTCTTGCCACACTGCTGACAGTGAAAGTGTTTCTTCTCATATGTTTTTTCTCCCGTGTGAATTCTCTGATGAGCATCAAGACTTCTTTTGGAGCTGAAACACTTGCCACATTCAGTGCAGTGGAAAGGTTTTTCTCCAGTGTGTGACCTCATGTGAACCTTCAGACGAGAAGCGGAGACACAAACCTTCCCGCACTGCTGACAGTGAAAGTGTTTGTGGTCTCTGTGCTCTTGTGAATGAAGTTTCTTCTCTTGTAAGGTAGGAAAGCTGATGTCACATCTGGTGCAGGTGAAGAGTTTCTGTTCTGTGTGTTTTCTCTCATGTGTCTCTAAACGTCTCTGTGAACTGAATGTCTTTCCACAGGTGATGCAGGAAAGAGTTTGTGCTGTCAGTCGCTGTTTTGATGTAGAGGCCGTTTCTCCATCACCACATGAATCACCGCTCGCATCTGAAACAAACACAACAGCGTTAAGAAGAAGCTCCAGCACATCTGAAACTACATCAGTGTCCACTGAGAAATGAGAAACTTTTTGGTGGAAGTGTGGTAAAAATACATTTATGAAACAGGAACTCACATGACAGTGAAATATTGAAAAAAAGTAAACAGACAAAACAAACCTGAAGGAATAAAATCATCATCATCATCATGATTCTCTTCTTCATTAGTGTGACGTTCTTCTTCTGCTGGTGTTTGTCTTCTCATCTCCATGAGTCTCCTGCAGTCCATCAGTCTGACAGAACACATGTTCAGTGGTCTGGTGTTCAGGATCTGCTGTTCTCCAGCGTTACAGACAGAATCCAGAGACTCTGTGGAGGTTTGATCAGTAGATTCATCCTGATTCAAGGTGTGATTACTGTCACACACAGTGTCCTGAGCGTCTGTGGGGTTTGTGTCAGTATAACAGAGTAAAGTGAGGCTGAGCTCGGAGTCCTGTGTGTGTCTAGACTTCTGTTCAGAGAGTTTGTCCAGCAGTGGCTGTGGTGGGATCTGATCTCTGCTGCTCCACACTGAATCCAGACGTTCTGTGGAGCTCCCATCACTCACACACACTGAAGATTGACCCGACAAAACCCCCGACACATCCTGACAAACACACAACACATCATCAGCACTGGAGCTTTATAGAGAATATATGTGTAATTAGTGTTGTCAAAAATATAGATATTTTGAAACGTATCGATACTGAAACGGTTCCAATACGCTCGTGCCACGTTTCATTACAAGAAAAGATGGCAGAGTCTCAGTAACACACCTGGCGCTAAGTGCACGCTCGTTTACGTTTCCCATAACGCTTAAAGTTTGTGTTTCTGTCTATATGTATTCTGATCAATGATTATATGTGAACAAAAGCCAAATATATATTTTTTAATCATATAAATGTAGGCTCTTAACATAAATGAACAATGAATGAGCAATACATTTGTTCAAGTATTTATTAAACTCTTTAATGTCTTTATCAATCTCTCAACTATTTTTGTAAGCTCTGGTCCATTAATACCGACAAATAAAACTTTGATTTTAAATAGTAAATGTATTTGTAAAATTTACATTAGATTTACAATCAATAAATAATGTAAATGTATACCTCATTGTCTAGTCTTGTTCAATTTAACTTTAAATAAAAGTAAAACATTTAGGGCCTTATTGTTATGGCAGATTTTTCACCATGGCATCGAAAATGGTTTCGAATATCGATTTTTTTTAGGCATTGAATCGACGTTAGAAATTCCAGTATCGTGACAACACCATGTGTGATGTATAACTTTGGTTTAGTTTGACATGAATGACAGTTTAAAACAGTGAGAGTGATTGAGGTAAATGATGTGAATGTGTCCAAACCTCTGTGTTGAGTTCATCTCCTCTTGTCCTCAGCTTTTCCTCCAGTAACTTCACCTCTTTCTTCAGCTGACAGATTTCTGTGATGAAATCATCAATATCCAGCATGGACAGATCAGTTCCCACTGATTGACAGCACGTCTGTGACGTCATCGTCAACATCTCAACACAAACACTCACAGACAACACTCTGTTTAAACACTAAAAGAGAAACTCAGAGTGATGTAAACACGCAGCGCTTGGTGTTTGTCTTTCTTTCTTTCTTTAGTGGGTTTATCGGCGGACTGAAGCGCTACAGAGCGACTCCTGCTGGACTGGAGACACATCACACTTAACACAATGATCATTTCATACATTATAATTTTTTTAATGTAGAGGATCTTTAGTCGAGGTTAAATTTATACAAAAAAAAACGAAAATGCACACAGATGTCTTTCATCTAGACGTCCCTCTTCTCATTATATCTTATCGGTATGTCAATCATTACATGTTAATGTGTTGTTTTTATCCATCATTAATATAATTATAATATATCAAAACACATCATCACTTACAATGAGGTGTTAGATATAGTTCATTATTTATCTTTCATTTTAAAGTGTGACGTTTTTCCTTCATGAAGTAAATGTCAGTAAATTGAGCAGTAAATTAAAACTTTGACTTTCATTTGCAACAGCAAAAATAGTTTTAATAAAACATCATTACAATGATCATCATTACTTTTAATGATCAAAAACCATTACAAAATTTAGTTTTGATCGTTATTTTGACAGGATTTAATGGTTCCCATCTGCCAGGTAACATCCCACCAATAGAATTCATCACATAACATCAGTACACACCAGTTTCCATTAAAACCAAAAAAGAAATCCCATTATAACCATTCAATCCGTTTCATATTCTTTTGTGTTTTGGGCAGAGTTCTATTGTTTATTTTCGCAGGGCTGGCAGGTACCAGAACCAATAGAGCACCAATACATCCTGTTGGAATAATGCCCAAAAACTGAATTTTGTAATGATTTAAATAGAAAAGGATAATGGTTAATGGTATTTGAATGGAAACCATTAGAATTTCTGTAATGGTCCCTATTGCTTTTTAGCAGGGGCTTTATAGAAATTAACTTTGTCCTGGTAAATAGTGTCTAAAAGGAAGACGCATTATTTTTACAAATACTTTCCTAAATCTAGAAACTTTACTGTCGGAGAATTACACAAATAAAGGGAATGACTTGTGTATTCTCCAAAAAGAAGAAAGTTTGTTTTTGACAACATGTCGACACAAACACAAGAACAAATGATACCTTTTAAGCAAAGACTCTTCCCCTCTCATTTTACAATCCTAATAAACAATACAGTTCACGAGTTCGACTGCCCAGGCGCAAATTCATTATTTTAAATGTAGATGCACGGTAGGCGGCCTACATTATTTATTTTTTTCAGGCTCGCCGCATGGAGATGAAAATGATCCCCTCACAATCTGCAACACTTTTTTTGGTAATGCTCAGTGGCCATGTAAAATGAATATCAAATATTAAATACAAAAACGAAGATATTAATATTCATAAAGTTTAACACATATGTGCCTGTGCTAAGACTGCTGAATGACCGTCAGTCTTTATATGATTTTAAAATGGTTTCCTGATCTTGTAAAACCCAATGGCTTCTAACAAACTACATATTGTTGCTTATTTCAAACCTTTTGAAAAAAAATAAGACATTGTCCTTTTATTATAACACACAGTCAACTAGTGTCGGGCAGTAACATGTCACAGTAATAATATCATTTTTATCAGTAACAAGAACAATTTACTTATAGATGCCTTACAAACTCACTAAATCAATAAACATTAAAGAGTAAAGTACAGACAAACCAAGAAATAGACTTCAAAATAACACAAAAGTCTACCTAAGCGTGTACTTTAACAATAGTTCATGACACATTACTGACCATGACATGTACACATCTGAGTCAAAGACTCAAGTCTATTCTGTTCGAAGAGGGTGATGACTTCCCATTTACAAATCAACAAGAATTGTACTAAAATGCTGGTGACCGGACTAACTGTTGCTTTACATGCGTTATAAAGTCTAGAATCAACATCATACAAATTTAACAGAAGTGAGGATTTATTTTCAATCTGCTTCACAAACCGGTATGACTTACTTTCTTTTTCCAAACACAACAGAAGATATTTGGACAGATTATCTTAAGACCTTTAACAGATTGAGACACTACGATGATTCCAGTGCAGTTTGTTCTTCAGCATGTTTCTTCTGATGAGAATTAAAACTTCTTAAATAAGTGAATCTCTCGCCGCAGATGGAGCAGTGAAAAAGTTTCTCTCCAGTGTGAACTCTCTCATGGATCCTTAAGGCATCTTTTCGAGCAAACGTCTTGTCACACTGAGAACATTTATAAAGTCTTTCTCCTGTATGAGTTCTCTGATGCATTAGTAAGTTAGGTTTTTGATTGAAACTCTTTCCACAAACACTGCAGTGGTAAGGTTTCTCTCCAGTGTGAGTTCTCTCATGACGTATCAGACTGGTTTTATGATGGAAACGTTTATCACAGTGTGAACACTGATTGAGTTTCTCCCCAGTGTGAGTTCTTATGTGGTCCTGTAGATATTTTGACCGCTTAAAGACTTGTCCACATTCACTGCACTCATACGGTCTCTCATCGGTGTGGACACACATGTGTCTCTTCAGATGGGATTTGTGATTGAATCTCCACTCGCAGTGAGGACACGCGTACGGTTTTTCTCCTGTGTGTATTCTCTGATGAGCAACAAGATTTTGTTTGAAGCTGAAACATTTGTCACATTCACTGCAGTGGAAAGGTTTTTCTCCAGTGTGAATTCTCTGATGAGCAATAAGACTTTGTTTGAAGCTGAAATATTTGTCACATTCACTGCAGTGAAATGGTTTTTCTCCAGTGTGTGTCCTCATGTGAGCATTCAGAGGAGAGGCCGTTTCTCCATCACGACTTGAATCACCGCTCTCATCTGAAACAAATACAACAGCGTTAAAGCAGTAGTTCACTTTCAAAATAAATTGTCATGATAATTTACTCACCCCCATGTCATCCAAGATGTTGATGTATTTGTTTCTTTAGTCGAAAATAAATTTTTGATGAAAACATTCCAGGATTTTTCTCCATGTAGTGGACTTCACTCGACTCCAAAAGGTATAAGATCAAAATGACAGTTTCAGTCCAGCTTCAAAGGGCTTTAAACGATACCAGACGATGAGTAAGGGTCTTATCTAGCGAAACGATCGGTCACTTTCTAAAAAAATAAAAAAGTATATTCTTTATAAAAACAAATGCTCGCCTTGCTTCATGACTTCATGTAATACTTAACTACGTTGAAAAGGTCACGCTGGACGTAAGCGGAAAAACAGAGTAAGTGTTGAAGTCCACTATATGGAGAAAAATCCGGGAATGTTTCCATCAAAAAAATGTATTTCTTTTTGACTAAAGATACAAATACATAAACACTTTGGATAACATCGATTTATTTTGAAAGTGAACTACTTCTTTAAGAAGAAACATCTGAAACTACATCAGTGTTGACTGAGAATGAGACTTTTCACAAGTAACAAAAGAAGTTGTATATGAAACAGGAGTTAGTAAAAGTGATATTTTTACAAGTGATAGTAAAATATTATAAAAAAACAACAGAAGAAACATACCTGAGGGTATAAAGTCATCATCTTCATCAGTTTTATCTTCATCTGATTTGGGCTCTGTTTTTATATCCATGTTACTGCAGTTCAACAGTTTACCTGAAGAGACAAATTCACCTTGATTCTCATCTTCATCAGTCTGTTCTTCCTTCACTGTGGTTTGTCTTCTCATCTCCATCAGTCTCCTGCAGTCCATCAGTCTGACAGAACACATGTCCAGCGGTCTGGTGTTCAGGATCTGCTGTTCTCCAGCGTTACAGACAGAATCCAGAGACTCTGTGGAGGTTTGATCAGTAGATTCATCCTGATTCAAGGTGTGATTACTGTCACACACAGTGTCCTGAGCGTCTGTGGGGTTTGACTCGACCTTTACCACAATCTGACAAACACACAACACATCATCAGCACTGGAGCTTTATAGAGAATATATGTGTGATGTATAACTTTGGTTTAGTTTGACATGAATGACAGTTTAAAACAGTGAGAGTGATTGAGGTAAATGATGTGAATGTGTCCAAACCTCTGTGTTGAGTTCATCTCCTCTTGTCCTCAGCTTTTCCTCCAGTAACTTCACCTCTTTCTTCAGCTGACAGATTTCTGTGATGAAATCATCAATATCCAGCATGGACAGATCAGTTCCCACTGATTGACAGCACGTCTGTGACGTCATCGTCAACACCTCAACACAAACACTCCCAGACAACACTCTGTTTAAACACTAAAGAGAGAAACTCAGAGTGATGTAAACACGCAGCGCTTGATGTTTGTCTTTCTTTCTTTCTTTAGTGGGTTTATCGGCGGACTGAAGCGCTGCAGAGCGACTCCTGCTGGACTGGAGACACATCGCACTCAACACTAGATTCATGACGATCATTTATTCTGCCCATTACGAAAATTAACTGGTTCAACAGTTTACATAAAAAATGTTAATTCATGAGAGATCTTTTTTTTGCAGTGTTTATTATAAATAGGGTCATGAAGGATCTTGAAAGATTCCCGTTCTGGTTCATGAGCAGAATTATGATCGATTGCACTATTGTAAAATAATTCAAGGTGGTTAAAATGAAATGTGGAGATTTATAACAAGTTAAATTTGAAGATTGGTGTGTGTTTGGAAAGGAAAGAAGCGTCAATGAAACAATTGTAATATGCATTTCAATATTTCATAGACAAATCACACACACTGAATAATAATACAAAATTTTAAATTTATTGACATTACTTGATTGATATTTACATGCATTTCCGAATCACCTTTGACCTTGCTGCAAAGTCAATAAACTTGGATTTCGTTCATGTGAAGCCTCAGATGTTCCTCACAGTAGGTTGTTCAATTTGACACAGAGACACAGATGATTTAGGAAATAATCTAAATCCAGCATACAGCGGTTGAGTGAATGTTGTGTTGAATGTGTGTAAGTGTGTGAGTGTGTGTGTGTCAGAGACGCTGTAGAAGGACAGAGCGCCGGCCAGCCGGTCCAGATACACTCCGACTCTATTAGATGGAGGTGAAGGAGCAGTTATGTAAATGTTTTTGTTATTGTGCCACACACTGAATATATCTGCTGTACAGAAGAGACTCCAGGAGTTTTCATTCCACCCAAATCGACAGTCATCTCCTCCTCCTTTCCTGCCGATTCCTTTATATGTCACAGACACATCAGCATATCCCGTCCAGTCCACCTCCCAGTAACAGCGTCCGGTCAGACTCTCTCCACACAGAATCTGCTCAAAGTGCTCAAATCTCTCCGGATGATCGGGATACGACTGCTGTTCTTTAACATACATGATCTTCCTGTTCTCCTCAGACAGAACTAGACGAACGTTGGCCGTGTTGGGATCCAGTGTGAGACCGCAGACATCTGGACACAAGATTTCCACAATATCAAATATGATGACGAGTGGTATTAAGCAGATGTACAGGAGGAAAACAGAAAAGGTGAGTGACCACATACAGAGACAAGATACAGATACGTCTTTACCAGGCTGGTGTCAAGCACATTCAAACATTATGCTAGCATGTTTTATTATGATTCATACAATTGATGCTAGCACAAATGTATAACAAACTTCATAAAGATACAACTTTACGTGTTGCTAAATTTTGACACCCCCATATAAGATGTATGTATCAGATTGGAATTCCCAAATAGCAAAGATAACTGTTGAATCAATGTTAAATAGTGCACCCAAAAATGAAAATTCTGTCATCATTTGCTCACCCTCATTTCATTTCATACCTGTTAAACTACACAGCAGCATGTTTTTTCCTACTACGGTAGTGGATGATGTCACAGAACTGAAAATGGCTAACATTCTCACAGAACAAAGACATTTATACAGGTTTGAAACAACATGAGGGTGAGTAAATGACAGAATTTTCTTTTTTGAGTGAACTTTCCCTTTAAATAGGTTATAGAGAATGTGATGCTGACTTAACGCCCCTATGTTGCAGTGGCGCCGCCATCTTGGGAGGATCACACTCCGGTGCTATTATTGTTTTGATATGTACTGTTACTTGTTTTGTTGATATATGGAGAAATCGAAAGAAAAAGAACCAAGGGATTTTCCTGAATGACTCTGTGTAATGCTATTGCAGTTTTTAACACAGCAAGACCGACCTACCATAGTTATATTTCCAAATCAAAGAAGAAAAACAAAACACTGCATTGAACGCATGATCCTCCCAAGATGTCGCAACATGCAACATGGCGTGACTTAGCTTCACATTCTCTGTTCTAAACATTGACTCAACGTTAAAGGGGTCATATGATGCGATTTCGTGTTTCCACAGTTTGGACACAATGAGCAGAAGAGAGAATGTGAAGGGCAGGACTGACATTTTCTCAGTCCTGGTGTGATCCTGAAGTGTCCGCCGTGATCCAAACTAAAGAGAGGGACAAAGACACTTAAGAAAACAGTATTTTACAATAGTATTTTTGACAAAAAAAAAACCCATTTTGAATCATCTCTATTTTGTAACATTACATCAAATGTCATCAAATGGGAAACTCCTAACTTGCTCACTTCTGGGGAAACATATAAAATTATGCGAACACACACACACGACAGTATGAGTGTTGTGTGTCATACTTGAGTTTGTTGAGTGTGTAGTTTGGATCATTGAGTGTTTGAGTGAAGTGTTGAGTGTTGTGTGTCATACTTGAGTTTGTTGAGTGTGTAGTTTGGATCATTGAGTGTTTGAGAGAGCAGCTGAAGTGTTGAGTGTTGTGTGTCATACTTGAGTTTGTTGAGTGTGTAGTTTGGATCATTGAGTGTTTGAGAGAGCAGCTGAAGTGTTGAGTGTTGTGTGTCATACTTGAGTTTGTTGAGTGTGTAGTTTGGATCATTGAGTGTTTGAGAGAGCAGCTGAAGTGTTGAGTGTTGTGTGTCATACTGAGTTTGTTGAGTGTGTAGTTTGGATCATTGAGTGTTTGAGAGAGCAGCTGAAGTGTGAGTGTTGTGTGTCATCTTGAGTTTGTTGAGTGTGTAGTTTGGATCATTGAGTGTTTGAGAGAGCAGCTGAAGTGCTGAGTGTTGTGTGTCATACTTGAGTTTGTTGAGTGTGTAGTTTGGATCATTGAGTGTTTGAGAGAGCAGCTGAAGTGTTGAGTGTTGTGTGTCATACTTGAGTTTGTTGAGTGTGTAGTTTGGATCATTGAGTGTTTGAGAGAGCAGCTGAAGTGCTGAGTGTTGTGTGTCATACTTGAGTTTGTTGAGTGTGTAGTTTGGATCATTGAGTGTTTGAGAGAGCAGCTGATGTGCTGAGTGTTGTGGGTGATTGTAGCTCAGGTCGAGTTCTCTCAGGTGTGACGGGTTTGAACTCAAAGCTGAAGCCAAATAACAACATCCTTCATCTGTCACCATACAACCTGACAACCTACAAAACAGGGAACACACAGCTTTAGCTTACTTTAGTCAGTGATCTATATAAATGACTGGATTGCTCACAACATCATTACACTGAAGCTACCGCGCCGCCATGTTGGTATGCCCAAATGTTTTATTAAATGAATAGGGAGTTATCACATATTAATGAGAAAACAGTAACTTACCAGTCCCTGTTTTTAGATCTTAAGTCTCACAGTACATTCTTACAACGCAAATGTCTTTAGCATGTAAATGGTTAATTATCTTAAGTCGGGAATTTTCCTGTCTAGATAGATAAAGAGTGAGTTACGTTCATTTATATTACAGTAGTGAACGGTACATATCAGACCAGCAGACTGACGAGACACCTCAACATATGACAAGTGTCCTTGTTCTGAAATCTAAATACAGATGTGATATACACACTCACCTTCTATACATGGATTTCTGTACGTCACTATTCTGCCCAAAATAAACATAGGAAAAAACATCCAAAGAAAGAATGAATTTAAACACACATGTGAACTAAATCTTCCAATAAGCTGAAAAATGGGTTTTTGACTGTAAGTCAATGGCGCTCTCTGTCAGTTGGGCACACCAAGTTGGCGGCGCGATCGCTTCCGGTGGCTTCACCTCCTGCTGTTGGTTTAGCGTTCTAGGCACAATCCAGTCATTTATATAGATCAGTGCGTTTAGTCCAAGCTCTTGTCTTGTCAAGACTTTCAGCCACAATGAAGCCTGATCCCGTTTTCAATCAACCTAAGATATCTCACATCACATGATTCATGATCTCACTCCACTGGACACCTGTGACATCAAACTCTCTGTCTCTGACTTTCGGGATCATCAGTGGAACTTCACACTCAAATCTTTTAAAAAGGAGGCGGAAGAAAGGACGTCAAACACATCAGAGATGGCATGTGAGGCTGAGTAAATTATAAGACTTCTAATTTTGGGGTGAACTATTTTTTAAGTTTCTTTGTACAAAACTGATTTCATAAGTTGATGATCTTATTCTTGTATAATGAAAAATACCATTTCCCATTTTGAATGAGAAGGTAACCCAACAAATTAATATAACATTATGGTCACACTTTATTTTAAGGTCTAATTCTCGCTATTAACAAAGCATTAACTATGACTTTTGCCTTAATAAACTCCTAATTTGGTGCTTATTAATAGTTTGTATTATAGTTGTTAGGTTTAGGTATTGGGTAGGACTAGGGATGTAGAATATGGTCATGCAGAATATGTGCTTTATAAGTACTAATAAACAGCCAAAATTATAATAATATGCATGCTAAAAAGCAACTTGAGAGTTGGTCCCTATACTAAAGTGTTACCAACATCACTTGTGTTCAGGTGACAGAGATCATACACATCGGGGCGACGTGAGAACTCACTACTATTTTTAAAGTTCTTGATTGTTCAAGCAGCGTGACATAATTTTAAAAGGTTTTAACAAAAGTTCACTAGGTGTCATGAGCTTTGACATCTAGTGAGTGAAAGTCTATGCTTATACTGTCAAAATGATCATTCAGGAAATATCTGTACAAACCTCAGTATCTGTAGTTGACAGTTTGTGTTCTTGAGAGCATCAGAGATCAGCTTCACTCCTGAATCCTGAAGATCATTGTTACTCACATCAAGCTCTCTCAGAGGAGAATCTGAGGACTGAAGAGCTGAAGAGAGGATTTCACAGGATTGATCATTGAGATTACAATCAGCAAGTCTGAAAGAGAATAAAACAATTCCCATGAAAATGAGATTCAGCATTAAGTTATTTAGTAATCTGTGATACTCACCGAGCTCTTGTGCAGTTGTTGACAGCTGGTACGAGTCTTCTTCTGCCCTCCTGTGTTGTGTTGTATTTCTTCAGATCAAACTCATCCATCACCTCCTCTGACATCTGAAGCATGTAGGCTATTGCTGAACAGTGAGCAGCAGAGAGTTTCTTCTCTGGGTGTTTGTCTGATCTCACAAACTCCTCAATCTCTCTGTGCAGAGTCTGATCATTCACTTCAGACAGACACAAGAACAGATTGATGGATCTTTCAGCTGACAGACCATCATGACCCTTGATTTGATCTTTGATGTACTGTGTGGTTTTCTTGATGGTTTGTGATGTGTCCAGCGTGTGTGTCAGTAGATCCTGTAAGAGTCTCTGATTGGACTCCAGTGAGATGCCCAGAAGAAATCTCAAGAAAAGATCCAGATGACCAGTTTCACTCTCAAGAGCTTTATCTACTGCTTCTTTATGCAAAGTGTGAACTACATCAAAAAACTGTAAAGTGTCTGTCATTTTGATGACATAATAGTAAAACACGTAGAACGCAGCGAGGAACTCCTGAAGACTGAGATGAATGAAGCTGTAGATCTTCCTCTGATGAATGACAGATTCCTCCTTAAAGATCTCAGTACAGATGCCAGAATACAGCGAGGCGTCAGTGATGTCTATCCCACACTCTCTCAGATCCTCCTCATAGAACATCACATTGCCCTTCATCAGCTGTTTGAAAGCCACTTCAGCCAGTTTCACAATCACTTCTCTGTTGATCTCTGGATCTCTCTCTGGATCATACTTCTCATTCTTCATCTTCATCTGAATCAGCAGGAAGTGGATGTACATTTCACTCAGAGTTTTGGGGATTTCTTCACTGTGATCTTGTGTCAGGATCTTCTGAAGCACAGTGGATGAGATCCAACAGAAGACCGGTATGTGACACATGATGTGGAGGCTTCTCGCTCTTCTAATGTGGGACATGATTCTGCTGGCTTGATGCTCGTCGCTGATTCTCTTCCTGAAATATTCCTCCTTCTGAGCGTCGTCGAATCCCTGGATTTCTGTCACACGCGTAATGTATTCGGAGGGGATCTGATTGGCTGCTGCTGGTCTGGAGGTGATCCAGATGAGAGCGGAGGGAAGCAGATCTCCTTTCATGAGGTTTGACATCAACACAGCCACTGATGAAGTGTCCGTCACATCAGAAACTTTCTCACTGTCTGAAAACATCAGAGTCATTCTGCTTTCATCCAGACCATCAAAGATGAACACAACTTTACACTCCTCATACATCTGAGAGTCCACATCTTGAAGTTCAGGATGAAAGTCCAGCAGAAGTTTGTGAAGACTGTAGCGATGCTCTCCAATCAAGTTCAGCTCTCGAAACGGAAGCAGGAACATGAAATCTACGTCCTGATTGGCTGTTCCCTCGGCCCAATCCAGAATGAACTTGTGCACAGAGACTGTTTTTCCAATTCCAGCGATGCCTTTAGTAAGAACACTCTTGATTTTGTGTCTTTGATGTGATTGAGGTTTGAAGATGTCGTTGCAGTAGATTGGAGAGTCTTGTAAGTCTTGTGTTCTTCTGGGCTGTTTCTCCATGTGTAAAACCTCATGTTCTTCATTCACTCCTTCACTCTCTCCCTCTATGATGTACAGCTGTGTGTAGATTCTCTTCAGGAGCGTTTCATTGCCTTGTGCTTTGACTCCCTCAAATAAACTCTCATACTTGTTCTTCATGATGCTTTTGTGTTTGTCTTTGACTCTCTGAAGAACATCATCCACTGATTCATCATGACAATCCTGCTGCACGTCTTCAGTCTCCTCCAGCAGGTCAGATTTTTTCCAGCTGTGAGCAGAACAAGAGGAACTGGAATCTTCCATAACTTTGTGTGATTGTAGAAGTTTTTTCAACAGCGAGGAATCTTTGGATGTTCTGATTTCAGCAGCAGAATCTAAAGTGTCTGTAGAAACAGCTGATACACACCGGATATGGCAGAACCTGCTCACAAACTCCACAACTGGACTGAATCCGGATCAGAACATCCTTCTGCATGCTGAACAAACACACATATAATAATAATTAAATACATGTATGTGTATGGACAGTATGGTTTTTTCTCACTTGAGCACAGACAGCTGCTCTTATTTGAATTAAAGTAAAAACAAGTTAAATTAAGTCTTTACAGAACATCAGGTTCCTTCAAAATCACTAGAAAAAAAACATTGCAAAAGTTTACACATACACTTATTTTAATATGAAAAGTTTGTAGAAATTAAACTTGTACTGTATGAAATACACGTGTAAAATAGATCACTGTCAAACTGCCATAAGTAATTGATTAACATTTAAAAACAAATGTATTACATAACAATATCTATGTATAACAAAATATAGATAACTTTATGATATTTAAAGATCACAACTAATTTACACTTTCAAATTTAGCCTAATCGTTTTTGTAATTTAGGACAAACGTTGAACAGTCATCTCTCTTGTGTATGGGCACGTGACTGGGCGCGTCCCCTTTAATAGTGGTCGTCTCTATGCCTTTTAAAGTAAAAAAAGCTGGTTCTGACACAGTGTTGTTTTCGTTAACACGTGTTCAAAACGAACTAACGATACAGCGATATGTTAAAAACGCAATTAATTCCCTCAGGGAGTAACTTGTGATTTACTGATTATAATGATATGAAAGGTCGCGCTTATTTCACAAGTGTGACGCTAAATACAAACAACTTACATTTACCTTCATACCATATCAAATCGGTCAAATTAGTTGTTTACTTACTGCGAAAAACACGTATGAATGGTACATTCTGCTCTTTCATCTTTCTTCCTGCTCCACCTAAAGTTTGGGGTTGACTTCCTTAAGAGTGGCACAACCATATATCAACTAGATGCCGCATTAGCATCTGTTTCTATAGGTTGCTATACGCAGCTCGTCCGCCTATAGAGGGTATGCATTGACGTCACTTTCCCACGGAAACACCACATAAACACCACGTGAACACGCCGGAGCTGAAATGAAAAGCAGTTGGACTCGACGTGGCTCGAGACTTGCATGGGGTCCGCTAGGTGTCCTTGTACGCTAAATGTTGTGCGAAGTTGTATTTCCTGATATTAATGTTGTACCCGATTTCAACGCCGGGGGGAAATACACAAAGTAAACATTTAGTATTTAATAAACCGAATCTCACAAGATTTGCATTGCATTAGTTCTTTTAGTGCAGCTGTGAGATGTTCCACATTGTATAAGGGAAAAGCTCTGCTAGAGATGTGTCAGAATGAAAAAAACACTGTTTATACAAATATACTTTATTTCTACAAACTTCTCATTCAGCAAAAATAAAAAATAATGATTCATTAAACCCTAAAATTAAATTAAATAAATCATATCAACTTTGAGGAAAGGGCTTCATACAAAACAATATGCAAATGTATATGAACTACAATATACAATTACTATTTCCATGTGTAACATTATATTTTTATATATATATATAGTAATTATAATAAAACTATAATATGAAATACATTGTTAAGTTCCAAAATGTATTAGTCAAGCAACTTAGCTTATTAAACCACAAAACTAAATCAGACCAAGGTGAAAAGGGAAATTAACCTTATATTATTTATTTATATTTTATATATGACACAAACTAATACTGGACTTACCTTTAGGACATTTTGAATGTTGTCGTTGTGATTGTCGAAATCTTTTAAATGGCGGACGCCGCTACTGTTCAGTTATTTATTTTTATATTATCATTGTTGTTATTACTAGTATTGTTTTTTAGAAAGGGTGTTCTGGGTGGTGCCATGTCTAAAAATTGTTGTAGATATGGGGAAGACATTATGTTGATTTAATGTACAGATCTTGTCAAAATTTCAACGTTGATTTATAAGTGTTTCATGGTTACTTTTTCAGCCATTCAGCATTCAGCGTTGTATCAACGTTGTTTCAACGTTGAAGGTCAGTCATATCCCGGCTGGGATACTTGTCATATTGAAAGAGGAATATCAGAAGAACAAATAATGTTGAAAGCAGCAATGTCACTTTCATCCTTCTATCAAAACGACCACATTAACCATTATAACAATAAAAAGGTGCTAAAACACAATGAAAAGGTGGAGGCACACTCAATTGTTCTCCACAGTTTGTTTATATGATTTTAAATCTGCATCTGTTTCAGGGAAATGAGGATGAGCCTGTAATTCGAATGCATATTGCAGACCTTCTGTCTGCTTTTGCATTGACTTATGTTTCTAAGTTTAATCAAATTAAATACAGTATGTAGCCTAAACATTATTATTGTGTTTTCTTTATTACTGTCACAGTCACCAGATGGAGTGTCCTCTCAAATCCACTAGAGGGCACTTCCCTCATCACCATTGCACACTACATTTCCCATAACCCATTACCCAGACTCATTGAACAATGATCATTCTCACCTGTTTGCATTAACCTCTCTATATGAGCCTGGTTCATTCTCTCTGTCATTGCTAAGTCTGGTTTCTTGTTTCAACTACATTTCTGAGCATTCTCCCATTGTTTTGCTTACCCTGCGGTTTTTGGACCTTGGACTGTATATCTGGTTTTGGAACCTCTGCCGCCTGCCACGACCATTGCCTGTTTTGTTGATTTGTTTAAAAAAAGCTGCATTTAGATCAAACCTGTCAAGTCTCGGAGCAGTTCGTGACAATTACAGTAGTACATGTAAAAAACATCATCAGGCAAATTAAACATCACCAATCTATACGGTTATCTAAGAGCCAGAGACACTCCAACTTCAATATTGAACACCTAATTGTGACAATACTTTTGTTTCTTTTGTTGGAAATTGATGTAGTCTGAAGGCTCAAAATGACAGTGTTTTAGTGTATTTTTCGTCTTTGCCAAGTACATAAATGTAAATTCAAGGAAGGGCAATTCCAGCGTTCTGGACGTGACATAAAAATGCTCAGAGAATGAATTTTTTACGAATATTTTGAACCATTTGTTTATATTTTACGAAACCCTTGTTGATAGAGTCTAAATGTAAAAAAATGCCAGTCCATGAACACATTTTCTATTTTTAAAAAAGGGAAATAAACATGCGTTATGGATGTGACAAAAAGGATGCGTCTTTTGGGAGACGACAAAAGGATTTCTGTGAAATAAAATGCACAATCCTGAAGCAATAATACCCAATGAATGGAGAAGGGATGCCTCTTAAAGAACATCAAATAGTTACTTTATTTAAAATTTCATGTGTCCATTTATGAGAAACATGTAACGTTATGGATGTGAATATCCTGAAAATGACACTTACCTGACTATGAAAAACCAGGCACTAAAAATAAAACAAATAATTTACAAATTTGAAGAGAGATCTCACATGAGTATTTGAATCGGTCGGTCCACACTGCAGCCGCTCCATCAGCTGTGGCTACGGCTGGTAGACCAGCTCCTCCGGCTCTGCAAATGATGGGGGGTCGTCCATCCTGGCCAACAGGTAGGCACAAACCAACACCTTGGGCACTGCAGCTCTCCTAGTCTCGACCTCCCTGGCATAGTCCCGGAGAAGACGACGGCACTGGGCCGGAAACGGGCTACCTCCAGCAAGCGACAGGGAGGAGATTGCCTTCCACCACTTGGGGTTAGCGGTGCAAGGCCACCTGGGGTTCGTTGCTCCGTCCATGGCTGCCTACTGGGTTCTTCTTTGGCCAGTTCGTTCTGTCTTGAATTTGGACAGAACCCACATGCAGGCAGCACAGAAGGGGTTAACAAAAGGCAGATTTATGAAACTAAACAGGCTCAAAACAAAAGCCCACAATGGGGTAACAACTAAACTAAGAACAGCGACACAACGTCTAACCAACAGACAAGAAACGGTTATCCTCAGGTTCAGGTTTAAACAAGCGGTAAAGCACATGACGGTAAGACTACAAAGCAAAACGAACTGGCAAAGGGATCATGAACAAGGAGGCAGGATCACGACATTAATCAAATGTATAATGCAATATCATGTCCAAAAGCATTCTCATAACCAACTTAGTTTATTTATTATAAGTAATTACAACAGTAACTATTTTTTACATCTTAAACAAAAATATATTAGTTGTTCTGAGATCTCAATACAGAAATACAGATCCTGAAGTTGAGCGAGTCTTCGATTCAATTCAATTTTATTTATATAGCTCTTTTCACCATTTTCATTGTTGCAAAGCAGCTTTACATACATCATGAGAAGAAATTTAATCAATATAATACTAGAGGAAAAATGACAGAGAATATACGGCAATAAGATACTTTTATTGAAAGTTTTTCTCTATGCAATCAGTGTTGGGTGTAACTAGTTACTGTAACTAAATTACTTTTCCTTTGAAAAAGTAAAGTAAGGGATTACTCTATGTTTTCCTGTAATTTAATTACAGTTACTTCTGATGTAATTACACTAAATACTTAGTAAAATATTTGTGTGTGCAAACATGGAATTGACATCAAAATTCAAAGTCTAACTTTAAAATCCATGCTTTAATGTATTATTCTCACATTTGTAATAATTTGGTCAGTTAATAATACTACTTTATATTATTGATTTGAATGAATTAAAAGAGCCGTTTCATGTCTATCCTTGAATCACTTAACTAATCAAGGTTGATCTAGGATATAGAAAGTAATTAGTAATGAGTAATTAAATACTTTTTGGAGAGAGTAATTTGTACAGTAATCTAATTACACTGTTGAATATGTAATTAGTAACTAGTAATTAATTACTTTTTCAGAGTAACTTACCCAACACTGTATGCAATGTACACTGATGTCAGTGGATTGTCAGAAACTATAAATGATTCAGATTTAATTGAGGTATATTGTTATTTTAAATATTGTTTTCAGGACTGGAAGCTTAAAATGTCAATAAACCAGAAAGTCTCTCAAATGATGTGTTCTTGACCAAAGAGGAGATGAAAGATAGTGAAGAATTTCCCAAATCAAATGAGAATAATTTGTAAAATACACAAATGTTTGAACCTTTTTATTAAACGTTCAGTCTAATTAATGTCTATAAAATAATTTTACCACTCACCCTTTAATTTATCTGGCAGATGCTTTTATCCAAAGAAACACATATGTGAGACCTAACCACAAACGTTTGACTTTTTTTAAGAAAAGATTAGATTCAAATCCTCATCATTGGCCTTCAGGACGGTAACAGAAAAATCACCTTTTATCTCCCTGCTGCAGGTCGACATCTCCTCCCGTCATCTCCACTCTGGAATTGAGCGACGCCTGTTTGTTCCATCACAACGAGACACCAAATCACTTACAAACATCTTCACTCATTCAGTTCCTCTGTGATGAAACCAATGACTGTCAAGCTCGGTCTATAACAAATGTCTTTCATGTTGTTCATTCTCTCTCTTGCTCACTCCAGCTTTCTAGTAACATGACCTGGTCAACTACAAGTACTTATTAACATGTTGACAAAGTGTTGACTCTCTTGATAAAAGGTTGCCAAAAATAAGTACATATAAATCTGTGTTGAGTGACAAACAAACAATCCTTTAAAATCATGGACAGAAGATGAGAGAGATGATGGTGAATGTGAGGTAAAAGGGAAATAAGTGAAGATCAGGTGAGCTTCCACTGAAGATGTCAGGAACATCAGGAACATCAGGAACATCAGGAACATCAGGAATAGAGCTAGTAGTATCAAGAGTGTTATTATGATAAGAGGGGAATGTTATAAATCCAGGTTGGTTGTTGACTATCTGAGTGTTGATCCAGTCTTGATATTTAGACACTCTGGTGAACACACTCGGTACACTGCTGTTACACCCCAGAGATACAATTCCAGCCTGAATCCACCTGGAGCTCTGCTTAGTGACCAGTGGTCCTCCATAATCATACTGCAATGACAAACAGATTCCATTCACACCTTTACAGCTCAACTATTAACAACTGTTCTAGACATTAAATCTGTGTAATGTCAGACAAATAGTTTTTGGTTTGGTGCCGATGCAGTGTGTTTGTAATTGAATCCTAATTTAGATCTGAGATTGTGAATCTGAACATTATCATTTTAAAAGTAAAAGAGATTCTGGTTTAGAGCAACATGGTAAACTTCAGGTTACTCAGAGACTGTGAGCTGTAGTGTGATAATAAAAGATGAATGTTTGATAACTCACATAACATGTGCCTTTCCCTCCATCTGACGGTCCAGCACACATCATGTTGTCTGTGACACTGATTCTATTATTATAGGCAATACTACAATTATAGTTGCTGACGATTGGAATCTCTGCTTCTTGTAATATGTTTGGGTAGTTATCTATAAAGAGAGACAATATAATTCAGTACAAACATCATGTAACTGTATGAAATATTGTAATTGTTGTGACAGCTGGACACTTGTGGATACGTGACATTTTGAGGCAATGATCACTTACATGATTCAGTGTAACCCCATCCTGTGACCCAACTTGGAAGTCCTTGATCAAATTCACTACCAGCAGCAGCCAGACAGACTGGTGTAATATAAGCAGTGAAATTCACAGAAGAAGAGAGCCGGAGCAGTGCTATGTTATTGTCAACACTAGAGCGGGTATAGTTAGGATGTGTGATGACATCACTCACTGCTCTATTGACCTCATGTGTGTTTGAGCCAGACCGCGTCAGGCGACCCAAGTAGAGATTATAATGTCTGAACTGCCGAAGCTATAAAAACAAGTCAGTTTTAATCCACATGCAGTATGATGATTTGACACTTACAGTTTAATTTTGCTTGAAACCACTTACTCATTTATTAAAGAAGAGCAAAAAGCTGAAGTCAAAACCCAGTCTTTATTGATGAGACTCCCACCACAGAAAGTGCCATTAAAACTGATACTGTGAATGCCTACATGCCAGGGCCAAAACCCTTCAGTCGCATCTCCTCCACCAATAATCCTGGTGTTACGTGAGGCTTGGCCGCACACTGATGAGAGAAAAGAATATGTGAAAAGCTTTAAATAAAGTGAACAAAACTGTGTGAAATATCTTGAGTGTTGACGGTCACATGGAGTTACGTACCATCTTGCTGACCAAAAGATCCTAAATAAAGAGAAAACAAATTCAAAATAAAATTAATGTTGTATTACAGTGTGATTGACGGAGGATTATTCAGATCTATCAAAACACGACAAAGCCCCTTACATCTGTTATACTGGTTATTAAAGTTTTATTTATTTAGACTTGTGTGTGTGGAGTTTGCATGTTCTCCCCGTGCCTCGGGGGTTTCCTCCGGGTACTCCGGTTTCCTCCCCTGGTCCAAAGACATGCATGGTAGGTTGATTGGCATCTCTGGAAAAATTGTCCGTAGGGTGTGAGTGCGTGAGTGAATGAGTGAGTGTGTGTGCCCTGCGATGGGTTGGCACTCCATCCAGGGTGTATCCTGCCTTGATGCCCGATGACTCCTGAGATAGGCGCAGGCTCCCTGTGACCCGAGGTAGTTCGGACAAGCGGTAGAAAATGGATGGATGGATGGATAGAGAGATTTTAGTTAGCATCTACCTGTTAGATTGAGAAGAAGAGCCAGAGCGACACACACAACTGTGTTGGACCTCATTCTCATGTTGTGACTGCTGACGGATGACTTGATCTACAGCACCACAGGCTTTTAAAGAGGCATTCTGACACCTCCCCATTTCTGATTTCAACACCTTTTCTTTTGTTTGAGACCAGCGATGAAAGAAACATTTTGTGTCAAACCAAAAACTTCCGTCTTTAAACTTCAAACTGATGTTACTCACTTTACAATAAAACAGATTCATTTGTAAAGCCACATCACCTGGGCTCATTTGTAAAGAAAATGCTGTACATTTTTATATGCATTCTACTTGTGAGATATATTTTAGACATCAAATAATATTTTCAATATTTACCAACTTATTGAGTATGCGATTTCGGACTCAGCCACTGTGTGGAGCGAGCCTTAAATGGAAAATGCAGTGTGCAATATGCGGGCCTTTAGCGCTGTAATAAAATATTTTTTTTTCACGGGGATGTAAATCCTCTCTACTCCACTTCAGCTATCGTTCTGATTCACAGAGTTATCCTGTGAACGCGTTCTGGTTCCCATCGGTCCGGGAGTTTCAAAGGAGAAATAACTGACATACGGGAGTTTCACGGGGGAAATAACAGAGCGGGAGGGTGGCGGGAGATGGGTGTGAAAAAGGGGAATGTTGACAGGTATGGTCTGGATTCTCTGCCTAAAGATCAAGGTTTGGTAACAAAGGAATAAAGAATCATTATTTCCACCAAATGCTGTTCTTTCTCGTTCTTGTCTCTCAGTTGTTTGTTGGCGTTAGGTTTTTGATAGCGTTCGTCAGCCATTATAACAGCGTCTTAATGCAGACAGGTTTCAACTGCGGTAAACGTGACGGATAGCATCCACAAACAACCAATCAGGAAATGCCAAGATGACTGATGGAAAGTTAATTTAATTAAATGACATCATTCCTTACATAGGGCAGTGCTATTGAATCGTGCTGAACAAAGTTTAAATGAAAAATGAAATGACTGGCATATAACTAAACAAATCAAATGAACCAGAGCATAATTTACATTGTGAGCACGGTGTTGTGGGCTGCTCCTGGTGAATGTTTATATTCTACTCAAATGATTTACACATCATCTTTAATAACCTATTTAAATAAAAAGCAAAGACATCAATATTCCAAAGTTGGACGGCACTTTCACCCAGAACTGTAGACGAGTCCGTGGATACGCGTGTGATCTCGCAAGCTCATTGCAATGCTATGGCAAGAACTACATTCAAGTTTGCATTCTTGCAATGGTTCACAAATCTTTATTTTGTTGTTCTGTGAGAAGTGACAAGTACTTCTGATTTTAGTTATGAATGGAATGCCCCATGAAGGTGGGGATGCCTAAAGACATAACCAATAACTTAGTCTTGTATTTAAAAGTTCTGAATGTAGGAACAGGATCTGTTTGGTTACTGACATTCTTCCAAATATCTTATTTTGTGTTTAGCAGAACAAAGGCATTTACTCACTCTCAGGTTGTTCCAACCTGTACAAATGTCAACAGAATTTTCATTCATTATTGACTCATCCATTCAAATCCAAGAGTAAACAATACAACTGAATGAAACACTGTTTTTTCTTTATTGCACTTATGCTTTTTGTTGTACTTATGTTGTCCGAATTGCTTCGATTGTTTACCCCATCTGTAAGTCGCTTTGGATAAAAGCGTCTGCTAAATGACTAAATGTAGATGTAAATGTAAACAAGTTTACATTTAAAGTTTAAAATAATACAAAAATGTCAATTTTCATATAATTTGCATTCATGTACTGTACAGGTATTTGACATCTTTTTTTATATCTGGGGATTGGTGTCAGTGTGTAAGGAAGGCCAAAACTGTGAGAAAAAGTTGCATTTTCAAAGGAAAACACTGAATGTGGACAGGGTCTCAAACGACTGAAAACAATCCCTTTATTGATCCAGTCTGCAGGCAGGAGCTGTTGTGTTGTTGTGTAAAGAAAAAAAGTCTTAAAAGCTATGACAAAAACCAACAGTCTGTTCTTCTTGGAAAATAAATTAATTTAGACTTTAGTTGGAATAGATTCACTTTAATATACTTTTTTCAATGTATATTAAATGTTCCATTAAAGTGCACTTATTTCTACAGTGGTTTACTTTGACTCCTTTATTTATAGTGGCCATATGGCAAAATAGGAGATCACATGGGAAATGTACTGTAGCTGTCAGCTTATCGGCTTTAGCACCACTATCCTTATTGTAAAGACCACCCCAACAAGTCAGTAAAAGAAAAGACAATAACATGAGCATTGTTTTTATTGAGTTTATTGAATATTCTGAACTGCATTACATACTCAGTCTGACCTTGTCTGACTAGAAACCAATTCAACAGGTGTGTTTTTATATCAAACAAAGACAGTGGAAAATGACTGCTTCACAACATGTGATGTCACTGAAAATGATGACATGGAAACATTCACTTGTCTCTACTTAAGAACACAAAACAACACTTAACATTAAAATAGACATAATGGCAAAAAGTGAATGAGTATGCATATATGGATAAGAAAACAATTCATTAAATACAACAGACGTATGTCCTGTATCATTAATTATATCAGTATGTCATAAAAATCATTTACATTAAATCGATGTCAAAAACTTTTGATTTGTCAATGTTAATGGCATTAAATAGACAGACAGACAGACAGACAGACAGATTAGAGAACCTGAATGCTTTCTTTTAACGTGTTGAAGGTGTTCAGAAATGTTATGAGGTCATCCTGTTTTCCATGTATCATTACAATCCCGGGTTTCGTTAAAGTTCACTGAAAGATACTTATTTGTATGTGCCTCATCTTCATATATAAACATTTGTTCACCGTTGATATCAATATATTTCTTGTTGACATTTGTCAAATAATCACAGATTTGTGTCTTCCAGACAGGTAACCGTGGTGTGTAAAAGAGCAGGTTAATGAGTCTGTTTCTTCTGTTTCTGTCCTCCAGCAGGGTCTCTGGGTTTTCTCTCAGTTGTTGATGTTTGCGTTCTGTTTCCTCATCTTTATTGTCTGCCATAGCGTTACGGTTCACAGGCCTTTGATGAGCTGGTCAGTGGTTCAACTTTATAGTCTGGAATGTGGAGGCCAACTGTCTAGTGCTTTAGTACCTTTAATTGGTAAAGAATGTCATTTTAGCAAGGTTTGTGCAAAGAATTGTTTTATTTCATGTACAATTGTAATAATGTTTTTACGTACTTCAATTGTTTGAGATCAAAAGTTTTTCTTTAAGCAAGACAGTCTCCTTGTTTTTTTAATTTTTTTAAGAGTTCTTAATTGCTTACCTTTCTGATGATTATTTAGTCTTTTTCCAGATTGAGGTTTGTAGAAGAATGAAGTGTCTTATTCCTCTTGTAGTTTATCTTTAAATGAAAACAACACAATAAACAACAAGTAAAATATAGCTGCAGCCAGTTATGATGGGCCAAAGCACTTTTGAGGGTTGAGGAAAACTGCACTTAACCATTTATCATATTTCTTGAGATTAACAGTACTACTTTGTCAGTGATCTTTGGAAAATTATACAACGTGTAAACATTTTTTTGTATTATTTATATTGAATGTGTGTCCTGAGTTTAAACTTCTCTGACTTGATCATAGTTCTGAAACATGTCATCCTCTTGCTGATCTCTTCTCTCATCATATACATAAAGCAGGACGAGTTAACGCCGGTCCTGGAGGACCAGTAATCCGCAGAGTTTGAACATTGATTCAATGGTTTTCATCTGATCTCTTACTATCTGGGTTAGTTATGCAGTTGTTGCACAAGATGGCGCTGGTGAGCCTTTGCTATGCCTTCTTTTCCCATTCAGTGTTATACAACTGGATATTACTCTGCCGACCCTAGTGTCCCAAAAGCTCATCGACACCATCTTGTGCAACTAGCGAATTCTGAAGATCTTTCTTATCTTGTTTTTGTGTTTTTGAAAAGAGTTGGAGCTTAACTCTGCAGGACTGTAACTCTCCAGCACTGAACTTGCCTACCCCTGGTTACCTATATATGTTATATTATATATATTTTCATATATCATTTTTCTGTATGGGAACTAATCCATAACAGATCTATATTAACAGAGCCTGGGAGATAGAACAAGTCCTTAAGCCGGGTCTTTAGAATCCACATCACAGCAGTGTTTAGTCATTTATGGTCATTTAATTCCAGAGCAGTATAATGAGAATATAAATGTGCATTTAAAAAAATATATATACAACTTTTCACCTTTGGCTCTCTTGGTTTGCAGGTCCAGGCTGTTTAGCTTGTCTTCTGTTCATTAATGTTTTCCTCTTCATGTGATGATAATGACAATGTGCTGCTTCTTTTCTCCGCCAAAGTCTAAGTTCAATAAGAACATTTGTTCCTTTTAAAGGTCCTGAGATTTGATTACTCTTCCGGGAAATATCTTGTCATTAAACTATAGGTGTGTCACAAAGACTGCTGTCAGAGGAACTGACGGTTTAAAAAAGATAAAGGGTGCCACATCAACACACTTTGTATAGATTCTTTGTCCTTAGTAGACAAATACAATAATTAAATAATGATATTGAGCTTTGATTCAATGTGTCAAATTCTGGTTTAACTTTGTAAAAGTATAAAAGTTAAAAAATAAATTTGGCTTACACACTTAGACATCACCACTCATCGACAGTCATCAAACTAATTCAGATAAACAGATCATCTGCAATGCATGCTGGGATTCATGAATGAGTTTTGTTCTATGATGTCACCCAGCATGCATTGCAGCCTGAAGCTTTCTTTCCTTGATTGTCACCATTGTTGAGATTCATACACTGATTCTTCATCTCTACTTTATTCAGCTCTGTATTAGCTGTATAAAATTCTTACATTATATTATTCAAACATTACATGCTCAAAATAACCATCACTTCATCATCTACACACTTAGAGATTTAGAACAGACCACCATACAGAAGTCAAAGTGTAAAGAGGCCGAGTCTACGAAACACTGATCACCATGATGATGACTGTTGTTAGCTGGGAACATTCTTCAAATGTGAAAAAACGGGACGGTTTCAATGTTTTCTGAACATTTTAAAAACATTACAAATCTCTAAAGAATGTTCATTTAACACACTTTTTCTAGCTAGGATATTAATTTACAGATGATGTTGATTTAACAAAGATTCAGTTTATTTGTTGAAAGATTCCGAGACTTTCAGCTTATTTTCCCGGGTTTTGATCTCATGTCTACATGATTAGATGATGTGTCTGCTTCATATGATCACATAGACTCGTGTATTCACAACATGAGACACCCTAATATCTCACCCTACTAAAATATTTACAAGTCATCTTAAAAATACAGGACAAGAATAACGAGAAACGTCCTGTGGTTTCATGTGAAGTTAATCTAGTTTCACAGCTTCTTCTGTTTAATGACTGAACATCAGATTTTATAAAAGACACTCGTACAATAGATGCTCACAATAGATCAGCTGGTGATATTTGTCTCCCTATCCATGTGGACTTTAGACACATTCACAAGCTAAGATAGCTTAGTCCTCTTCTGCAACATAACGAAAACATTATTAGAACATGAACAGAAACAGAGTTAATGATTCGTCAATCATCAGGTGGAGTCAAGAGATGAACTCTAGGAACCACTGATCACCATTGTCATGACATCCAAACAATCTACTTTCAACATATAAAAGTCAATAATAATTTAAGTCAAAAATCTAGTCCCAACTAAAGCAAACACTGATCACAATAATGGTGGTTTTGAAATCTCAATATTTTTCAACATTCATTTCTGGTGCAAAAGTGATATTGATTCAATGCCATTAGAGGTGGGACAAAGTCATTGTTTTCAAGTCACAAGTCTTTGCATTAAAGTCTCAAGTCCCAAGTCAAGAGAGGCGAGTTCAAGTCAAGTTGCAAGTCTTAATTGTTAATGGAATTGAATCAATATCACTTCTCAACCCACAAACTCACCATTATTGTGATCAGCGTTTGCTTTAGTTGCACCCTTGACTCTTTTACTTTAATGTTAACTCTGGTTGCTTGTGAATGTGGTAATGTTATAAACTGTAATTGTTGGTCCTAGAGAAGCTTAGGCAGAAGCTGAAGGAACAGTTCACTTCAAAACAGAGTGAATTGGAGCCCAGAATGATTTTATTACCATGCCCCGTATAAATAACTTTACATTTTGCATCTTTTGCACTCGAAAGTTATGCATGTGAAGCATGCGTTCCAGCGGTCAAATCGAGAGCAACACTGTTGCGTTGTGCATGCACTATATTGCTACTGTAGCGCGTATACGGAATATCCATCTAACCTTTGCTGGAACCTTCACAACAAGTGGAACAAAGTTCTGAGGTCTGAACTCTTTGATAAACAAGAGTGAAGTGAAGATTGACGTGAAACTGAAACGTGAAAAGGATTTCTTTACTGAACGTGTCTCACTTAAATCGTCTGAAAAGTGCTTTTGCAATGCATGCTGGGTAAGCTCATAGTATAAAACTCATCTATGACTCCCAGAATACATTGCAGCATGAAAACATATTGCAAAAGAACTTTCCTGTTGTCACCATTGTTGAGGCGTGATAAGTGCTGATGTGATTCATTTGGACAAGCGAAACATGTGTTAACATGCTCTGAATTTTAATATAATCTACCATAACAACAACAACATTAGTTTTTTGGGCTGAGCACTTTTGCCAATCTTTTAGATTCTCATCACTCCTGTTCCCTAAATGATGGTGTCAGGTCAACTAAAGCTACCAAACTTCAGACTGTTTTATCAATGCACAAGTGTCCTGATGAAAACAGAGAGTTTCACAATGCAAGTCAAGAGATCTATTAACAGCAGTAAGTAATTGAGCCACAGTATTCCAATTTATATCCATGAAAGGACACGATGCAAAGTATAATAAACAATGTGGTATCAGTGATATATAATACATCCACACACATGCTCTTAAAATACATTCATGTTATTATTATTTAATATTTGTATTGTGTGAGAACCGTTTTATAAAAGTATCAACATACTACAATACAGCCTTTCCCTTATTGATCACATATATCATATGAATTTACAGATATTGTTGATTTCACATTATCTGTTGCTGTTCATTGAGATATCAAGATATTTTCTGTCCATTTTCTGTGGTTTTGATCTCTTGTCTAATGTAAACTGATATGATGTGTTTGCTTCAGATTGATCTTATATGGTCACATAATCATGTATTCACAAGATCTGAGACGCCCTGATCTCACACCCTTGTAAAATATATTGACCTGATGCCAACTTGAAAAAGGTGTGTGTGTGTTTTATGATGACAAGAATAATAAAATCATTCTGTGATTTAATGTGAAGTTAATCCAGTTTCACAGGTTCAACTGTATAATGATTCTACAAAAGACACGTTTACAATAGATTTTCAAAACAGATCAGCTGATGAACTTTGTCTCCATTTCCATTCAGACACACTTTCTGCATTTCAAAGCTCATTTTCATTTCTATGATCTAAGGTAGTTTGATCTTCTTCGGTTTAATTCTGGAACGTAATGAAAACATTATTGGATGGATAAATGGATTCAGTTATTTGTCTAAAAGGATCAATACGGGTTATCTGATATGCTGTGCTGGGGTTTCTCTTGCTGTGGAAAGATCAAACTGAAAGAGATCGTCCCTGAACGCAACGTGAACATAAAATCCACATATGACTTTTATTACTCTTTCCTTGTCCAGTTTTACCCAGAAGCACAATCCTCAGATTTCCTACAGTTAAAGTGACACAGAGTGATAATCCACTTATCTTTAACTTTCTTGAATTGTATCCGTGCCTATAATCTGCCCATCCCTGTTATTTGTGCCAAACTAATGTTTTAATTTACCATCAAATTTGTCTATTGAAAATGTGTTCTGGATGTTATAGTAACAGTATAAAGCATTGCTCTACAAGTGTTGGCTGACAAGGGCTTCATCGCTCTTTTGTAACATCATTTAATATTACAGTACATACGAATCATTACAGGATGGATTTTATTGGGAAAAGACTCAATTCTGCTGCAGTGTTCTTATCTTTTACATTTACATTTTGCCGACGCTTTTATCCAAAGCGACTTACATCGAACGCAATGCTCTTACCACTGAACTACAGGGAAAGCTTTTATTTTTATGTCAAAATATTTTGTAATTCGTTGGTTCCTTTAATTCATTTCTGTTGAGACCTATTTGGATGTGTGTAATGTCAGTATGATTTGTTTTCACATTGCTTGATCTGTTCTTTGCATGAACACTGTAGTGTTTTATGTTCACAGTATACTGGCGACACCTGCTGGTGAAAATGTAACAAGAACAAATCACATAATGGCAAACTTCACCAAACAACTGCAAACGTTTTTCAAACATTATCAATTATTACAAAGTGCTTATATTTTGTGTTTTTATTTTCTAATTAAAGCTGTTCTTACCATTTACCAAATTAACTATTACATTTAAGTTAATTGTGTGTTTTTGTCATTCCCAAAAAAGGAAGCTACAACTAAATATACATTTTTCAAAAATATAAAAAACATATTTCAAAAAACCTGCAGCACTCGCAGAAGCAAACGTGTGTACTTCTGCTCAGACCCTGACGTGGCGCTACACACTTTTTCACGTCAAAGACCACTTTACCATCAAATCTGTGCATACACATGCTTTACAAGTGAGCCCCCATACCAGATCTCACCAGAGGAGAATAAAACACTTTCACTTCCACTTTATTTCTGTCATACATTTTGTCACCATTTTTGAGATTCATACATTGATTCTTCATGTATGTGTGATTCTAACTTGCTGTGGCATAAGTTTGTATTTGCAGGCAAATGTTTCTCGATGTCATATAATAATACCACTATTATGTTCTTTCAAGATAAGCACACAATTCTGATGTCATATGTAAATTAAACAAGATGAGGTCTACTTCACCAACAAACTGCATATGAAATGACTTGGGATTTGACTTGAGCCTTGCTTGTGACTTGAAAGGAATGACTTGATTCCTCCGCTGTTGAAATCAGATGCTGAGTTCATGGGTGGAAAAAAATATGGCAGAACTTTTACTCTTTTGCCCCTGGACTATACACCTCTGGTTCAAAGGAGTCTTTGTTAGTGAGTCGTTCTGATCGCAATGTGCATTCATACTGGCAAACTCGCTGTGTACAGAATAACTCTGATTCAACGAGCCAACTTCACAGCTAAACATATTACATTGATGTACATCGAGTTCATTTAGGAAACCTTTTCAAGAAATTGAACGTAAAACACCTGAACAACCATGAAACGCAGCTAATACAGCTCCTAATATAGCTCTTTACTGAACTCTTCAGGGTCTCACTGTGCTGGTAACGAAACAACACCTCCATTGCGGCATAACTACAGTCACAAATGACAATCTGTTTAATGCATGTAATGATTTTTATGAAGACACTCGACATATTTTTGACCAGCCGGAGGCTGCACATAATTTGAGACGGCCGCTTTTAATTTCCTTTTTCAGGAACAACCTTGACAAGAATTGGTCTTTTTCTTAATTTAGGACAAGTGATGAATCCATTTCATCCTCTTTAAACATTGGCTGCTATATTGTAACATAAGAGCTCAATTTAAGGAAACACTAAACACTATCAGGGTGACTTCTTATTGTTCATGGTTTATTTCACTGAATATGTTTGTTAACAGCAGGTGTTCATCATTAATGAGAAAATGAAGTGATGGTTTATTTCTTAAATCAACTTTATTCAACTCATTAACTTGTTTATGTTTTATTTAGGGAGACATCCAAAACATTCAGGGTGGAAAGGCACGTGGACTAGAGTGGTCTAATGAACATCTAATGAACGTCTAAGGAACACATTTTTGCTTGCTGGGGGGTTCTCAATCCTGGTCCCCGGGAACCCCTTGACAGAATGTTGTAGATGTCGCCGTATAGGAAACACCTGATTCAACTCCTCTTGCCCAGATAGCAAGAGAGCAAATGAAAACCATTGAATTAATGTTAATAATAGTTGATTTGCCAATATAATCAATATCACTTTTGTACCTGAAATGAATGTTGATAAAATATTGAGATTTCAACAAACCATCATTATTGTGATCAGTATTTGCTATAGTTGGGACCCTGTCTCTTGACTTTCAATGTTAATTATATTTATTGTCTGTTATAACAGTGTGTTACAATGCATCTGTTAAAGCAATGAAAACAAAGATTATAACTATTGTTTCACATTGGTTGTAGTCATTCCTCTGTCTTGTGTTGCTTTCTTAATGTGTATGGTAATACAGTGTAGTTATGATACCACACTTCATGCTGCAATGCATGCTGGGTATCATCATGGTACAAAACTCATTCATGACTCCCATCGTGCTCTGCAGTCGATCTGTTTATCTGAATTAGTTTGGATTGTCATCATTGTTGAGGTTTGTATGATGAGTGTGGATGTCTAAGTGTGTCAAAGCAAAATTCATTTAAATATGCTGCCCCACAACATTAACTTTGATCGTAGAAGAGTTGACAGTTATTGCTCGTCTTTATTAAAACTCATCACCCATTTAAAAAGGAACCTGCTGCAACTTTATGACTTATTTTATTCCTTTTGAATGTAATCTATGTGTGTGACAGCAACATTAGTAGCCTACCGCATCGTGTGAGTTTAGACTTACACAAATAAAGCTATAATTATAGTTACAGTTTCCTCAAATCCTGAATGTATCCCACGAATGCATATTACAGACCTTTCTGTCTGAAATCAGCGTGTCACTTCCCCAGGGAGTGCACACATTTACACTGGGAGCGCACACATTTACACTGGGAGCGCACACATTTACACTGGGAGTGCACACATTTACACTGGGAGCGCACACATTTACAAGCGCACACATTTACACCGCGCAGGGCGCACACATTTACACGCACATTTACACTGGGAGCGCACACATTTACACTGGGAGCGCACACATTGGGACGCACACATTTACACTGCGCACACATTTACACTGGGAGCGCACACATTTACACTGGGAGCGCACACATTTACACTGGGAGCGCACACGCACACATTTACACTGGGAGCGCACACATTTACACTGGGAGCGCACACATTTACACTGGGAGCGCACACATTTACACTGGGAGCGCACACATTTACACTGGGAGCGCACACATTTACACTGGGAGCGCACACACACACACAACACCGCACACATTTACACTGGGAGCGCACACATTTACACTGGGAGCGCACACATTTACACTGGGAGCGCACACATTTACACTGCACACATTTACACTGGGAGCGCACACATTTACACTGGGAGCGCACACATTACACTGGAACATTTACACTGGGAGCGCACACATTTGGGAGGGAGCGCACACATTTACACTGGGAGCGCACACATTTACACTGGGAGCGCATGGCTGAAACCGAAACTTGTCGGACATAGCAACAGTAATGACAGGGGAGAGCGTTCAACAGAGGGTCATTTACACAGAAAGTTTAAACACACACATTTAATTAAATGTGATTCTAGTCTGACTGTTATTATCCAAGTTTATTTACTATCATGTTTATTAGGTTTAATACAAGTATTAAATATATTTAAAATAAAACACTACAGTATATAGCATTCATTTAATCTGTTTATTCTCAAAAAGTTGTAAATAACTGGCAACGAGAACCAACATGAATTGGCGGCATTAACGTCCCAGATCTCCTCCAGCTGATTCTAATCAGGCAGTTGATTTGCGTAGTATCATGGGAAATAGTGAGTGAACGAGCATACATCGGATGTACACTCAAACTCAGAATGCCTTGTGGGTAAAAAGTAAAAAATGAATGTAGGGAATTAGTTGTTCGCAACTGAATAAAATGTGTAACACTGGCCTAGTGGTTTTTTGATATTTTACTGGAATATTATTACAAACTGCACCTTTAATGTTCTAACCGGACATTGTGTGGCAATCCAAATAATCTGAGCCATAGGTGAGATAGCAGAGAGAAAAGAGAAGGTTTGACAAGGTGTGATGTTTATAACAGCAGAGTTCATTATGATCCCAGGAAAATAATAATAAGGTGTTGCTTTACGACTATCAGTGCTTTACATAGAAGTCAAAAGGCATGCTGGGTAACCGGCAGCACAACAATGCAAAGTAAAAGCTTTGTAAATGTTTTTGTGAGGGTGTTCAACACTGACTAGATTGGTGAAAGAACGACAGAGTTCTAGGTTTTAATTTTTTTTAATTCACGTTTATTTATTTTGAACCACATCATGCGATATCCAAACAGTTTCTTACAAAGTTTTTTTTAAATCTCATTACAGCCTCTCAATGAAAATATATTAGTAAAACACAAAGCACCCTTCACCCTTTTTTACCTTATTAATTTATTATGCCACAATCTATTTGATAGAAAGATCAAGAACCTACAAATCTGTGAATGTTCTTTCTAAACCTTCACAGACAGACAGAGTGTCAGTCATATCTCAGTGAAGTTGCCAGGGTTTAGTCAGCTTCCTTTTCAATCTTCCCAGAAAAGTTTTTTTCTTCTTTTTCTAATTCATATTCTGGCAAACTTTCAAGGAATTTCTCAGCTTTAGCGAGGGAAGGGAAGCTTCCTACTTTTGAAATGTCTACTTTTGGATCAATTTCACAACATCTAAGGCCTTCATTAAGACTTCCTTTAGGGAAGGGAAGGAAATGAGTGGGGTCAACGGTAACAGTGACGTGAAAGGCAAGACTAACCTGATCCCACACATAAAACTGATGTGAATCCATGGATTCTGTCTTAAATGTGTTTTCATGTTTTGCCAGTTGAAAATTGTGGGTTTCACAAATGGCTTGTGCTTTCCAGATGATTTTATTTTTATCATATTTAACCAATGGACTAGAGGCCAGCTCTGGGTACTTTTCGAACTTTTCATTAAGAATACTCGATCTAAAAAGCTTGGTCGAGAACACCATCACATTCTGTTTCTTATAGTCCAAGTCATACGGAAGTTGCCGTAGCGTGAGGGGAACAAATGTGGTGAAGGCTGCTGAGCTGGCTCTCTTTCAGCTGCTGTCTGCTTCAGAGGTTCCACCATGACAATGAAAAAGAAATTTCATTAGTTACATGATTCTCAACCTGCAGGACACGTTAGGTTCTTTATATGTGTCCGTTCAATATGTGAAGCGGAAGTTGCCGTAGCGTGAGGTTTCATGGAACAAGGGCGATGTGGTGAAATCCCTCAGAAATGGCTGCTGAGCTGCTCTTTCTTCTTTGCTTGAGTTTGGGGAGAAACTCTCAAGAAAACGCTCCTCAGCTGCTGTTATATCTGCTTCAGAGATTTTCAGGTTCCACCATGACAATGAATCTTGATCGCGACCAAAGAATCCTCCTGATTTCAAGATCCCTGGCTGCTTGTTAGTTACATGAGCCACTTCTGTGATGTGAAATTCAACAGGATGGATAATCTGGGATGTCTTTACAAAGATAGGTTTTTGAAATTTGTTCTCCTTTTATGTCATCTCTCAATTTTAGATCTTTAATTTCAATGTGTTCTCCTTTGAGGAATAATTCTTTTGCTTGTCGAACATTTCTTCTTCCACTAAAGTTTGCCTGGAAAGAGAATGAATGTACAGGTGAGGTATGTTTCACTATAGCCATACAGATAGGATGAAAGAAATGGAACTTCAATTCTGCCGTGCATAAATACATATTATACATATTCTCTGGACAAAACCCAGGCAGCAAGCAACCATTGAATCAATGTTAAAATGTGTTGATTTGTCAATGTTAATTGCAGGGAATCACTTTTGCACCCACAACTCATTTTGAAAAAAATGTTGACGTTTTATCAAATCATGATTATTGTGATCAGTGTTTTATTGTTAGTTGGGTTGTTTTAATGTTTAATGTTTATTTGGAGGTCATAAAACTGTGTTGAAACATTTTTGTTGTGGTGAAAAACCTGATGCAAGGATAGCAGGTGGTGTAATCTCATGAGTGTGTTGAGTTAAAGTAACAAAGCGTCATACAAAGAGGATTTGGTACTGTCACACAGTACAGTAAACATGTTGGATACTTTAACAAGATTGGGGTTTAGGGAAAATACACTGATGCTGGCAGGCGTGTGCTAATAAGCAACAGGTTGACAGAGGTGCGGTGTGGTGGCTCTTGGATCTACCGAGGTTGGATCAAACATCCTTGTTGCCTGGCACACAGATTGAATTCCCCGATGAAGGCAAACCTCAACCCACACACAACTGATATAGGATCCAGTTCACGTTATTTGCACACACCGCAGGGTCTGTTTGGCTAGCTTCTAGATTAGGATCCCTAGACTGATCATTTATCAGGTAAGAATGGTTAGGCTGGCGCTTCTGGTATCCTTGTTTGTGTTGTGACTTTGGGACTCGCGTGGTGCATGGAGAAGACTTACTAGCATGTAACAGATACCCGTCCACAAAGATAACATCTGTATACAGTGCAGTATAATTACAGCATAACATTTTAGCTACAACTACGATTCTAAATATACATCTGCAACTGTTCTGAATAAACAATCTGCAACCTAGACTTTTTGACATTTTTGCACCTGCAGCAGTTTTAAAAAACAGAACATGATTTTACAAAAGACTACATGGTACTACTTACTGCGGTTGCCATTTTATGAGGTTTATGCTTCTGTTCTTCTGCTCTGTCTTGTGAGGACCGAGAGTTCCTCTGCTGGTTTTAAAGGCTTTTCCTCTGAAGGTCACGCCCATAGGGGCTTTTCTTTAGAAACGAAACTTATCTTCTGTATGTAATGTAATCAAATAGGAAATGCTTTAAACTTCCATTGTTAGTTCAAAACAAATGAATACAAAAGGATAAAGAACGATCTTAAGGTGAGTGAAGATTGAAGTCATGTATGTTTTCAATGCATTATAAGATGTACTTCTTTTAATGTTTACTCATTTTCAGTATTTAAATCGTAAGTGTTTGAAGTTCTTCACATAGTCATTCAGAACAACAAATATCTATCACAAGCAATCCTGTTGTGTGTAATCTGACCTGTGCAGGAAAAAGAGAAATGCATTAAAGAAACTTATTTATATTCTGTCTTTGTTTACACGATCAAATCTGTATAAAGTACTTTGTTCTGTTGGACATAAAGGGTTGTAATAAAACAGTTCAAGGGGTACCATTGACTACCATAGAAGGAAAAATTACAATGGTGGTTAGAGGTGTTTGGTTTCCTATTGTGATGGAAATGAGATTTATTTTTTAATTTCTTATGGTCATTTTTTTTTTATCTCTTACTGTTATATTTCTAATTCATAAGAAAGTGCTTTGTAATGATGAACCGGTGAGTGATGGAAAGTTACCGAGTTTGTGCACATGCTTGCTTACTTCCTTGCATGCAAGGGATGTGAGAACTGTGTTTGTACATTATGTTCATTATTTGACCTAATGTTTGGTTTTTACTAGAGTTGGTTAGAATTGGTTGCTACGCTGCTTAAGTACGAGACTTCCACTTTCAGTGTGACATCCGGTTGTCTCATTGTAGGGTAAAAAGATGGTGTGCTTTGATTTCCTCTTGACTTCTCACTGCAGAACCTTCAGTTTATTAGATGACAAGGTATGTGTGCACCTTGATGTTGAAAGACGTCAAATTGACATCAAACAAAACCTCAAATCGACTTCGTCTATCTCTTATGTCAAAAAAATGCTCAGTGGAAAATTCATCAAACTACCATTATGGTGATCAGTGTTTGTTTTAGTCGGGCAGTTTGACTCTTAATTTATTAATGTTAGTTTTTCTCTGACGGCTGTAGCTTATAATGTTATGGTGAGGTTTTGTCATCATGATCTGATCATTTTGGCTGTGTTGTGTTAAGTTCATAATTGTTATGTTGTGGTGAATTTACAAAATGCATGAATATATAGTAGTTTGATTTATTATTGTATAGATGTGAGCAAGCACAACTTACATCAGAATAGTTGAGTTTTATTAACTTTGAACACATTGAAGTCCTGCAAGATTCATTCACACACAAACTTCAAGAATCATGAAATGGATCTCAACAATGGTAACATATTTCATGCTGGAACGCATCATGCAAAACAGTCAATTAACACCTTGTCATATTAAGCGAATCTGAACCATCTGGTTAAAAGCAGTGCAGTGCTGTGTTGTTAGTCACTGCTGTGGACCTGGTGACAGTCTGGAGAGACTGCTGGCAGGAGGGAATAGACCCTCCGGGGCAGACATGGGCCAGCTTCCCATGTTACGGGATCCATTACTATAAAGTGTCATTTGTCCGCCCACCTATGGCTACAAAAAACCCAAGAGGAAGAATGCCCCTGGACTCTGCGAGAAAAAGATTTATGGACGGATCATATATCTTAATAAAGTTTCTTGCACGCAAACCACAGTCTGATCTGAGTCCTTATTCATTTTGATGACGGGTTTTTTGGGTTTTCTGTAAATGTCTGCTTTTAAAGTACATCTAATGGTGTTGGTTGTTGAAATAGTCATCAGCTTTATTTGCTGACCTCATCTGATGTGCTAACTTTGAAATTAACATTATAACGTAGGAAAATGTAGACATCTATAAAGTACTCAGAAATCAAGAAGCTAATTTAAGTTTAGCACAAAGCCGAGTTTAGAATCACACAGATGTCAAAAAAGGTATATGCATCTTAGCATTGGTGAGGGTAAGAATCAACCAAAGAAAGCTTCATGCTGCAAAATGAGTTTTTTTTGTTTGTTTGTCATCATTGTTGAGATTCATTCACTGATTCTTGATGTAGTTTTTGAGCATCCTGTTTTCTAACATCCTTCTCGAAATCAAACTAATACTACACTACAATGTTCATTCAAGGTCAGCACAGGATCTGCCATGACCAGATGACATCTACTTTCAACAACTCATACTCTCTGTAGTCTCTCACATTTCTGTAACATCATATTCACCATTTTATTTCCTCTTTTATTGCGCAGCTTGACTTCTACTGCTGTGGTGGCAAATGTTTGCTGAGTCAGAATCAAATCAAATGGTGGAAGTGGTTACGGTTACCACAGGGGCTTTAGCGACTGCTCAGTCATCTGCTTTTCCAGCAGCATCCGCTCTTGCACTTCCTGTCTGCCCACTTGCACTAAAAAATGAGATGTGGCCCTCACCGTAAATGATCATGATATTTAAATAGAGCATAGGTTTTGTAATGGGGTGTAAAGAGATCTGAACGGGGCATTCAGAGCTATTCTGCCATTCAACCACGCAGTTGTGTTTGTTCTGGATCAGCAGAAGGTGGCTGGGTTGACTACATAACACTCACAGTGATGTTGGGCATTTTTACAAGGACTGTATGCGACTTGTACAAATGTTTTTGTAAACAGAGTTTTGTAAATATCTGTCACCATAAAAATGTAAAAAATGCTCTGTCAAAAAAAAGAAATAGCTCTGTCAAGTACATACTAAACCAACAGGTGGCAACACACTACACTAGTTCTGTGTGAACTAGTCTGTATTTGTTTGAATAGTATTGGGAAGTGTGAATGAGATTCTTTGACAGAGCAAGATAAGCTCCACTTTGATTTTGTTGAAAGAGATCAGAGTTTTACACCCGTTTGTCTCTTCGACCCTTTTGAAAAAAAACAGCATATACTGGTTAGGTAGGTTTTGAAGCATCGTAGCTGGTTTGTGCTTGTTGGTAAACCAGCACATGCAAATAGATGCAGTCTCCCGGTGAGCAAGCCAACACTGCACTGCTGTGGCGAGGAACCCAAACTCCAATGATTGATTGATGGAGAAAAAAAAACCTTGGGAGAAACCAGACTCAGCCGGGGGCCAGATCCCCTCTGACGTGTCATTGCTGCACTCAGTGACCCCGACCAAAGGTCACCGAGCAAACATCCACGAGGAAGAGGGAGAGGAGAGCCGAGCCCACCGCCCGCGACCCAGGTAATCCCACTCGCCGAAACCTTGCATGTCCAACCTGGTCCCACTCCAAGATCGACACCAGAAAACAGAGGAACAACCAGGGAGATTGGTAATGGCGTATTGTAACCTTATTCCTCTGTTGTCTGACATCGACCACAAAACAAGACCAAACCAGACCCACACAGCCCCAACAAAAAAAATCCCCCCAACCACAACCAACGAGCCCCCCACAAACACCCACCCAGCAAACTCCAATCAGGGCCACTGAATGCAGTTATAACTTCAAACTGCTGACATGTGATGTAAGTTTAGCATTAAATACAAAGTATAGTAACTTTAGCATTAATGTGACAAGTAGTCTTGCTCTTGCTCTTGGTTGGGGATGGAATTAAATTGGGAGAGTGTGTCTGACCCTCGAATAGTATCGGGAAGGAGAGATTTAGGTGCTATGAGAAAGCTCGACCCCCTTTGGTGGATTTAGTTATTCTAGCTGTTATCAAAAGTCCTGAGTTTTGAGATCTTAGAGAGTGTGATGGGTTGTAATGTGATAGAAGCACTATATAATGATGTATCTCATAATAATAAGAAACTGGTGCGAAATTTCAACTTAGTTTCTCATTATTTTGAGATACTTAAGTCATTATTATGAGAAAGTTTCTCATTTATGAGTTAATAAGTCGAAACTTAGTATCTCAAAATAATGAGAAACTAAGTCATAATAATTAAATAAATAAATAAATTCCCAACCCTGGCGGAAACGGGCTTCCATACAATAAAATGGGCTGCCTGTGTGGCCATAAACGAGTGAGAGAGCTTGACGCAAATACACCTCGTGTTGTTCTCTTACTCCCAGAGCTCTGCTGAGAATGTTCTAAACATGCAACCATTTATGAATTTGGTCTGATGAAGGAAACCTAGAGTTCAGAAAGAAACCTAAACTGAAAAAAAATATTCTTGAGTGTTAGTAAATATTACCCGTGCAAATCAGTTAAATTTCACTCACATATATTAGGTAGCAAAGTAAACTATATGCAAACTTACTGAATCTACTCAATAAAATTGAGGCAACAATTTCCACTCAATTAGATTGAGTAGATTTTATTCTATGTTTTTAAGTAAAGAGTACCTACATTATCAGATATGGCCATGACACACTAAAATATATTAGATAAATTCTACCTTACATTTCTCAATAATAATTAATAATAAAAAATGGAGTAATATTAGTTAATATAACCGACAACAGTTCATCTGCTTATTATGAATGATAAATATTGAATAATTAAACACTAAATGACTTATTCAGAGAAGCTTGAATTGACCTTCAAATGGTCAGAAACAGGAGATCATATCCATTACTAAGTCCACATAACAGACGTCTACAAAACTATGTCTACTGACAATGAACACAAGATTCATTTGATGTCACCATTATTGTGATCAGTGTTCACTTTAGACGAGCTCTTGACCCTTACTCATGCAGACACGCTACTTGTTGTAACATATGAAAGTCAGATGAAAGTGCAGATAGATTAGCTATTGAGTTGTACATTTGTGGACTTTGTGACGTGCAGCTAAATGAGATCAACTGAATGAAGGAGCTAACTAAGCGAGTCAATGTTATACGAGCCGAGCGTAAGCTTCTGTTCATCATTGATGGCTACTGACCTACTGAAGAAAGCGGTAAACAAGGCAATGCAGAGTCATAAAGGACATCTGGATCTGTTTCTGCGCTTTCTACTGGGCATTTCACTGGAATCCAATCAGAAACTGCTAATAGGTCTCCTCACAGACACCGAAGACAGCAGAGAAGCATCAGAGAAACCATCCAATACATCAGACAATTTCTCAAGAAGCACATGTCATCTGAAGCCTCAACCAAACTTACGTTTTGTTTAAGTGAGTTAAAGGACTACTCGCTACTTACGGAAATCCAGACGTATGGAAGACCCGACGTCTCTCCAGAGAGACACCAGTCCTCCTCGATGTGCTCAGCTCTGGCCTACATGATCGTTCTGTCAGGGGACGTGCTGGACGAGTTCAACCCAAACTGTACGAGACATCACCGGCAGGGTACAAGCGACTGATCTCCGCTGTGAGATTTTATAGAAAAGCCATGTGAGTAACTGAAGATGATTTCAAATCCAACTGTGAGATTTGTCCTTCATTTGCCTTGTCAAAGTCATATAAATGAAAGAAACATATTATTATTCTTTTTTACAGATTTAGCAGCTGTGAACTCAATGACACGTGTTGTGAAAGTGTGTCTACAGCTCTTCAGTCCTCAGATTCTCCTCTGAGAGAGCTGGACCTGAGTAACAATGATCTTCAGGATTCAGGAGTGAAGCTGATCTCTGATGCTCTCAAGAACACAGACTGTCAACTACAGATACTGAGGTTTGTCTTTAATATTATTCAGTTTAAACTTGTCAAATGACCAAGAAGTCTGTACGATGTTTATGATTTAGAATGGATGTAAAACTGCCCTTTCTAAGACTTTTATCAGGTGATTTAACACAACGGATCTTTAGCAGCCATTTTACAGACGTACCTACATTTACACTTAGCAGACCCTTTGATCCATGCAACTAACAGTACATTCAAGCTATACATCTTATCAGTATGTGTGTTCTCTGGGAACCGAACCCACAACCTTTTGCGCTGCTGACGCATTGCTCTACCACATATGAAGAGACTCTCAACGAGTATAAATAAAATAATCTGAAACGTCCTGCGTATTGTTCTGCGTGTCTCACAGTTTAACATACAACACGAGGGGTGGAGGGTGTATCTGCGTCTGCACTCACTGTATGTGGATATGAACACATGATCTTCATCTTCATAGCTGCTCTGAGCGTTTATTTGACGAGCGATTACTGTGTGAGTGAAGGTTTCGGCATGAAAGCGTTGGGGAGTCCCCGGGATGCGATTGCAGGTCTCCAGTATTTCATGTACCCAAATGTTGACAGGTGAAGCCGCTGGAGCTGTTTTAGATACTGTTAGGTACTGTTTATGTACTGCTCAAATGTACTGATAGACATTACTGATCAAATATATCCATCAAAGAATGTAATGTTGTAGTTCATTTAAAACATTTTAGCCAAAACCAATATGTAAATAAGATTCTTTATTTCTAAAAAAAGGTATAATCTCTCAAGATCCACCAATAGAGGGAAAACACACACACACACATTCATCTTTTTTAGTAAGAATACCACCACTGTCAAGCAAGAGCTATACGAACATAAAACTAAACGTGTAAACCAATGAACAAGTGTCAATGTTAGTCATTGGAAAAAAGCATTTAATAATGCTAACAAACACATGTTAACAAGTGAGCAATTATAAAAAGTTTTTACCAGCGGTTTTTACAATGGTAACAGCACAGATTTTAACATTTGGTGGTTCAAATACCCATGTGAGATCTGTCATCAAATTTGTAAAGCTTTGTTTTATTTTTAGTGCATGATTTTTCATAGTCAGGTGAAAGGATTGTCACATCCATAACGTTACAAATTCCTCAGAAAAGGACACATGGAAATGTATATACAGTAACTTTTATGTTCTATAAAGAGGAATCCCTTCTCCATTCATTGGGTATTATTGCTTTTATTTCACAGAAATCCTACAAAGGCATTTTTTGATGTTTAGACAACAAGGGTTCAATAAAATATAAACAAATAGTTCAATATAATCGTAACAAATTCATTCTCTGAGCATTTTTATGTCAAGTCCATAATGCTGGAATTGCCCAAGTGATTCTATTTAAACAGTAGGGGGCCTAAAACGACTCAAGCCCAGGGGACCCCGCCTCCCGAAGTCCGGCCCTGTATATAGCAGATCCTCTTTACATTGCTTAGCCAAAACAACTGGATAGTGGATACGAACGGAAATGAGTTTTCCCAACCAAACGTCTCAGTCTCACCGACGCCATCTTGAGCGCACTGCGGTCTTGTGGTCAGTGTTTGCTTTAGTTGGGCTCTTGAGCCGCATTGTTGTTATTTGAGACAGGAGCTGCTGTTTGTTTTCTGAATTTCATTTGGTTTTATGCCGCCCGAGCATTATGCAATAGATCCTTATGTTTGTACGTGTATATTTATCTATTTGTATACACAGAGGTGGGAGCAAGTCAAGTCTCAAGTCAGTGGTTTACCTCAGTGGTTCTCAATCCTGATCCTCATGAAGCCGCTGACAGAATGTTGTAGATGTCTCTCTATATAAAACACCTGATTCAACTCATCTGCTAGTTACCTTAGAAAGCAAGAGAGATGAAAACCATTGAATCAATGTTAATAATGGTTGATTTGTAAATATGCATTGAATCAATATCACTTTTGCACCTGAAATTAATGTTGAAAAAATATTGATCTCTGATCACAATAATGGTGGTTTGTTGAAATCTCCATATTGCATCAACATTCATTTCAGGTGCAAAAGTGATATTGATAAAATTCCATTAGCATTGACAGATCAAAGTTTTTTCTGCTTGGGGCTCCGTATGGTGAGTTCTTCACTTTTTTATTTGGTTGGAATAAACCTCAGACATGTGACCTGATCAACTGCAAAGGCACTGGGGGCTAATTTACACGATGGGGTTTAGAATCTCAAATCAATATTTTGTGTCCTTTAACGTCCACCCGGCACCCAGCTGAACATATGTTTTCTCAACCTGACACGCACTAATCTGGCTGAACTATATCCAGTTATACAAGATAGGGACATTTGATTTGAATACATACAAATTTGCTGCCTTCACTTTAGTTCGTTGTCCGGTTGTAAGTTGTTATATTGTGTTTGTGTTTGGTTCCGTTGGATTTATATAAAGAAACCTGTTGGACTAGACTCTGTTGTCGTGCGTCTTTGATCACACAACAACCCGTGACATAAATATAAACTATATGTTATGATTGTAATCTTTACTGCCGTGTGGTTGAGTCACATTTTTGGACTGTTTGTTCTCATATTTTAAATGCCTTACATTCATCACATATGAAACTGTCAATCCACTTGTTATGCAGGGTGATATACTATCCAAGAAGCACAGGAGGATGAACTCTTTAAATCTATTTGAACTCTACAAACAGAAGAAAACAGAAAACACAGACAGTGATACACTACTGTAACTATATGAGGAATGACAAAATAACTGAAATAAACAATGTGTATACACATGAAAACAAATGAGCAGATGACACAAGTGAACTTGATCAACTGAAGAGGAACAAATAAAAAACATGATGAGACCTGAACCAATGAATGCAAACTACCCAAACGCATAGACACACGTTATATTGTCATATTGTTTGATAGTATCATGGTTAATATGACCATCAACACTCAATATGTTCCATGCAGAATGTTTTAAGCCCTTTTTTAAGCTCTACGGCTCTCAGGTATCTTCTTCTCTCATCAGCCTCTTCGGTAAAGTCTGCAGGGTTTTGACTACAGCTCACCGCTTCACAAGGTATAAAACGGTCCAAGCTTAAATGAAATGTATACGTCTAATCAATTTACATGGATTAAACATGACTTGTATTTAACCGCTCGGACTAACTACTTGGGACGTCAGAACCAGGAAGGCCTGAACCCGCATTAGAGGCGTGTAGATCAGGGATTCACTCCAGACAATGACGGATCACTGCTCCAGCTCTTCTTTTCTATGGATCTAATCATGTCACGTGTTTCTTGATCAAGTGTAAGTGTACTATTTAAATTGAGGGACAATTGGCTCTCAATTTTTTTATGGGGGGGATATGCAATATACAATTACTGCAATTACAAGTTAAAGGCATACTTACAGTTTACTAGTTCAATATTTCATCAATACTTTATAGCATGTCTAGTAGTTTTTCAACTGATATTATACTTGTATGCAATACATTTAGTCATTTAGCAGACGCTTTTATCCAAAGTGACTTACAAAGTCAACAATGCACAGGTGCAGTGAAACTGGTCTCAGTTAGCTGACCACATTATACAAAGCTACAAATGTATTTTCTGGGGGGTGATCGGAAAATAGAAAAGAAGCAGAACTGTACTGATGGGTCAGATGTCATACTTGTAGTTTACTTTTATGTATTATTGATATTATTTCTGATAATGTTACAGTATTTAGAGTTTATAAGACAATACTGAAGTAAAACTATGTAGAAATGGATTTAATAGGCTACACGGATTGTTATATAAAACATATATGTTCACATTGGTCCCCTTGTCTATAGATGAATTTATTCAGGATTGCTCAAAAGCTTGGGGCGAAAGTAGCATTTATGTGTAAAGGTTCTCAAAGCATTCCATTCATAACTAAAATCAGAAGTACTTGTCACTTCTCACAGAACAAAATAAAGATTTGTGAACCATTGCAAGAATGCAAACTTGAATGTAGTTCTTGCCATAGCATTGCAATGAGCTTGCGAGATCACACGCGTATCCACGGACTCGTCTACAGTTCTGGGCGAAAGTGCCGTGCAACTTTGGAATATTGATGTCTTTGCTTTTTATTTAAATAGGTTATTAAAGATGATGTGCTTTGGGTGTAGAGTAAATAATTTAAGGAGAATATACACATTAGCAGGGGCGGATTCGGACTAAAAAGTGGCGCTTGACTTGTTCACCAGGAGCAACGTAACACCACAACATAACCAGCTAATTGATGCACAAACCATTCTATTACACTACAACATAGAATTGTTTTTGTTATTCTAAAGACCTTTTAAAGACACATTGCAAAGGATCATAAACTGAGAGAGGGAGAGAAAACATTCACTCTTTTGGCTCAATAACTTAGTAGCTTCAATAAGTTTTTATAAAACTAAACATTCAATAAAGATTTGACCCAAAATAGTCATTTCATTACCTGTGATATTAGTTCTGCAATCTATTGAATTCTTCAATGTTAATGAAATCCACCATATAGACAGTCTGATCTTTTGCTGTGATAGCTAAAGTTATTGGTTATGTCTTTAGGCATCCCCACCTTCATGGGGCATTCCATTCATAACTAAAATCAGAAGTACTTGTCACTTCACACAGAACTAAAATCCGTAAAACATCGCAAGAATGCAAACTTGAATGTAGTTCTTGCCATAGCATTGCAATGAGCTTGCGAGATCACACGCGTATCCACGGACTCGTCTACAGTTCTGGGTGAAAGTGCCGTCCAACTTTGGAATATTGATGTCTTTGCTTTTTATTTAAATAGGTTATTAAAGATGATGTGTAAATCATTTGAGTAGAATATAAACATTCACCAGGAGCAGCCCACAACACCGTGCTCACAATGTAAATTATGCTCTGGTTCATTTGATTTGTTTAGTTATATGCCAGTCATTTCATTTTTCATTTAAACTTTTTTTCAGCACGATTCAATAGCACTGCCCTATGTAAGGAATGATGTCATTTAATTAAATTAACTTTCCATCAGTCATCTTGGCATTTCCTGATTGGTTGTTTGTGGATGCTATCCGTCACGTTTACCGCAGTTGAAACCTGTCTGCATTAAGACGCTGTTATAATGGCTGACGAACGCTATCAAAAACCTAACGCCAACAAACAACTGAGAGACAAGAACGAGAAAGAACAGCATTTGGTAAAATGGAAATAATGATTCTTTATTCCTATGTTACCAAACCTTGATCTTTAGGCAGAGAATCCAGACCATACATATTTATAACAGAGGAGTGCCCTATTTGCCCTGCACAACCTCAGTTAACTTTACAAAACGACTCATCTCATTATTATGAAAAAAGTGCATTTCAAACTCATAGATCCGTCATCATATACTTTACTGATGGAATTGCAATACAACACTTATATATTTTGAACACTTAACAACGTTGCAACTGTTAAAATTAGTTAAGCACAATATTACATGTCTGCATCTGTTCATCTTTATTTTCAGTATTTACTAATATTCTTAAAAACACTGAACATGCACCACGAAAAAACATGAACAATTGTATTTGGCATTAACTAACAATAAACACGATTAATAAATGCTGACAACTTCATTGCTCATTGTTGTTTCATGTTAATAATGGGGTTCCCCAATTTTATATTCGAGATGCATAATCTCTCAAGATCCTCCAGAAACACAGGGAAAACACACACATTTGTTCCTTCTTATTATAAATAATAATTCATTTTAAAATACATAATGGTAGGGCTATATGATTATGTCAAAAACTAAATGAGTCCCCTTGATATTGTAATGTTGATTAATAATGTTGATTGCATTTTACATTTGAGTATGTTTGAAACTTTCTACATACTATAAACCCACAACTTGTGGCTCCCAGTGTCAAAACAAGCATTATAAACGTATAAACCAATGAACACGTGTCATTGTTAGTCATTGGAGAAACACATTTTTTTAATAGAACGGCCCTGGCAAAAAAAAATCACCTGGTCCATGACAGTCCGGCTTTAAAATGAGGAAAAGACAACATCAGATGAACAACAACACATGACACTGTGTGATTATTTATTGAACAAAAACTAGGTTAAAATGAGAAAGCCACGGGGGGAAAAGCTAAGGGCACCCTCATCTCCTCCATAGGGATAAAGAGGGTCAGTAGTGGTCAGACACTGCTAATCAAACGCTTTTTATTACTGATCATCAGCAAGCGTCTGAAGTGTTTTCAGTTGGCTGGTTTGGAGCATTCAGGTGTGTGATAACACAATGCCAAGCAGGAAACACATCAGCCATCAACTTACACAAGCGATTGTTGCTGCCACCAAAAGTATTGAACTCCATTGAATATTTTCCTGTTCCATGATTGTTCTCTCCTAAACAAACAAATTCAAAATGTTCTTTGAGCAGCAAACATTTGACAAAATACTTGGCAGATATCTGCAGAACACAAAACAGAAGAATACTACAAAATAGTATTTGCAGATACACTGGAACTTTCCTGTGACGTCTTTTGATTTTGTGAATGATGCGATACACTGAAGCGCTCGGCATAGTTTAGGCGAATTACGCTTTCGTTCTGCGTTTCGGGGTAAAACGAAGCTCGCAAACGTTGAGAGACGGTTTAGTGTTTTCGAACAATCCAACATCCCTTTGTTTCTGGAGGCGGGGTTTAGATGACGTATGCAACAGCCTCTGCGCACGTGCCGAGAGTGATCGCACAGGTGTGTGTGTACATCTGTACCATCTCTGCAACGTGACATTCAAAAGCATTCATGCTGCTCAAATGTTATCATTTTTATTCTTGATGTAGACCTTATCTGACGTCACCTCAGATAAATAAAATGTTGTGTTATTTACCACAGACCGGGTGGCGCTACATAACACAACCACCTATTACGTAATGCCCTTGGACCAATGGTGGCCTAAGGGTGTTTACCGGCCAACACAAACTTTCCCAGAGAGTTCTGTTTAGATGTCTGCGGCAAACTAGTGGAACGAATTGTCGTTTGGACCAGATTGGCTGGAAGCTGTGGCTAGGAAATGCACAAATATTTAATCAAAATGATCTACAATTGTATGACACACTTAGATCTCAACACTCATCATATAAACCTCAATTATGGTGAAATATAACAAAACTTAAGATAATTAGATCAATTGATCAGATGTAATTCAAAATATTATTTGATGCACAAAATATATAAGTACAATAAAACATTTACAGCATTTACTTTACAAATGAGCCCAGGTGATGTGGGCTTTACAAATGAATCTGTTTTATTGTAAAGTGAGTAACATCAGTTTGAAGTTTAAAGACGGAAGTTTTTGGTTTGACACAAAATGTTTCTTTCATCGCTGGTCTCAAACAAAAGAAAAGGTGTTGAAATCAGAAATGGGGAGGTGTCAGAATGCCTCTTTAAAAGCCTGTGGTGCTGTAGATCAAGTCATCCGTCAGCAGTCACAACATGAGAATGAGGTCCAACACAGTTGTGTGTGTCGCTCTGGCTCTTCTTCTCAATCTAACAGGTAGATGCTAACTAAAATCTCTCTCTATCTTATTTTTAAAAACTTATTTTAATCTGATTAGACTAAACCAAACTGCCAAAATAAAACTTTAATAACCAGTATAACAGATGTAAGGGGCTTTGTCGTGTTTTGATTGATCTGAATAATCCTCCGTCAATCACACTGTAATACAACATTAACTTTATTTTGGATTTGTTTTCTCTTCATTTAGGATCTTTTGGTCAGCAAGATGGTACGTAACTCCATGTGACCGTCAACACTCAAGATATTTCACACAGTTTTGTTCACTTTATTTAAAGCTTTTCACATATTCTTTTCTCTCATCAGTGTGCGGCCAAGCCTCACGTAACACCAGGATTACTGGTGGAGGAGATGCGACTGAAGGGTTTTGGCCCTGGCATGTGTAGGCATTCACAGTATCAGGTTTAATGCACTTTCTGTGGTGGGAGTCTCATCAATAAAGACTGGGTTTTGACTTCAGCAGTTTGCTCTTCTTTAATAAATAAGTAAGTGGTTTCAAGCAGAATTAAACTGTAAGTGTCAAATCATCATACTGCATGTGGATTAAAACTGACTTGTTTTTATAGCGTTGGCAGTTCAGACATTATAATCTACTTGGGTCGCCTGACGCAGTCTGGCTCAAACACACATGAGGTCAATAGAGCAGTGAGTGATGTCATCACACATCCTAACTATACCGGCCCTTCTTCTGACAATGACATAGCACTGCTCCGGCTCTCTTCTTCTGTGAATTTCACTGCTTATATTACACCAGTCTGTCTGGCTGCTGCTGGTAGTGAATTTGATCAAGGACTTCCAAGTTGGTTCACAGGATGGGGTGCCACTGAATCATGTAAGTGATCATTGCCTCAAAATGTCACGTATCCACAAGTGTCCAGCTGTCACAACAATTACAATATTTCATACAGTTACATGATGTTTGTACTGAATTATATTGTCTCTCTTTATAGTTGTTTTGCCAAACATATTACAAGAAGCAGAGATTCCAATCGTCAGCAACTATAATTGTAGTATTGCCTATAATAATAGAATCAGTGTCACAGACAACATGTGTGGCTGGACCGTCAGATGGAGGGAAAGGCACATGTTATGTGAGTTATCAAACATTCATCTTTTATTATCACACTACAGCTCACAGTCTCTGAGTAACCTGAAGTTTACCATGTTGCTCTAAACCAGAATCTCTTTTACTTTTAAAATGATAATGTTCAGATTCACAATCTCAGATCTAAATTAGGATTCAATTACAAACACACTGCAGCACCAAACCAAAAACTATTTGTCTGACATTACACAGATTTAATGTCTAGAACAGTTGTTAATAGTTGAGCTGTAAAGGTGTGAATGGAATCTGTTTGTCATTGCAGTATGATTATGGAGGACCACTGGTCACTAAGCAGAGCTCCAGGTGGATTCAGGCTGGAATTGGATCTCCGGGGTGTAACAGCAGTTACCGAGGTGTTTCACCAGAGTGTCTAAATATCAAGACTGGATCAACACTCAGATAGTCAACAACCAACCTGGATTTATAACATTCCCCTCTTATCATAATAACACTCTTGATACTACTAGCTCTATTCCTGATGTTCCTGATGTTCCTGATGTTCCTGATGTTCCTGACATCTTCAGTGGAAGCTCACCTGATCTTCACTTATTTCCCTTTTACCTCACATTCACCATCATCTCTCTCATCTTCTGTCCATGATTTTAAAGGATTGTTTGTTTGTCACTCAACACAGATTTATATGTACATTTATTCATTTGGCAGACGCTTTTATCCAAGTAAGAGAGCATTCAACACTTTGTCAACATGTTAATAAGTACTTGTAGTTGACCAGGTCATGTTACTAGAAAGCTGGAGTGAGCAAGAGAGAGATGAACAACATGAAAGACATTTGTTATAGACCGAGCTTGACAGTCATTGGTTTCATCACAGAGGAACTGAATGAGTGAAGATGTTTGTAAGTGATTTGGTGTCTCGTTGTGATGGAACAAACAGGCGTCGCTCAATTCCAGAGTGGAGATGACGGGAGGAGATGTCGACCTGCAGCAGGGAGATAAAAGGTGATTTTTCTGTTACCGTCCTGAAGGCCAATGATGAGGATTTGAATCTAATCTTTCTTAAAAAAAGTCAAACGTTTGTGGTTAGGTCTCACATATGTGTTTCTTTGGATAAAAGCATCTGCCAGATAAATTAAAGGGTGAGTGGTAAAATTATTTTATAGACATTAATTAGACTGAACGTTTAATAAAAAGGTTCAAACATTTGTGTATTTCACAATATATTGTCATTGGATTTGGGAAATTCTTCACTATCTTTCATCTCCTCTTTGGTCAAGAACACATCATTTGAGAGACTTTCTGGTTTATTGACATTTTAAGCTTCCAGTCCTGAAAACAATATTTAAAATAACAATACCTCAATTAAATCTGAATCATTTATAGTTTCTGACAATCCACTGACATCAGTGTACATTGCATAGAGAAAAACCTTCAATAAAAGTATCTTATTGCTGTATATTCTCTTTCATTTTTCCTCTAGTATTAAATTGATTAAATTTCTTCTCATGATGTATGTAAAGCTGCTTTGCAACAATGAAAATAGTGAAAAGAGCTAAATAAATAAAATTGAATTGAATTGAAGACTTCAGGATCTGTATTTCTGTTTTGAGATCTCAAAACATTCAGTCTATGTTGAAATGCCATCATATATATTTTATGTTTTAGTTTAAGATGTAAAAAACAGTTGCTGTTGTAATTACTTATAATAAATAATCTTAGCTGGTTATGAGAATGCTTTTGGCCATGTTGTGAAACATGCATTTGACATGATATTGCATTATACACCGAATCGCACCTTTGATTACTGATGACTACTACAAAAATAAAAGAAGAACACATTTGCTCTCCTATCTTGTTTCTTTCACTGTCCCCAATAAGTTAAAAACATGTATATAGCCGCAATAAAAACTTAAGAAACCATTCCATGTTTCATTTAATTTGCATTTCTAGATGTATTCTGTCCATTCCAGAGCTCAGGAGTGACAAAGTCATCCAACAGCATTTTAAAAGACTGACATAATGACACGACACAAGAAAATCCAGGTTATCACATTCATTGTGTTGAACTTTTCCAGACACATGTAGAAATATTACTGTTGTATTGATTAAAAGTGAATCTGAACAAAAACTGAAATGGTGCTTTGAAACGGCGTCTTATTTTTTCTTCAGCTGAAGGCCTATATATTATAATACAATACATTAAACATACATCATTTATTTTATTTCCTTGAATTCACATTTATGTACTAAAGACTAAATATACTGTTTTAGGTTATGAGCGACACCTGGTGGTGAAGCACGTTACCCTATAATACATTTTTAAACTGACACAGCACTGGATTATCTATCCAAAGTGGGTCCAGAAGATTCCTCTCACGTTGACATACTTGACATATCAAAGTAATCTTTCCCTGAGAATTTCTGATTAAAGATACAGATAATTGTGTTTATCTTATGTGTGAAAGCTTTATTCAAGTAAATCCTACTTCACATTGTTTTAAGATAAAAACACCTGATTTAACTCATCAGCTTGTTAATGGCTTCATTACAGAGACATCGCATACTGTCATACTATATAGTAGGCGAAAAGCAGTAGACGAACGTATAATATGTCCGAAACCTCGCTCTTCATAAAACATTAGGCGAGAATTTCCCGGCTGGTGCACTATTTCTCGCGAGATTTGGACATGTGTATACTACTGTGGCGTCCGAATTCGCCTTCTTACCTACTATATAGTATGAGAAAACACAGTATGTACGAATCCTCAGTATTCATAAAAGAGTAGGTGAGAACTTCCCGGATGGCTTACTGGTTACGGCCACATTCTGAAGCACCCAGCGACAGATCCTTGAGATACTACTATACCCCATGAGCCCACGGGACAGGATAAGTTCATACAGGAGCATGGCGGAGAACTGCGAGGCAGGTGTTTTCAAAAGTGAGTATTACTACTTCATTTCAGTAGGTACGTACTGTTTCCCTGAATGGGTGTAGTATGAATGCGATTGGACGTTGTCCGCAGTATTGATGATCTTCTTTCCCTTTTTAATGGCGGGGAGAGAATGAAGTTTGTGGTGCATATCCGCCACCTACTGTACTGGAGTGTACATGGGCCAGAGATTAACCATGAGACGTAATAACAAGTGAGACAACTAAGTTATGAGAGACAGGTGCATTAACATCAGTAATGATATAACTTTACCTTCCATGAGTTTTCGCGGTTTTTCGAGTTTTCGAGTTTTTTAAGGTTAAAGCTTGCCACAAATAAGGCCTATAGCCTTTTTGACATCCCCTTATAGCTGGAAATGGTGTTTTTGTTATACGGAGGATATAGATCTTCACACCTGATAATTCATGTTTGCATAATCATGTTCACGCCCGCTCTTAAATTAAGGGCCATGGAAAACATGGGTGTTTAGTTTAGTTACACATCATTTGGAAAGCTATTTCTAATAAACACATTTTTGTGTTTTTTTTGTGAAATTCTATGGGGGTGTAGAGGGTCAACTGAAACGATAAGATTTAAAATGTTAACATCGTCCTCCTGGCCTGCAGGCAATTCCTGATGACAGTGAGCCAGGCCCTAGTCAGTCAGGTGTTTGGCTGCACTAGAGGGAATTTCTAATACTCAGTATCATTTATTTTATTTATGTACATATGTTGTTGGAGTTGTTGTTGAATTTTATTTTATTAATATTATTATTTATGTTTGGCTGCACTAGAGGAAATTTCTCACCCTGCAAACAAAAGCAAGTCCAAAAGAAGTATTTTCAAAGTAGGATCTTTGCTTTTCTGTTCATAATGATAGATTGTTTGCTGAGATAAGAAAATGTTTAAATAAAACATAGTTTGTAGAAGGCATGACGTTTTGGTGGTTGATTAAAATACTAGAAAAATTATCGTTTGATCATTCATTGCTAGTGTTGATCAGGTAGGCCTTTGTACATTGTTGTTTATCCACAATTTCTAAAAAGAATCCTCCAATGGCTTTTTGTGCAAACAATTAGCCCAAATGATGCAAAGTAACTACTTGAGAACTCGTTAAAGCCCAAATTATCCAAAATAACTAACTCAGTTGAAATCATTTGCTGACATCTTGGTCCCCCCAGTTCAAAAATCCCATCTGCCCCCTGGCTCTGTATAACCTTAACATCCTGTCTTCATACTGTGTGCCCTCTTACCTGTAGGCCTGCACGTGCTACACTGTAAAAAATGCCCGTGAAATTAACTGTGAAATTCTGTTGTTTTCACAACAAAAACCTGTTGTCAGAAAGCGTCCGTGAAAAATACAGAAAAACACTGTAAAATTGTCTGTAAAAGTAACGGCAAAAGTTCCATCATTTTTACCGAAAAACGCTGTAAAAAATCCCCTTGAAATTAACAGTGAAACTCAAATCGTTTTCACAGAGAAAACGGTTGTCAGAAAATACAGGACTGTCAAACACTTTCAAATTCTCTGGGAAATGAACAGTGAAATTCCATAGATTTTACATGGAGTTTTTGTTTTTTCAACTCCACAAACATTATTATCACCTTCACTTACAGACACCACTGTCACTTATTTCTGTTGAACGTCTACAAAAGTTCTAATTGAGAATGAACACAAGTTTACATGTTGATGGTTTTGATGAGTCACCGTTATGGTGATGAGTGTTTGCTTTAGTTGGGATCTTTGACCCTTTGCCTCCTAAGTTCAATCTTTCCCTTGTACTTATAACTATGTGTTGAAACAGACACCAAAACAGGTGGAAAAATAGCTCAGCAAAATGACTGTGATTTCTTGTTTTGTTGGGAGTGTCTTTTCATATTTTAGTGCAGGTACTGATGTAAAGAGTTTATCACCTCCTCATTTCTGATATTAAAGTTAAATTATATACTGAAGGTGTTTAACAGCGGGACTAGCAGACATCAAGAATAAAACAGGTTGTCTCAATAGTGGTGACAACCAGAATTACCTCTTAAGATAAATGCAATGCATTCTGGGTACCATCAAAGCACAAAACTCTTCCATGACTCCCAGCATGCATTGCAGCTGTAAGCTTTTCATTTGTTGGTCACCACTGTTGAGATTCATACACTGAGTCTTGATGTCTGAGTCAAAGATCAAATGTAGAACTTTCAACTGTTCAAAAACTCTTTATAAGGATTGGTGCAGGAAATGTGGATCTCAAATGTAAACTCATTCAGACTCTTGTAACAAAAACCCAACGAGAAACTAAACAACATCAGAAGAAAAGCTTGTATAAGAATCTTATCACATTTTCTTTTGATGTCATTTGCTATAACATCAATATGACATTTTGATGGTGATTCATCAAAAACCATCAACATGTAAACTTGTGTTCATTCTCAATTGGAACTTTTGTATATGACACTTTCATATCAGTCAAAAGAAAACTGGTGTTTATCAATTGAAGGATGAAAGAGCGCAACTAAAGCAAACACTGATCACAATAACGGTGACTTTAAACAACAATAAAACATCAAGTCATGGATGTTATGCTGCAGTCCCTGTGAGCAGAAGTGATATGATCGTCTTCAGATTTCTGACATATTTCCAATAGGGTCATATAGTGGGTGTGGCTCATGTTTTCCACTGTGAATTGATTGGATGAATAAAAACAGGATGTTCCCGTAATTTTACGGTAGTTTACTGGCAACCACAGCTGCCGGTATTTTTCTGTAAAAACTACGGAATTTGTATTTTCTCTTTTCTTCTCTGATATTAAATGTTTTGTGGGTCACCACTCTGCTGAAGACTGGAGTCTGTGGTTTAAGTCAAGGTCAGGCAATGAGGTGCTGATGTCATGCTGCATGTTGCTTTGTTTAAAAGTGACTTTGATGTTTTTTAATGATGAATTGCAAAGAAATAAAATAAGTAAATGTAATGTTTTCACTTTTATTCATTAGGTCCAAGATTGAATTTTATATAAAGAAATGCTCTTAATATATAAGACTCAAATGCATTAAGTTAATACACCGATTGAAGTCTTGCCCTGAAGTTTTAAACTGCAAAGCTGTTTACGTTCTTTTCCTGTATTTTTGACGGAATTTTACTGGCAACCACAGCTGCCGGTATTTTTCCGTAAAAATTACGGAACATTTTTCACAGTGTACACCCTCTTTCCCTTGACTTTCAGAGGCTCTTCGTGACCATCGGATCAAGCTAAGGGCTGCCGAAAGTAAGTGCTGAAGGTAGGAACAGGATCTGTTTGGATACTGGCATTCTTCCAAATATCTTCTTTTGCGTTTAACAAAACAAAGGCATTTATTCACTCTCAGGTTGTTCCAAACCTGTAGAAATGATGACATTCATAGGTGACTCAACCCTTCAAATACAAGAGTAAACAATACAACTGAATGAAACACTGATCTCGCTAATTGTAATACTAAAATGTTTTATCCGTATATGTCCATGTATTCTTTAGCTATTAATGGCTCGTATATGTATGTATTTGGGAACATTTTTGTTACATAAAGTTTAAAATAATACAAAAATGTCAATTTTCATATATGTTACATTCATGTACTGTACAGGTATTTGACATCTTTTTTCATATCTGGGGATTGGTGTCAGTGTGTAAGGAAGGCCAAAACTGTGAGAAAAAGTTGCATTTTCAAAGGAAAACACTGAATGTGGACAGGGTCTCAAACGACTGAAAACAATCCCTTTATTGATCCAGTCTGCAGGCAGGAGCTGTTGTGTTGTTGTGTAAAGAAAAAAAGTCTTAAAAGCTATGACAAAAACTAACAGTCTGTTCTTCTTGGAAAATAAATTAATTTAGACTTTAGTTGGAATAGATTCACTTTAATATACTTTTTCAATGTATATTAAATGTTCCATTAAAGTGCACTTATTTCTACAGTGGTTTACTTTGACTCCTTTATGGATAGTGGCCATATGGCAAAATAGGGGATCACATGGGAAATGTACTGTAGCTGTCAGCTTATCTGCTTTAGCACCACTATCCTTATTGTAAAGACAACCCCAACAAGTCAGTAAAAGAAAAGACAATAACATGAGCATTGTTTTTATTGAGTTTATTGAATATTCTGAACTGCATTACATACTCAGTCTGACCTTGTCTGACTAGAAACCAATTCAACAGGTGTTCTTATATCAAACAAAGACAGTGGAAAATGACTGCTTCACAACATGTGATGTCACTGAAAATGATGACATGGAAACATTCACTCTGTGTACAACATGAAGTGAGACATAATGGCAAAAAGTGAATGAGTATGCATATATGGATAAGAAAACAATTCATTAAATACATCAGACGTATGTCATTTTTCTTTAAATCACCTCAAAAGTTCACCTTTAAATTTCCTCAAAGCCTAAAAATCACCTAGATTAAATCAATGTTACAAATTGTTGATTTGTCAATGTTAATGGCATTGAATAGATAGATAGATAGATAGATAGATAGATAGATAGATAGATAGATAGATAGATAGATAGATAGATAGATAGATAGATAGATAGATAGATAGATAGATTAGGGACCCACAATCTTTTATTTGATCATGTCAAAGATTTTTTTAAATGTTATGAGGTCATCCTGTTTTCCCTGAATCATTACAAACCCGGTTTCGTAAAAGTTCACTGAAAGAACTCTATTTGTATGTGCCTCATCTTCATATATAGACATTTGTTCCCCTTTAGTATCAATATATCTCCTGCCGACATTTGTAAAATAATCACAGATTTTTGTCTTCCAGACAGGTAACCGTGGTGTGTAAAAGAGCAGGTTAGTGATTCTGTTTCTTCTGTTTCTGTCCTCCAGCAGGGTCTCTGGGTTTTCTCTCAGTTGTTGATGTTTGCGTTCTGTTTCCTCATCTTTATTGTCTGCCATAGCGTTACGGTTCACAGGCCTTTGATGAGCTGGTCAGTGGTTCAACAAATAGTTTTACTTACTTCAATTAAGTTTTTCAAGACAGTCTCCTTGTTTTTTTAATTGTTTAAGGTGAATAAGAGTTCTTAATTGCTTACCTTTTTCTTGATTGTTAAGTCTTTTTTCCAGATTGAGGTTTGTAGAAGAAAGAAGTGTCTTATTCCTCTTGTAGTTTATCTTTAAATGAAAAAAATAAAATAAACTGCAAATAATATAGCTGCAGCCAGTTATGACGGCCCAAAGCACTATTGAGAAAAACTGTTCTTAAAGGGCCGCTATCCCAGAAAATGCTCTGTTAAATGTTTATCTACCAGAAATTGAGTCGCCAGCGTGTGCAGAAACACCCTGTAATTATACAATTCCATCTGTTCTTCTTTTTGTAATCTCCTTTAAACAACGTTATCTCCTCTAGTTCATTTAGTTAGCCTTGGATATATATTGATGTTAATTCTTTCAGTGTTGTTGTCTTACTAACACTTGTAAGTTATTATAAATCAAATTTAGCTAAAGGTATATATGAGGCTAAAACTATATGTGGTTGATTGTGGAACATATCTGGAACTTCTGTGTAGTCAGTCTTAACGCTAATAATGCAAAATGCTTTATATTAACACATAAATAATTCTGTTGTAGTAGAAATATTACTTAAATCATTCTGGAAAAAATTAACTCTGAGATACATCTAGACATCAACACTCTTCATACAAACCTCAATGATGGTGACAAGCAACAGAATTTATTAAGATGAAAAGATCAACTGCAATGCATGCTGGGAGTCATAGAGGAGTTTTGTACCACGATGTTACCCAGAAATCCATTGCTACCTAAAGTTATTTTGTTATTGATTGTCACCATCATTGAGATTTTTTTTTTTTTAAACATTTGTTTATTGATTTTTCAGTGACATAACAAAATCAAGAGGTAGCAATTCGAGAGTCAAAACAGTGTCAAGTACAACAGACAAGACAAAAAAAATTTGATAAGGAAAAATAGTAATAGTTTAAATAGTGAAAAAATTACAAAAAACAAAACAACCCCCCCCAAAAAAAATAATAAAAAAAATAACAACAAATACACAGAACACAAAACAAAAACACAAAATGGTCACCCACTGCTTAATAAAAGCCCAATATGTTCACTTACACAAAGATGAATAAAAAACACCCCAGCATGCTTCAAATTCACACAAGAAAAAACTCACACTTAGTAGACAGTCAGGGTTACTACTCTGGAATAGCCGTAAAAATCAATCCCTCAACATGTGCAAAAAATGGACCCCAAGTTTTATTAAACTTTGCAAGGGAACCATGTATTGAGCTCCTAACTTTCTCCAACTTCACAAACTGAAGGATGTCCCTGATCCAAGACGAGTGAGAAGGCGGCGCAGGAGACTTCCACCTCAATAAAATCAAACGTCTAGCCAGTAAGGAGGCAAAGGCTACAAAGTCCGCTTTATATTTAAGAAGCTGCAAAGTAGGAGGTAAAACCCCAAACAAAGCGGTACATGCTGTTGGATCAAATTGAACCCCTGTACAAACAGAAATAGAATTAAATATCTGTGTCCAAAAATTAAATAGTGAAGGGCAAGACCAAAACATATGGGCATGGGTAGCTGGAGCCTGAAGACATCTAATGCACATGGGATCGACATCATTATAGATTTTGGAAAGCCTAACTCGTGAGATGAGCACGATGTATAATTTTGCACTGGGTCAGACCATGTCTAGCACAAATAGATGAGGAGTGAACCCGACGCAAAGCTCCTCCGAGATCCCCTCCCCTAGATCCTCCTCCCATTGAAATTTAATTTTATGCTGCGGGGTAAGCTGCAAAGAATAGATAAGATTGTATAAACGTGAAATAGCACCCTTAATGGTAGGCAATGGGGTTAAAAAAGAGTCAATTAGAGAGGCCTCTGGGAGACTTGGGAAATTGGGGCTAAGATTGCGGATGAAACTACGAACCTGAAGATATCTAAAAAAATGCTGTCTAGGCAAATGGAATTTGTCAGAGAGTTGCTGGAATGATGCGAATGTACCAGAAATATACAAGTCCCTAAATGCCTTGATGCCATAGTCAGACCACAGAGAAAAAGCCCCATCAATTAAGGAAGGATGAAAAACAGGGTTAGCTGATAAAGGTGCTAGGAAAGAGAAGGTCTGTAGACCAAAATAGCGTCGAATTTGTTTCCAAATTTTAAAAGTGGATTTAACTAAAATATTATTGCAAAAAGGGGAGGGAGAGAAGTTAAGAGGAGCGTGGGTGAGAGCAGTCAACGAAGCAGGTTTGACAGAAAACATCTCCATATTCAACCATGTAGGAGGAACTGGTACCCCCTCCAGAGAAATCCAAAGCTGAATTACTCTAAGGATGGATGCCCAGTAATAAAACCTCAAGTTAGGAAGGGCCAAGCCCCCAAGGGTCTTAGGTCTCTGCAACAGCTCCTTTCGCAAACGAGGGACCTTCCCGTTCCATATAAACTCAGTGATCGATTTGTCTAATTTGTGAAAAAAAGACTGAGGGAGACAGACAGGTATGCACTGGAAGAGATAGGACAATTTGGGGAGGATATTCATCTTAACCGAATTGACCCTGGCCACAAGGGAAAGAGGTAACAGTGACCACCGTTGAAAGTCCATCCGTATCTGATCTAACAAAGGGGCAAAATTATAATCAAACAAATCTTCGAATCGGTCTCTAATCTGGATACCAAGGTATTTAAAACCAAATGGAACAATTTTGAATGGGAAACCCAGAGCAGCATTTTGGGCACCTTGATTTAAAGGAAAAAGCTCACTCTTGTCCAAATTTAGTTTATAGCCTGAAATCTGACCAAAAGAACTAAGGATGTCGAGAGCAGCTGGAACTGAGACAGAGAGATTGGACACATAAAGTAATAAGTCATCGGCATAGAGAGAGACCTTCTGTTCAGACCATATCTTGTTATTCCAATGATGCGTGGCTCTGAACGAAGCGCGATAGCCAGAGGTTCAATAGCAACAGCAAATAAAAGAGGACTCAGAGGACAGCCCTGACGAGTGGAGCGGTGCAAAGGGAAATAATCTGAATGGGTGTCATTAGTTCTGACTGAAGCCACAGGGGATGAATAGAGCAACTTAATCCAAGAAATGAACTCCTGACCAAAACCAAATCTCTCCAAAGCGTAAAAAAGGTAGTTCCACTCCACTCTGTCAAAAGCCTTCTCCGCGTCTAACGATATTACGGCTTCCGGCCCCATTGACGTAGAAGGATTATAAACAACATTGAGAAGTCGTCTGAGATTAAAGAACCCGTGTCTGTTCTGAACAAAACCTGTCTGGTCAGGAGAGATTATCAAAGGCAAAACTGATTCCAGTCGCAGAGCTAATAATTTGGACAGAAGTTTTACATCTACAGATAAAAGACTAATTGGACGGTAACTTGAGCAGGACAGAGGGTCCTTATTCTTTTTTAGGAGTAATGATATGGAGGCCTGATTTAGAGTCTGAGGTAATTTAGAAAGAGTAAGAGATTCATTGAACATTTCTATCAAAACTGGTGCTAATTTGTCACAAAATGTCTTGTAAAACTCGGTCGGAAAACCGTCCGGGCCTGGACACTTTCCCGATTGCATAGAAAATGTTGCCCGTTTAAGTTCATCTATGGTGATTGGGCCCTCCAACTGCTCAGCAATATTAGCATCTACCTTAACCAACTCCAGTGAGTCAAAAAAACTATCCAGGGCTGACAGATCAGACCCAACCTCAGAAGTATATAAAGAGGAGTAAAACCGTTTAAACTGATCATTAATTGTATTAGGATCGGTTGTGACGCCACACAGCAAAGTCACTGGTGTAAAAATGTACACCCTGGTGTATATATGAGTCCATACCTACGGTTGTACAATGTACACTGAAGGAGAGTCTTTCTGGTGTGAAATGTTAATTTATTCATGCAGAAAATGAATGAGTGATGATTGATCATTAATGATGAACACCTGCTGTTAACAAATACAATCACTGAAGGAAATATGTAAAAGAACAGTAGATTGTGAGGTAACCATTATGGGGAACAGTGATTCCTTTAGTTAATCTCCTCAGTTAATTTAGTTAGTCTTGGATATATATTGATGTTAATTCTTTCAGTGCTGTTGTCTTACTAACACTTGTAAGTTGTTATAAATCAAATTTAGCTAAAGGTATATATGAGGCTAAAACTATATGTGGTTGATTGTGGAACATATCTAGAACTTCTGTGTAGTCAGTCTTACCGCTAATAATGCAAAATGTTTTATATTAAAACATAAATAATTCTGCTGTAGTAGAAATATTACTTAAATCATTCTGTAGTCAAAATTACTCTGTTACTGAGATACATCTAGACATCAACACTCTTCATACAAACCTCAATGATGGTGACAAGCAACAGAATTTATTAAGATGAAAAGATCAACTGCAATGCATGCTGGGAGTCATGGAGGAGTTTTGTACCATGATGTTACCCAGAATCCATTGCTACCTAAAGTTATTTTGTTATTGCTTGTCACCATCATTGAGATTCATTCACAGCTTCTTGAAGTCTGTGTGTTTAAATGATTGAACAGGTTTGTTCCTTTTAAATAATAATTGAGTACCGCTATACAGGATCAAAAGACAAATTTAAGATCATCAAAACTTAAGCATGATGTTTAGGTTCTTTATCAGACAAATTTAATATCATCAAAGCATAAGCATGATGTTAAGGTTCTTTAACATACACTGACACATCACTCAGTCTCTTTTTACTTTGCTTTTACTGTAACAAAGACACCAATAAAGCACAATATTACACCTGGAGAAAACTTGAGCTACTTTAAAATAAGGATCAAGAGCCCAACTAAAGAAAACACTAAACACTATCAGGGTTAATTCTTATTGTTGATGTTTCTTTAGTGATTGTGTTTGTTAACAGCAGGTGTTCATCATTAATCATCAATCATCACTTGTAATGTGAACTCAATTGATTATTTAACTGCATGAATAAAGTAACATTTCACACCAGAAAGACTCTCCTTCAGTGTACATTTGAACACCCGTAGGTATGGACTCAAATATGACACCAGGGTGTAATTTTTACCCGGGACTTTGCTGTGCAGAAGGGGGTTGGGGCGGGGTCGGCGGGGGGTGGGTGGGGGGGGGGGGGGGGGGGTGGCGGGGGGGGGGGGGAGGTGGGCTGGGGTTGGCTGCCGTGCGGGGTGGGGGTGGGGCGGGGGGGGGGTGGGGGGTGGGGTGGGGTGGATTTCGGGGGGGAGCTTTTGTGGGAGGGGCAAAATTATACTCAAACAAATCTTCGAATAGGTCTCTAATCTGGATACCAAGGTATTTAAAACCAAATGGAACAATTTTGAATGGGAAAACCCAGAGCAGCATTTTGGGCACCTTGATTTAAAGGAAAAAGCTCACTCTTGTCCAAATTTAGTTTATAGCCTGAAATCTGACCAAAATAACTAAGGATGTCAAGAGCAGCTGGAACTGAGACAGAGAGATTGGACACATAAAGTAATAAGTCATCGGCATAGAGAGAGACCTTCTGTTCAAGACCATATCTTGTTATTCCAATGATGCGTGGCTCTGAACGAAGCGCGATAGCCAGAGGTTCAATAGCAACAGCAAATAAAGAGGACTCAGAGGACAGCCCTGACGAGTGGAGCGGTGCAAAGGGAATAATCTGAATGGGTGTCATTAGTTCTGACTGAAGCCACAGGGATGAATAGAGCAACTTAATCCAAGAAATGAACTCCTGACCAAAACCAAATCTCTCCAAAGCGTAAAAAAGGTAGTTCCACTCCACTCTGTCAAAAGCCTTCTCCGCGTCTAACGATATTACGGCTTCCGGCCCCATTGACGTAGAAGGATTATAAACAACATTGAGAAGTCGTCTGAGATTAAAGAACCCGTGTCTGTTCTGAACAAAACCTGTCTGGTCAGTAGAGATTATCAAAGGCAAAACTGATTCCAGTCGCAGAGCTAATAATTTGGACAGAAGTTTTACATCTACAGATAAAAGACTAATTGGACGGTAACTTGAGCAGGACAGAGGGTCCTTATTCTTTTTTAGGAGTAATGATATGGAGGCCTGATTTAGAGTCTGAGGTAATTTAGAAAGAGTAAGAGATTCATTGAACATTTCTATCAAAACTGGTGCTAATTTGTCACAAAATGTCTTGTAAAACTCGGTCGGAAAACCGTCCGGGCCTGGACACTTTCCCGATTGCATAGAAAATGTTGCCCGTTTAAGTTCATCTATGGTGATTGGGCCCTCCAACTGCTCAGCAATATTAGCATCTACCTTAACCAACTCCAGTGAGTCAAAAAAACTATCCAGGGCTGACAGATCAGACCCAACCTCAGAAGTATATAAAGGAGTAAAACCGTTTAAACTGATCATTAATTGTATTAGGATCGGTTGTGACGCCACACAGCAAAGTCACTGGTGTAAAAATGTACACCCTGGTGTATATATGAGTCCATACCTACGGTTGTACAAATGTACACTGAAGGAGAGTCTTTCTGGTGTGAAATGTTAATTTATTCATGCAGAAAATGAATGAGTGATGATTGATCATTAATGATGAACCTGCTGTTAACAAATACAATCACTGAAGGAAATATGTAAAAGAACAGTAGATTGTGAGGTAACCATTATGGGGAACAGTGATTCCTTTAGTTAATCTCCTCAGTTAATTTAGTTAGTCTTGGATATATATTGATGTTAATTCTTTCAGTGCTGTTGTCTTACTAACACTTGTAAGTTGTTATAAATCAAATTTAGCTAAAGGTATATATGAGGCTAAAACTATATGTGGTTGATTGTGGAACATATCTAGAACTTCTGTGTAGTCAGTCTTACCGCTAATAATGCAAAATGTTTTATATTAAAACATATAATTCTGCTGTAGTAGAAATTTACTTAAATCATTCTGTAGTCAAAATTACTCTGTTACTGAGATACATCTAGACATCAACACTCTTCATACAAACCTCAATGATGGTGACAAGCAACAGAATTTATTAAGATGAAAAGATCAACTGCAATGCATGCTGGGAGTCATGGAGGAGTTTTGTACCATGATGTTACCCAGAATCCATTGCTACCTAAAGTTATTTTGTTATTGCTTGTCACCATCATTGAGATTCATTCACAGCTTCTTGAAGTCTGTGTGTTTAAATGATTGAACAGGTTTGTTCCTTTTAAATAATAATTGAGTACCGCTATACAGGATCAAAAGACAAATTTAAGATCATCAAAACTTAAGCATGATGTTTAGGTTCTTTATCAGACAAATTTAATATCATCAAAGCATAAGCATGATGTTAAGGTTCTTTAACATACACTGACACATCACTCAGTCTCTTTTTACTTTGCTTTTACTGTAACAAAGACACCAATAAAGCACAATATTACACCTGGAGAAAACTTGAGCTACTTTAAATAGGATCAAGAGCCCAACTAAAAAAACACTAAACACTATCAGGGTTAATTCTTATTGTTGATGTTTCTTTAGTGATTGTGTTTGTTAACAGCAGGTGTTCATCATTAATCATCAATCATCACTTGTAATGTGAACTCAATTGATTATTTAACTGCATGAATAAAGTAACATTTCACACCAGAAAGACTCTCCTTCAGTGTACATTTGAACACCCGTAGGTATGGACTCAAATATACACCAGGGTGTACATTTTTACACCAGGGACTTTGCTGTGCAGAAGGAGTATTAATTTGTGAAATCTGCTGAGAGGAGGAAGCCTGTCGAAGCTGATGGGCCAAAAGTTTGGTCGCCTTATCCCCAGATTGATAATAACAATATTTAGCTTTAAATAAAAGCTCCTCAACCTCTTTAGTAGAGAGAACATCAAACTCAGCCTGAAGAGAGAGACGATCCTTATATATGTTAGGGGATGGGGAGGAAGCATAGATATCATCAAGCTGGGAGATTCGTACCCTCAATTCCTTTAATTGTTTTTTCCTTTGTTTGTTCTCATAGCTGCTGTATGAAATAATTTCACCTCTAATGTATGCTTTCATAGTCTCCCAAAGAAGGGAGGCTGAGATCCCTGGAGTTCTGTTGGTAGTAAGAAAAAAGTCAATTTGATTAGAAACAAACTTAACAAAATCCTCATTAGATAGCAAGCGCGTATTGAGACGCCAAGGGGGGCATGTACGTCCGCGCTCCTGTATGAATAACTCCAGTGTGGTCGGAGCATGATCTGATATTAGAATAGCCTCATAAGAGCAAGACTGAACAGAATGGAGAAAGCGGTTATCCAGGAGAAAATAGTCAATACGAGAAAAGGAGTGATGTACATGAGAGAAAAAAGAATACATTTTACCAGACGGATTGAGAAAACGCCATGGATCAGAGACTGAGAACTCATCCATAAAGGATAAAATGGTCTTAGAGGACTTTGAGGGCACTCCTGGTCTAGTAGAAGAACGATCCAATACAGGATTAAGCCAACAGTTGAAGTCACCCCCCATAATAAGTAGATGAGTGGACATGTCAGGTAATTTGGCGAACAATTGATGGAAAAAATTGTCGTCATCCCAGTTTGGACCATACACATTAGCCAGAATCACAGAATTACTATATAGCTGTCCCGTTACAAACACAAACCTTCCATTGGGGTCAGCTATTACATTAGAGCACACAAAAGGAACAGATTTGTGAATCAAAATTGCAACACCCCTAGATTTACCGTTAAAACTAGAATTAAATACTTGACTGACCCACCTCCCCTTTAATCTGATATGGCTGGAAGAATTTAAGTGAGTCTCTTGAAGGAAAACAATATGGGCACCTAATTGTTGAAGATGGTGAAGAACTTTGCTACGTTTAATAGGCTGATTTAGACCATTACAGTTCCAGCTAACAAATTTGAGTCCTGTCCCTGATTGTCGTGACATCCTAGACTGCTGCATGCTAGTCATTATTAGTGTACACTGCAGCGTGGAATGTAGGCTATAACAGACACAGAAATAAATTAAAACATGAGCGACCTGACTAAACAAAACACAAAAAACACAGCGAGAAAAAAGAGAACTCCTCACACTCCCACCCACCACCCCACGAGCTGAAGCGTCTTCCCAAACAAGACGCGCGCTAAACCCACGAACTACCAAAAACATCCTAACACGCTCCGTTAACAGCACAAACCAGTAACGTTAGTGCTCATGCGAGTTTGTAATAAAGTAGAATAAATATGTAAACAAACACAGTAGCAAAATATGAAAAGTGACTGAAGTCCAAGTGACACAAACTTAACGCAGGGCAGCTTATACCAACCGAAAAACGGGTAAATTAACCCCCGGTTTACCAAACAAACTGCCAGCCGCTTTCAAACTGTAGCTCCAGAAGAGACGCAAGACTTTAAGTTCACCTTGGCAAAGTCCATTGCAGTGGCTGGGTCCTCAAATGTGTGTGTGGCTCCACCGGGAAGAGTGATCTTCAAAGTCGCGGGAAACCTCAACCCAAACTTCACTCCAGGACACGAATGTAACAGACGCTTAACGTCCGTGAATGCAGCACGTTTCTTCGCAACTGACGAAGTATAGTCAGGAAAGAGAAACAGTCTTTTGCCTTGGTGGAGAAGAGGAGCCTCGCTGGCCCGGCGTAAAATATCATTCCTCACGTGAAAAAAGTGCACACGAATCACAAAGGGTCGAGGTGGTTTACCATCACTGGGCTTGGATCGGAGAGTGCGATGCGCACGATCGAGCAGGGGCAACTCCTCCAGGCCGAGGGAGTCCCTCAGCAGCTTGGCAATAAATTCGGTTGGGCGCGCACCTTCGGCCCCCTCCGGCACACCTACCAGCCGTATGTTGTTCCTCCTCGCTCTACCCTCCAGGTCCTCACATTTATCGGTCAGCAGTTTAACCTCGGCTTTCAGCGTGCAAACTGTTGAATCCAGTGAAGTTAGCAGGTCACTGTGATCAGTGCACGCTCGCTGCAACTCCGTGATAGTTTGATCATGGGAGCTAACCCAGCAAACAAAGGCAAGTCCAAAAGACGTCTTTTCAGCATCATTGATGACGTTGCACAGACGTCCCCTGAGGAGCCTGAATGTAAGTTTTTACAACGTCTGTTTATGACGTCTTCTGAACGTGTGCTATTGTTGTCCAGGTGATCTCTATAACTGTGTTGGACTGATATCACTTTTACACCTGCAATTCATGTTGAAATTTAATGAATCCACCATTATTGTGATCAGTGTTTGTTTTAGTTGGTCTCTTGACTCTTATTTATTACACATACATTGGATGAACTTTGCCATTACAAATGTGTCTTAACACACAATTAAAATGGCCAAAGAAAACTCAATTCAGAAATCAGCTGTGAAATGTTCTTTGAGGATTGAGTATTTTATACATATATAGACCTAGCCAAATGTTGGATTATCAATTTTCTAATCCATAATCTGACTGTAACATTTCTTAGTAATTTTCTAAAATACATTTTCAAACGACTGAACCGCACGAGCAAACAAAGACACAAAGACATGATGAATTAGTGTATGAAACTCAACAATGGTGACAACCAACAGAAGAATACTTCGTGCTGCAATGCATGCTGGGTGACATCACAGTACAAAACTCATTCATGATTCCCAGCATGCATTGTAATTGATCTAATATCTTAAGTTTTTGTAAATTGTCACCATTGTTGAGGTTTGTATGATCACTGTTGATGCCAAAGTGTGTCAAGGAAGAATTGAGGACAATTTTGATTCAATGCTTTGTGCATTTACTAGTTAAAGTACTCCCATCAGTCATGTATGTTCTCGGCTTATCTAACCAAACTTCATCAATTTTAATATGACTTAATAAATATTATAAAAGCCACTCTTCCCCTTCTCTTTCTTTATTGTCAAACAAGAGTTATTTCTAAAACACTATTGTCTGAAAGAGGATTCATATAATGAAGGCCAAGTATTATGAGCCCAACTAAAGCAAACACTGATCACAATAATGGAGGATTAATTACATTTCAACATGAATTGCAGGTGCAAAAGTGATATCAGTCCAACACAGTTATAGAGATCACTGGACAACAATAGCACACGTTCAGAAGACGTCATATACAGACGTTGTAAAAACTTACATTCTGGCTCCTTAAGGGACGTCTAAGCAACGTCATCAACGACGTTGAAAAGACGTCTTTTGGACTTGCCTTTGTTTGCTGGGTAGGTCTATATATGTATAAAATACTCAATCCTCAAAGAACATTTTCATAGCTGATTTCACAGGAATTGAGTTTTCTTTGGCCATTTTAATTGTGTGTTAAGACACATTTGTAATGGCAAAGTTCATCCAATGTATGTGTAATAAATAAGAGTCAAGAACCCAACTAAAGCAAACACTGATCACAATAATGGTGGATTCATTAAATTTCAACATGAATTGCAGGTGTAAAAGTGATATCAGTCCAACACAGTTATAGAGATAACCTGGACAACAATAGCACACGTTCAGAAGACGTCATAAACAGACGTTGTAAAAACTTACATTCAGGCTCCTCAGGGGACGTCTGTGCAACGTCATCGACGACGTTGAAAAGACGTCTTTTGGACTTGCCTTTGTTTGCTGGGATGCCAAAGTCTGTTTAATGAACATCGTGTGGCAGCCTTTCGGACAGCTATTTACGTCATAGCAAGAGCGCCTCCAGGCAGATATTTAGCATTACATTACTTTTTACTTTTTTTTTTAACAAATTTATTGTAATGGCACTTTTTACTGTTCCTGTCATATAAGCGTAGAACAATGAAAATACACTTTAATGTGCACAGGCCATAAGATCCGAACTGAACTGAAACTGTGGGTGAAAACCGAGGTTCGTATTGAACTGTGGTTGAGCTGTCTTGTTAGAACCCTAGTGAATAATACATTAATAATTTTTTCACTGCAAATTGATTGAATGTATAAAAACAGGAGTACGTTTTGAAATAGAACTGACAGCAGATAGATTGAAGAGTTAATGGTCTGTTTTGCATTGCATAAACCACTAGATGGCAGAATTACAGTACATTATTATTGTTATTTATTTTTTTACACAGTGCGGAATTTTATTTTATAATATCTCTAATGGACTCAAATGAAATAGGTTCACGCAGAGCTAAGCATTCTAGAAAACACAAGACTCTGACATGAAGTTTTAAACTCCAACGTTGTTTAAAAGTATTTTCTGTTTTAACAGAATTTTTCTGGCACCCTAACTCAGGGGCGCAGATTAGATTTTTTAACTGGGGGGAACAAGCTTTCAGCAAATGATTACATCTCAGTTAGTTATTTTGCATAATATTTTCTTAAAATACTTATTTTTACAATTTTTTTTACAAAAAAATACTCCCTAGTATTTCAAATAGTATTATTTTTATGAAACTTTAATTGAATAATTGAACACAGAACCACAGCAAACAAATCAAATAAATGAAAAAAAAGTATTTAAATAATGTGATAGTTCACCCAAAAATGAAGTTTCTTTCATCATTTGCTAACCCTAATGTCATTTCATACCTGTATACATTACTTTATTCTGAAGAAAACAAGGAAAGATATATGAAAGAATGTAAGCAATTTAACATTTTGTGACAGCAATGACTGCAATAGTAGGAAAAAATGTATAGTAGTCAAAGTAATCCCAGAACCATTGTGTTCATAAATTCATCTACATATCTACATTTTTGATCAACGGAACAAAATTTTGCTTATTTCTTCTAACACACTTACATTTAAACCAGTCTCATCCACCTCTCTCTATCTGTGTCTCGTTTCAGAAGGCTGCATACTGCGGAGGTCTCATTTGGAGACTACTACGTCATCAAGACTTTATACTTTTTACTCAACTACATTTGAAAACTACAAGGCAATTTTTACATTTAAAAAAGTACATCAAATGTCAAAGTTAATTTTTACTTTTACTCGAGTAATTTACTCAACAATCATTTTACTTGAGTAAAAGTCAGATAGTAGATTTTTTATGTACTTAAGGTAAATAACAATTTAGTGGATTAAACTATATATGTACACGCTTCATAATGTGGTGAAGTAAAATTTCCTAAAAGGAAAAACACTAAAATGTATAAAGATACTCGATAAATGTACTTGAGTAAAATACTTGAGTACTAAACACCTCTGTAAATAAGTCATTCAGCCGGATCTTAAGAGACCACATCACTGCAGTGTTACCAAATTGATAACAATTTAATTCCAAAGTATGATGATAATATAAATATGCATTTACAAATAAACTGATAGATTTACATTGTTAAATAGTAATTCATTATAGGCAATGCACATACATTACCACCGTCTATGAAGAAGGTGCAATAGTTTTTATTCTACAAATGACTCTAATGTAAAAATAATATCACCTCTCTGGCTCTCTTGGGGGCAGGTGCAGACTCTTCTCCTGTTTTGCAAATGTTTCTCTCTTTTCTCTTTCTTTTTAACTGTGAAGATGTCGACAATGTTTCTTCTTTTCTCTGACGGAATTTAAGTTTAACATGAAAATGTCCAGCTTTTAAAGGTTCAGAGATCAAACTATTTGTTTATGCTTCCAGGAAATATCTTCCCATTCATTTATGTGGGTGTGTCACTGTGACTACCGCCCTGTAAAATAAAGGACCAGGTTACCACATCAACACACGTTGTACAGAAATTGATTAAACAACATGCAAAACAACATGCAAAACAACAACAACAATTTGTGCCTGACCTTGTAAAAATCAACTATTTTTTAACATTGATTCAATGGTTGCTTGCTATCTGGGTTACTAATGGAAACTTGACTTGCCAACTTACAATGATATGCAAATTCAACTAAACCTGTTTAGTTTTGACCTCTATAAGAACTAAAATAGTTTAGTGCAACAGGTTTCCACATACATTTCTAGTAAAGTCAACAATTCGGGTTAAGAGTGCATGAAGAAATGTTCATTTATTTTGTGTAGTTGCTCAAGCTTTAGAGCTTAAACCATATTTATCATCATCCTTAATGTGATCAGTGTTTTATTTAGTTGGGCTATTGACTCTTGTGACGCCGGCTTACAAAACATTTTCTATAAGAACTGCGTCATTTCCTCAACCAAAATAACTGCTCAATAATTCTACTTTATCTTATAAAATCAGCAACCAAGTGATAAATACTGTGTCAATCTTTGTTTTTCAACATCAAAGCACAGGTGTTCACTATCAAACACCACAGCAAAGGAAAACAAGGTAAAGTAGCCTCTTCATAGAATATCTTTCATGAATTTTCATGTGTCCACTTATAAGGAACATGTGTCGTTCTGGATGTGATTAAAATCCTGAAAATGGCACTTACCTGATTATGAAATATCACTGTAACAATTGAGTAACTAGGCAGGAAACAGATCCACATGCAGCAAACATTTCATTTAAACAAGAAACAAAGTACAACGTAATAAAAGAACAACACAACAAGGGGAAAATGCAATCCATGAAAACACCCGAGAACAGTGACACTGAGACAACAACTGACAAATTAAACACTAGGGATATACAGTACATACACATAGCAAGCGGGCAAACAAGAAACACCTGACAATAATTATCTGAACTAATATTCAAAGAAATTACAAAGAACCACGAAATGACATGGAAACAAACTAAAAGTCCAAACCACCGGGGAAAACACAGCCAGGATCGTGACGATCATGCACTAAAAATGCTTTAAAAGACCTCACATGGGTATTTGAACAACCGAATGTGTACATCTGTGCTATCAGTTTAATATTTTATTTTTGGTTACTGTAATATTGTGTTAATAATGAACACGAGATTCATTTGATGTCACCATGATTGTGATCAGTGTTCACTTTAGTTGACATCTTGACTGTATCATATTTGTTGTGTGATGGTTTTATCCAAAGCAATTATCATTGCAGTTTAGTGAGTATTGTGTCTGAGTGGAATTGAACCCATAATTTGGTAGCAGAGTGCCATATTCTAACCCTTAGATCTACGTCAACAGCTTTAGTCATGCCATGTGAACCATACGAGATATTGAAAGTATAAAGCTGATGATGCACTCAGATGCCCAGACACATGAAGAATCAGTGGATGAAACTCAACAATGATGACAATCAACAAAAGAAAGCTTCATGCTGCAATGCATGCTGGGTAAAATCATAATACAAAACTCATTCATGATTCCCAGCATGCATTGCAGTGTATCTGAATTAATTAAATGTTTGCCACCCTGGTTGAGGTTTGTATGGTTACTGTAGGTTTGGTCACTGCAGGTGTTTTACAGTAAACTACTGTATTGGCTGTTTGAAGATACATCATAATAATGGTCTATTAACTCACTTAAGTCACACATTCTTAGATGAACATCGACTGTTTAAAACAGATGAAATATGTCAAGGTCTCACTAGATGAGAATTAAACACAAACAAACTGCTTAATGACCAAATGTAAATGTAAACATCATTAAAATATTCACTTATTACAAACATCTCTTTAACATGACAGAGATTCAACTGTAGCTCATTATGCTCTCATTATGCTTTAAGTCGACATTATAGTGATCAGTGTTTGATTTTGTCGGACTCTTGACTGTGTTTTGAAGTTGTTCTGGTTTTCCTTTTCCTCTCCTCCATTTCAATTATTAACATTTACATTTATGCATTTAACAGACGCTTTTGTCCAAAGGGACTTACATTGCTTTATCCTATACATTTATACATAGGTATGTGCAATCCCCTGGGATCAAACCCACAACCTTGCGTTGTTAACACAATGCTCTTACCACTGAGCTACAGGAAAGATACGTTTGTGTTTTATTATGCGTTTGACTTTGCTACACTTTACACATTCATACAAATTCCATAATGGTGCTTGTTGCAACCAGAAAGAGAACCACTGCTAGAACCCGAACAACATTTGTGTCTAAGAGTGTGTCTGCAATCGTCTTTTGTATTAGTAATGAAAGATGAGATTTGAGAAGGTTTAGTTGGAGTTGTTCGCTTTAAATGGCAAGGGTCCAACAGCAACAAAGTTAAGAAGCTTCTTCAAGTAGTGTTGATGTGGATCCTGTCAGTTGTATTTAACGCTGCTTTAATCTATTCAAGCTGTATCATCACACAACACACTTAAAAATTAAAATAGCAAATGATTTCAAAGATTACAACACACATTGCCGGCCAATGAAAACACAACATTACAACACAAGAGTCAAGAGCTCAACTACCACAAACACTGATCCCGGTGAGATCCTCATGGCCATCACTTTATCGTGAATAAGTCACGTCTAAAGCCCAAGATTTATTCACAATACAGCACAGCCTCTCATACCTTATTGATCACATATATCACATATATTAACAGATGTTGTGTAATGATGTGACATTGATTCTGTTGCTGTACGGTCACATATCAGGAGATTTTCAAACTATTTTCTGGTTTTGATCTCTTGTCTAATGTGATCAGATGATGTTTCTGCTTCAGATGTGATTGATGTCATACGATCATATAATCATGTTTTCACAACATCTGATACGCCCTGATATCAAACACCACTAAAACATTGACCTGATGTCAGTTTTAAAAGACTGTGTGTTTAATGATGAGAACAATGAGAAACATTTTGTGCTGAAACTATCCAGTTCCACAGGTTCTTCTGTTTAATGACAGAACATCAGATTCTACAAAAGACACGTATACACTAGATGATGAAAACATATTTGTTTTGGTAATGTTGAAGATGCTTACGTGTCCTTCCACATGATTCCTGTGTAGAAGATTAAACTAAAACAAAGTATAGGGTGGAAAAGAAAGATCAGAATATGGTCGACTGAAAGAACAGAACAATAGAAAGCTTGTTTAGATTTGATTCTCTGGATGAAAGAGCTTCAGTGCTAAATGATTGTACATGTAAACATGTTTGTGTTGAATTATCATTCCTATGAAACAGGTTAAGGTAGAGCCGAATAACAATTAAGGAAACTATAGAAATATATAAGATATTAAAGCACTTAAACAAACAGGACGGGAGTTAAACATTTAATTGAGGCAATGAAAAGATAGAAGTGGTTGGAGGAAGATTTTAAGATGAATAATAATTCTAAGAAGGTTTGGCATATCATGAAATGTTGACTGGATTTACACTTTCTACACAAAATAGACCTGTTGTCACTGACAGTGAATTATGTTTTGTGAAGAAATGAACATTTCTTTACTAGGTTTCAAGCAACAGACAGAATCATGATGAAATACATTTGTTGAGACAATGAAAACTAAGATCCATTGGGATCAGGTGATGGTAATCTTTGTAAAATTATCTATGTAAAGGCTTGTGAGTGTGTTGTGTTGGTAATGTGTGATAACACTATGAGAATGGATCAGTAATGGATCCTTCTATCTTGAACAGTTCTATTGACATTTTAAAAACTAAAGTAGGATTCCAGCTATCACACATCTATGACTTGACAGTAGATACTAACAAAACTGATTCATCAGTTACACATGAAGAATCTGCGTATGAAACTCAACAATTTCATTCATGCTGCAATGCATGCTGGGTAACATCAAAGTACATAACTCAGTCATGACTCCCAGCATGCATTGCAGTTGATCAGTTTATCTGAATTAGTTTGATGATTGTCACCATTGTTGAGGTTTGTATGATGAATGTTGATGTCTAAGTGTGACTGTTTCTGATTATTTAGTCACTGTGTCTTTGTGTTTGCGTACCAGAACATTCAAATGGCTTCTGAAAGATTATCTTGTTACTTTAATAACACTTTGGTTTTTAACACAGTTTGACTATTGTTATAAACAGTAATGCATTGCACCATAACAGGTTTCTGAGATTATTGATAAGAACAAAATAAAGTGATTCTTATACTTCACGAGTATATTTTGTTAGGTATCCACTGTAGTATTAAGTGTAAAACTTTGTTGGACAAAAAGTGTTGTCAGAAAACAGTTTGCTCCAAAATGTGGTGCTCTTCATGTCAATGTGACTTTAACTCAATGAAACATCAACATAAACTAGCACTAACACTAAAACACTGTCATGAAGAGATTTTCAACCAAACTCCAATGTCAGCTCAACACCATTAATGTTGGAGTCCAATGACCTTCTGAAGTTAAACTGACAACATGTGCCAGCTGGAACCAAACACTGTAACACTGAGTGTTCATCTCTTGTGTTAGCAGGAACTTAGTATTTCACATTGTTTCTTTGGGCTTCTTTAGAAGTTATTCACTGCTGTTTGTCCTCATTTGTATATGAATAAACCATCTTTGCCATGTAAATATAATCAATGCATTGCAAATGCTGCTCTCTGATTTGTTTAACAGCTTGGTCTCAGTTTTTGCATTGTATCCCCATCTGGTTCTTGTGTGACCTTGTGTTTGAATCATTTGTAAATGTTAAAGTCACTGTGAAATAAAAAATGATGATTCTTCTTACACAGTGTTGCAGTATTTATCATAAATGAGGGTGTATGAGCTATCATATCAATAACATTTGTTTAATAGAAAAACTAAATCACAAATCATTTACATCTCACCACTTCTGCTTCACAACATGACATTAGTCTATAACGCTGTCAAACATAAGACTCTTTCATCAATGCACAAGTGTTCTGAGTAAAACATAACTGCATCTGATGAAACAAGAGAGTTAAGAGATCTACTGAAACAACCCTGATCACTATAATGTGTCATCAAACAAAACTTGTTTTCTATCAAATATAAACTAGATCAAACCTTACCATAAGTGAAGATGTTAATAGTGTGTGTGGAGATTATTTATATTCTGATTAGATCTTGACATCAACCAGATGATTCAGTTCAGACGACTCTGAGTCAAGATGAGTGAATGATTCTTTTTCAGTTCATCAGTGTTTGGGTCAGAAACTAACATGTTGTGACCTACAAGTGAGCCAGAAAAACTTTGCTACTTGGGGAAATATTCACCTCAAGTCATTCAAATAAATACAGAACCTGTTTCCAGTTGTTTTGATGGTCACGTGAATAATGAGAAACATTCAGTGGTTTGACTTAAAATGAATTTAGTTTCACTGGTTCTTCTTATTAAACCTGTTTTAGATTTGTACATAACAAAATGTAAAAATCAACAGTGCTCAGAGTATCAAGAATCAGTGTATGAATCTCAACAACGGTGACATTAAACCGAAAGTTCCCAGCATGCACTGCATCATGTATAAATTATAACCACTTTTGAGGAATGTAGGAGAAGTGTTGATGTCTTTCTCTTCAGCAATAGATAACATTGACTCCCAACTCTCGCTTACTAGAATTTTGACTGTTCATATTTAAGATGAAGCTATATTATATTATGCTTTACTTTGTAATATATGCAGATTGTACTGTTATGATTTGTGAGTGCATATCTTTAATAATGCAAACATGTTTATGACCAAAAATTACTACATTTTAAAATCTTTGTTTTAAAAGGTAAATGTGCTAAGAGCGCAACTAAAGCAAACACTGACCACCATGATGCCGGTGACAGCATTTCTTAACCAATGAAACATCAAAATTAACTCTCAATAATAACTTCTGTGGACGTCTGACTGGAATAATCTGGTTAAATTCAGCTGGTAATGCTGTTTGTAGAGCTGTTTAATCAGGTCTTGAGAGATTTAATGTCTTTTTACCTGCAGGTGATTTCGTCTAATGTTGTGATTGGATGTCAGTTTCTGTTTCAACACATGGGATAAACTAAGGAGAGTCTTTACACAAAAGGCAAAGAGTCAAGAGCCCAACTTCAGTGATTCTGGTTGTTAACAGCAGGCAGAGGTGTATAGTACTTGAGTATTTTACTCAGAGGTGCTCAACTCAGTCCTTGAGGCCGGTGTCCTCCAGAGTTTCACTTCAACCCTCATCAAACACATCAAACACACCTGTATGTCGCTTCACTGATAACAAGAGAGAGATGAATACAATTGAATCAATATAAAAACTGTTGACAATGTCAATTCGTCAGTCTTGTTGTCACCCACTATTATTGTGATCAGTGTTTGCTTTAGTTGTTCTTGACTCTCGTGTTATATGCCAAGTGTTCATTGTCTGAAGTAACAGAGCTGAAATATGTGTGTGTTGTGGCAATGAGAAACAACACCCATTAGAATCAGCTGTTGTGGTTGTGAGGATTTTAAAATAAATGAGAGTAATGTTTGTTAGTGTTTTATATTCTTCCATGTAATCAAATTTTAATCAAGATGAAGCTGCCTCCAGAGCATCATGAAAGCTCAATAACAAAAATAAAACTTCAATGCTGCAATGCAATTTTAGTTCAGCTCATTAATGACTCCCAGCATTTGATCTGTTTACTGAATTAATTGGTGATTGTCGCCATAATCAGATGTCGTTTCTTTATAATGCCACGTGTTATCACAGCAACTATTGTAAGCAGTCAAGAGCTCCACTAAAGCAAACACTGATCACAGTATGGTGTTCTGAAATGTCAACATTTTCTACATTGCAGGTACAAGACATTTTGACAAATCTCAATGTTTCTTGCTGTCAGTGTTTCTCATGATTGTTCAGGTGTTTGATTTTGAGAAGAGTAAGAGCTAAACTCTGGACACTCTGATTTATTTGTTTTTTTTACTTTCCAGTATCTTATATATTAGAATAATTATCTTCAACATTGTGGATGTGATCAGATTTTTACTTAACATTTTTTATCACTAGTAAAGAAAAAACTAACTACATTACTTCTGAGTTGACTGGGTACGATCCTAGCAAGTATTTTTACTTAAGGTCTTATTTTTATCAAGAAAATCCTGTCTTTCATTCTGTATGTTCCCTCGGTTGATTTGTGACCTTCAATTTCTGAACAGGCACTTCACAAAAATGTACCACATTAGCAAGAAAATGAAATGTTTACAGCACAGTTGGTCTTTTCAGATAGTCTAAATTTCTGTGTTATCCTAATCACTCCTGAGCTGCACCAAGATCAAACTCCCGGGAGCAAGCCAACACTGTGGCGAGGAACTCAAAATGATGAAAAAAGAGAAAAAAAACCTCAGAGGAACCAGACTGAGGGGGACCCTCCTCACCACAGCACAGCTGCAAATCAAAAGATAGATGTGTTTATGAAGAAGAGAGATTAGTTTTTTAGGAAGTTTCATTTGTTGAAGCTGTTTGGGTCTAATTTGGTCTTATTTTGTGATCGATATCAGACATCAGAGAAATAAGCAGGAAAACTAGTAATGTTATAATGTAACCGAGTGCAGCTTTAACTTCAAACTGCTGTCATGTGATGTAAGTTTAGCATTAATACTAAGTATTGTAAATGTAATATTAATGTGACAAGTAGTCCGTCTTTGCTCTTGTTTGCTCTTCAGATGTGATTGATCTCATATGATCATATAATCATGTTTTCACAACATCTGACACGTCCTGATCTCACACACTATTATCAAATATTCACCTGTCAACTTGAAATAAAGGTGTGTGTGTGTTTAATGATGACAAGAATAATGAAAATCATTCTGGTTTAAATTGAAGTTTATCTAGTTTCACTGGTTCTTCTGTTAATGATTCTACAAAAGACACGTTTACAAAATACTCAAAACAGATCAGCTGATGATCTTTGTCTCCATTTCCATTCAGACACACTTCACTTTCTGCATTTCAAAGCTCATTTTTCATTTCTATGATCTAAGGTAGTTTGGTCCTATTCGTATAATTCTGAAACGTAATTGTTGTTATTCTTGTCCTTCCTGCTCTCTGCTTGGTCTCTTTGCCATGACAGAAAACAAAAACAAGACAAGAAGGGACAGGGATCATAACAGTAATGAAAACATGATTTGCACACATTACAAATAAATGACTTCTGGTGATATACCTCTCAGTCATTTCTGAACCCTGTTGAGGTCTTTCAATGTTCTTCTTCTTCAGTCTGAAGTCCAAACATGTTTTTGCACCACTGCTCAAAACACAGCAGCGCCTCCTCAAGAACCTGCTCATCTGATCCACTGTAATAAACCCGAATGAGCCGTTCATAAAACCTCTCCGGCAGAAAACTGGACAGCTGTTGGTAAAAACAGACGGATGGAACAAGATGACACGATTATTTCCTGAACCTGACCTCTGAGATTTCAGCTTGCATCAGTCTCGCTTCTCCTATCAACTTTGGCAGATTATTTTAATGATTTATTATTAATATTCATTCATGGATTCAGTTATTTGTCTAAAAGGCTCATCACAGGTCACTGATATTTCTTGATCTTGAAGGCTGTGCTGGGGTTTTCTCTGCTGTAGAAATAGAAGCTGTCGATGGGGTTTTTACCCTTCATGCCATGATCCATGTGAACCACCTGAAGAAAGATTTCAGCATGAATCAGTCCAACATTCAGATCACACTGTAAGACATTATTCCTGAACACAACGTACAGTAACCATGAAATCCACGTGTGACTTTATTTTCTGTGTCTCCAGCGCTTTCGTCCAGTTTTCCTTCAGTGTTTTCTGAAGAGAATCACTCAAACAATTACAGTCAGAAACACGGTGATGTATGAATCAAAAACGTTATGTCATTTCTTTATAGAAGAATTCATAAATCTTTCTAATGTATTTATACACAGTAAAAAGTTACTTTGCCCATTTAGTTGTTTCAACATGCTTGGATAAAAAAAAAAAAATGTCACTCAACTTTATTTCACACAGTTAAAACATGGCCAAAATTCATACATGTTGACCAAGGGTGAAGAGCCCAACTCAAAGCAACACTGATCACCACGATGGTGGCTTTTGTTAGATGGTTTTTAAGTCCATGGGACTTGATTGAAGTTGTTGGCTTAAGTAAAAAAGAAAGTTGAGTGAACAAATATTGTTTGCGCAGAAGCTGTTGATCTCTTTCTGGTCTAGATGTTGGCATTTCAATAAAAATAATTAAACATAAATCAATGTTTTCCTGAGCTTGACCTCTGAGATTTCATCTTGCATCAGTCTGGCTTCTCCTACAAACTTTGGCAGACGTCTCCTAACAATTTTCTCGAGTATCATTTGAGAGTCTTTCAGCTTGTCATCAGAAGAGAACAAGATCTGATCCAATATCTGATCTGATAGAAAGAGCATCATTCAAATGTTATTTATTCGTTAACATTCTCCGTTTAGGCAATAACAACATATTTCTTTGGAGATGTTTCATCCGACCTGAGAGTTTGCTGTAGTGTTCCATGTTGTCTATGGCTGCTGAGATCTTCAGGTGATCATTTGCTTTCACAAGAGCGTCTTTAATCCTGACATACAAATCAGAACCAGCATTCATCATCAACTCAAAAACAAAGTGTTGATCAATCTTAATGTTAATATCTTTCATTTATTTGATTATATCACACTCAAAATCAAACACGGCTCACATGATTTCAATAATGTTGACTGTTTTGTGTTGGTAGGCCTGACGGTGAAGTGTGTATCTTGTGCGAAACATGTCATAAACATTATCTGCTTCCTGAAAGTCAAACAATGCATCAGGTGTTTGGATGTAAGAACATCTAACCGTGTAGTGTTGAAGAACTTTAGCTTCTGTGTGAATCGACACAACAAAATGAAATGTGCTGATGAATCACATTGTGGTTAAACTGTAGATGTAAATAAAAGAACCTTGTCCCTGAAGCAGATAAACGGCCGTCGCACTTTCTCTTCTCCAACCTCCACCCTCACACACTCGTGCAAACTTCAGCAGACGCTGATGATCAAAACTGTTGCGAAGACCGAGATGATGACAGTCTCTACAGAAGAAAGATACAAAGACATGATTTACAGCACAATAATGACACCTTTGCATCGCATTGATAAAACATCATCAAACATCTACCGGGCAAAATAGTCCCATTTGTCCACATCAATGCCGTTGCGTTTATTTGCTACGATCTCATAGAGGAAGGATTTCTCTTCAGTCCTGCCCCTCGCTGTCCACTGCATGAATCACAACACATTCAGGATCTCAAATGAAACACATGAAAACTGGTCACAGTGGAAGCTGACGGATGTGTTTACCGATGTATCGGATGTGTTCACACCCTGAATTAACTCTTCAATAAAGAGAATCTTCATCTGGATTCAGTCCATACACTTTCATGTCTTCTGTCAGTTCATTAGTCTTCACCATGTGCTGAAACATCTCAACTGAAGCCCTCTCATGCTACATCAACACACAAAACACAAGACACATTACACAACACATTATAATCCCCAAAAGCTCATAAACGATTTAAACTATTTTAATCAAATAAACAGACGGTTTAATTTTCTACCTTCCACGGAAAACCTAATAAAGACAAAAAAGTATAGGATCAAATATAAAATGAAGAATGTCTGCTTTCGAGATCAGTTTCATAAATGAAAAACTTCTACACTTGGGTTGGTCATTACTGCTCAGCTCTTTAAAAATATGTTAAATGTTCTCTAAACTCACACCGGATAAAAGTGTGTGAAACAAGTTCTCCCTCATGAATGAAATGTTAATAAAATAATCTCATCGTGATGACACATTCACTCACCAGATCCTCTGATCTCAGGAATAAACATGATGTCAAACAGATGAGAGAACGGACCGTGACCTTCAATAAAACACAGAGGACATTTTATCAACATTCAAATCTAATGTTACCTATTTTACAACATTTTTTTAATGATATTTGTATTTTTAAAAAACGGTAAAAAAAATAAATTACAGGAAAAAACTTGTAATTTTACAGGGAAAATGTATAATTTTTTTATTTATAATTGTTTTATTCATTTCTGATACCCCAGCTTACAGAGAATGTATTTTTTACAATGTACTGTATATGTATGTATATGTGCTCATCAAAAACAGGACCTTTTATCCAATAGCAATGGGTGTTTTTTTATGAAAATAAAAATGTAATCAAAACTCATTCATGCTTTTGTGTTCAGTGATAATTGACAGTTACTTTCATCCATTTATGCCGCTAACCGTAAGAAAAGAAATGATTTCGAGTATGAAAACAGTCAGTTAAATGTGCTCAAACACTCACCTAAATCATGACACAGACCAGCGATCTGAACACACAGTTTATCTCCATCTGTTATCTTGAGCTCTGGTTGTTTTTCTTGGAGACTTTTGATCAGACATCCAGCTAGATACGCCACCCTTACACACACACAAACAACACGTCTGATAAACACATTTTTAAGACTTGATTTATAGAAAATCTACTACAAATGCCTTTATACGCATAACTGGTACATTTGTTTTCTTCTGTAAAGCGTCCTCAAGCCTGAGAAACATTTTAATGGCATGACTCAAATGCTAACAGAGTTGTCCCCGATGGAGTGTTCAAAGCGGTTATGTGAAGCTCCAGGATAAACCCAGTATCCTGCACCCAGCTGTTTGATATTCCTCAATCTCTGAAACTCAAGCGTGTCTATGATCTTCACCAGCAGAGGATGAACTTCAATGTGACCGTGAATGGAGTCATTGAAAATCTACAGGACACAAAACACACACAAAACATGTTATTTATCTCTATATTTGATTTTGGAAGTCAGGATTGACATTATCTGGATAGCAAGCGGTCATTTACAGCATCCCAGCGCCATGATAGAAAAGTGTATAATGTATTTCTCATGAAACAAAACATGTGAAAAGATTTCAGGTCCAAATAAAACTTTTTTTCTCATCTTACTTCTGACATTTCAGAAAGTACCACAATTGTGTAAAATCTAATAACTGAAAGTTATCTTGTGTGTGACGCTAATGATTGCTTTGATTCACACCAATGCATTAGCTTGAAAATGTGGAGATCTTTAGAAGGGATTGATGTTTTACACTTGTGTTTTAACTACATTAGTTCATCTTTACTAACAATCACAAGTGGAAAAGTCCTTTTTTAATACTCAGAATATTCAGGATTCGTTTTTTCTTTACATTGTTGATAATTCATTGCTGTTTGTTGTTGTTTTATAGCAGAATGGCATTTGTTTGGCTTTTGCTAAGAAAGAAAATAAGAAATGACGTTTACCTTCATGATTTCAGGGGTTCCTCCAAATGAAGGGTTTCTGCAACCATATTAAAGCCAATTTATTAATATAACACAAATGTGCATTAAATGAAAACCATGCAAAATTTGTGTGCAATTATAGTATTTCCATATATATTTAAATAGATATATATGTGGATATTTCTAACATCGTCATGGTCATTGTAACAGCGGAATATACAGAGGAAAATAATATGAACACAGATACATGTGAAACGTATAACATATGGCAATGTATTGTTGCATTAATGACGTGATTCTGAGCGTAACCTCGTGTTATCACTGACGCTGATGTGAACGCGCGTGCAGTAGAGTGAGCGCTGACTCAGAGCGCATGCGCAGTTGTGCAGGAGGCGCTCGCAGCGCAGAAGAACATCGCATGAAACAAACACCTGTGAGCCGTTTCATGACCAGAGTTATTATTCTTTTATGAATCAGACAACACTGAGTGTGTTTTTTTCACAGCGAACAACACGTTTGAGTTTAGCGCTCTTTACATTGACTTTAGAAATCGCTTCTGTAGCTTTAAACACTCAGATGCGATCAACATTTGAAGTTGTAAATGAAACGATGATCACATTACCTTCACTTTCACTACACGGGTTTCTCTTGAGCTCTTGAATCTCTTCTGGATTTGTTCTTGTCCAGAGATCAGTTGATGTGAGGCACAGGTCTCGCGAGCTTTAAATGGATGCGGACACTCGACAGGTAAAGCGAAGTGTGCACACTACAGTTAGTACTGACACACCCCATACAATACACTGACACTGACCTGAGATCTGTCTGATCTTTGATAAAGGAAGAAGACACTGACCTGAGATCAGTCTGATCTTTGATAAAGGAAGAAGACACTGACCTGAGATCAGTCTGATCTTTGATAAAGGCTGACCTGAGATCAGTCTGATCTTTGATAAAGGAAGAAGACACTGACCTGAGATCAGTCTGATCTTTGATAAAGGAAGAAGACACTGACCTGAGATCAGTCTGATCTTTGATAAAGGAAGAAGACACTGACCTGAGATCAGTCTGATCTTGATCACTGACCTGATCCTTTGATATGACCTGAGATGAACTTTACACTGACCTGAGATCAGTCTGATCTTTGATAAAGGCTGACCTGAGATCAGTCTGATCTTTGATAAAGGAAGAAGACACTGACCTGAGATCACTCTGATCTTTGATAAAGGCTGACCTGAGATCAGTCTGATCTTTAATAAAGGAAGAAGACACTGACCTGAGATCAGTCTGATCTTTGATAAAGGCTGACCTGAGAGATCATATGACCTGAGATCAGTCTGATCTTTAATAAAGGATCAAAACTTTGAGGAGGAGCATAAAGCATCAGACAATGTTTGACAGCGTGTTTCAGAATCTCAGAGTAACAAACTGTCCCCTAGTATACTATACGAGTGCTGTGTTGTCCTGTGAGCATTGGTCAATCAGATTTACGCAAATGAAAACATTTAATGTGAAAAAGTTCGGCTGTTTGGGTGATTGAATTAGTTGCAGATGCTCACCAGATAGCACAGACCACGTCTGTAAGATGTCTGAAACATCTGCTGTGTAGAAACATCCAATAAACGTCAGAAACAGCAGTTGCACATACATTCTAAATCTATTAAATTATTTAAAAGTATATCCGAATTGCATTTGCACTGGCCTATGACTAAAAGTATTAACATTTCTTTTGTATGTTCTCCAAGATCTGGTTAACATAATAAACCGGCTGTCAATGTGAATTTCAAGAAATGTCCAGAAGATGGCGCTGTTTAATTGACATAAAACATGTCATCCCTCATCATTGAGTTCTTTACACTTAATGCAACTAAAGACTGACTGATCTCAAGGATGAGAAGGTCAGAACAGCTGAAGATGCTGAAGTATAAAGAGACGATGAGCATCGTGCAGAAATACTCAAACATATGAACAGATAAACATCAGAAGTTCATGCTTGATGTCAATTTGTTTTCACTTAAAATGACTTTTGTAAATGTGTTTATCTGCTAAATGTTATTTTCATATCACACTGTCGGGGCTTATTTCTGCGATAACAGCCGGCTGCTTGTACATTATCCCTTACATAGAACATTTCAGAGTTGAATTGTTTCTCGCCTGAAGGAGTTTGGTGTGAGTATTACACCTCGCTTGACTTTGGCCTAATATTCAAGATTTTGTTTGTGACACAGTTTTTACATTCAAACAGCATTTTAATTCTGCTTTTGCAGATACTTTTATTTGTGAATTTGATTTAATACTTTTATTCATAATTTACACTAAGAATTCCAAATGAAACACTTCAGTATTACATTTGTAAAATTAACTGTAGTAAACGCCCTGCACACCACATCATTGCTATAGTAAATTTAAACATAATTTTATAATACTACAGAATACTATAATATAATTATTTTAAGGCTTGCTGCAGTAAATACTTTTTTTTTTTTTTTCATGTTGGATAAAGCCCCTGAAGGTGAACTATTTCCAATTAATAAAATGTTAGGTTTGTTTTACATGCAAAAAAGGCAGAAAACTGCACATTAAATACATCTCAAATGCTAACAACAATCGTTATTTCTGACTATTGTGAATGGAAATACTCCATCATGAAGTTCATCACAACACTTTCCTCTGCTTCCTACACTTTCTCTGCTATAATCATACATATATATAAGAATATCACAATTAAGATTCAGTTATTAATAAAATATGCCATGCATATACCATCTTTATTTGATTTCAATCTGTACTGCAAATCGTAATAAAATGTCATTATAAATGCAATAAACATTTAATCCACTACAAATATCAAATATGAAAGTTATATCTATATTGATGACTCTCGATGTACAGTGCAAATTTTAAAGTCATGTTTATGTCCCTATTCAAACAAAATAATATTTTTATACATTCTTTCATTATAGTGGCATCTGAGGACACATTTGGACATTTCTTGTCATAGCTGTAAAACACTGAATTACACCATCAATTAATATGAAAACTCAATGTGATATTGACTGACAGTAAGAGCTCAGGGTTTAAAGACACTATGATGATTCCAGTGTTTGTTCTTCAGTATGTTTCTTCTGATGAGTGTTAAAACTTCCTAAATAAGTGAATCTCTCTCCACAGATGGAGCAGTGATAAGGTTTCTCTCCAGTGTGAACTCTCTCATGAGTTATCAGATTAGATTTATGACTGAAACATTTATCACAGTGTGAACACTGATAGACTTTCTCATCAGAATGTGTTGTTTGATGTGACTTCAGACCAGATAATTGCCTAAAGGTTTTTCCACATTCACTGCACTTATACGGTCTCTCACTGGTGTGTAAACGCATGTGTCTCTTAATATAGGATCCGTAGCTGAATCTCTTCTCACAGTGAGGACACTTGTACGGGTTTTTCTCCCGTGTGGATTCTCTGATGAGTAACAAGATTTCCTTTGGTTCTGAAATATTTGTCACATTCACTGCAGTGGAAAGACTTTTCATCACCGTGTGTCCTCATGTGAACTTTCATATTAGATGAAGTTGTAAAAAGATTCTTCCCACATTGCTCACAGTGGAACTGTTTCTTCTCATAGAGTTTCTTCTTTCTGTGCTCTTGTGAATGAAGTTTCTTCTCTTGTAAGGTAGGAAAGCTGATGTCACATCTGGTGCAGGTGAAGAGTTTCTGTTCTGTGTGTTTTCTCTCATGTGTCTCTAAACGTCTCTGTGAACTGAATGTCTTTCCACAGGTGATGCAGGAAAGAGTTTGTGCTGTCAGTCGCTGTTTTGATGTGTAGAGGCCGTTTCTCCATCACCACATGAATCATCTGAAACAAACACAACAGCGTTAAGAAGAAGCTCCAGCACATCTCAAACTACATCAGTGTTGACTGAGAAATATTTTTGTAGTTTTCTTGAGAAGTAAAAAAAACTTTTATGAAACAAGAAGTCACAGGAGAAATGTCATAAAAGATAACAGATGAAATATACCTGAAGGAATGAAATCATCATCATCATCATCATCATCATGATTCTCATCTTCATCAGTGTGATCTTCTTCTTCTGTGGTTTGTGTTTTCATCTCCATGAGTCTCCTGCAGTCCATCAGTCTGACAGAACACATGTTCAGTGGTCTGGTGTTCAGGATCTGCTGTTCTCCAGCGTTACAGACAGAATCCAGAGACTCTGTGGAGGTTTGATCAGTAGATTCATCCTGATTCAAGGTGTGATTACTGTCACACACAGTGTCCTGAGCGTCTGTGGGGTTTGTGTCAGTATAACAGAGTAAAGTGAGGCTGAGCTCTGAGTCCTGTGTGTGTCTGGACTTCTGTTCAGAGAGGAAATATATTTACATCAAGTTATAAACTATGACAGTGAGATGAAAAACAGTATTAAAACACGTTTAAAACAGTGCGAGTGATTGAGGTAAATGATGTGAATGTGTCCAAACCTCTGTGTTGAGTTCATCTCCTCTTGTCCTCAGCTTTTCCTCCAGTAACTTCACCTCTTTCTTCAGCTGACAGATTTCTGTGATGAAATCATCAATATCCAGCATGGACAGATCAGTTCCCACTGATTGACAGCACGTCTGTGACGTCATCGTCAACATCTCAACACAAACACTCACAGACAACACTCTGTTTAAACACTAAAGAGAGAGAAACTCAGAGTGATGTAAACACGCAGCGCTTGATGTTTGTCTTTCTTTCTTTCTTTAGTGGGTTTATCGGCGGACTGAAGCGCTGCAGAGCGACTCCTGCTGGACTGGAGACAGACACGCGCCGCTATTCGCTCTGTTGCGGTGAATATTCTCGGCATTTGCCAACTGAAGCACGAACAAGAAGAGCGTTCGGTTCACATTCTGAATGGAGGTGAAGTTGTGGTTTTGTAAAAAGTTTAATTGATCAACTGTTACCGATCGTCAGCGAGAAACCGGGGAGGCCAAAGTCCGGCAAGGCGACATTTGATATTGTGACAGAACACAAATGATGATTTTTAATGTATAAGATTTGCAAACAAGTTAAAGTACTAGACCTGTGTCCAAACTAGCAGTGTAGTGTTTAACCGACATCAGTGACTCCGCTCCGTGATGGCAAGTCCATGACCTTCCGCGACTTCTTTATGGTCCTTTGAGTTTTAGAGGGTGACGTATCTCGGTCTCTTTTATCTGTCGAGCTCGAACTGGGACCCTTTTGACCGGTCAGTGTCTCCTTTCTTTTCCAGTCCTTCAATATTTCCATGTCATGCTGTAATCTTGCAATTAAATTGCAGTATTTCCGACAGACTCGAAATGACCGAAGAGCTCAGAACTAATCCGAACTTTGACAGTTGGCTGCGAATATTTTCTTGTTCGCCTCTACTGTCAAACAGTAGTTTAGATGCACTAATTGTACCGTGGATGCGAAGCTTTATGTCAAAAAAAATATCTATCATGTTGTCATCCAGGATAACGCCCACATCTTTTCAACTAAATGCAATCCAACAACATTTAATGTAACAGAAGTGGAATGCGGTTGGGGCATCGCCATTAAATGTCTTCGAGACTTCACAATTAACAAAATAAAAGGCAGAGATTACCATTCAACTATACACGTGTTGTCTCATGAAGACCTTCAGCTGTTATAAATGTGTGTCTCATAAAACAACAGCGAGCACAAGACAATGTTATGAGCAAACCGCAAAATATGTCCACCCTGTTATGTATTCAAAGTACTTATAGTTTCAAAACAAAAAAGATCCACAGCGAGAGGAAGATCTTCAATCATTTATTTCAGATACTGATACCTTCTTGAAGTTTCATATACAATGTAATTTACAATTACAGTGTTCAATTTCAACAAGAAATATGCTAAACTGAACCTGACATACTCCAACAGAGCACTTGAGGTTGCTTTTCAATAATTATTTTGTGGAGAGTAAAGATTATTCAGATTCAAATACTGCATAACTCCTCGTGAAAAATAACATTCAGAACAATATCTGTTACACATGTAGCCTATATCATGAACTAAAAACTGTCATAGAAGCAAGATGTTAAAAATAAAACAACACAGACTCGTTTGCATTTATTGAGGGTTTTCATGTGACGCCTGGCCCAAAGTTGTCTTCCGTTTTGGTTGGAATATAAATCTTTATTTAGTAGTTAATTTTTCTTGTATTATATGTTAACTGTTTTAAATCAAATTATAGCTACTCAACAGTTATTGAACCTTTTGGAGGTCTACCGGTTAAGTTAAGTTTGGCTTAAGTTTAAGTTAAGTTAAGTTTGCAGCTGACACCATCTATCCATGACTAAACATGCCACAAACACTAAAAACAAGAAAGATTTAAAAACATCTCTTGTAATTAAAGAAATAGACTAGATGGATAGAGTTTTTTTATTTTGTTTTATTTTGTTTATGGATATTGATGCAGTAGGATCTGTTATATTTATCCCCCTGTATGTTGTAGGTCTTTTGCTGCATGTTACTTGAAAGCAAAATAAATAAATACAATTAAATAATTTGTTGAATGGGTCATGGGTGGCATTTAAGGAAACTGCGCGGTACATTGATATCTAGCGTTCGAGGTTGGTATCACAGTCTATTTCTAAAGAGGCAATTCTCCCTACACCCATGATATGAGTGTGATCCATTGGCCAAAGAAGAGACAACCAGATTTTAAGATGATTGTGAATAAAAAAATCTATTTTAATAGCCATTGTGATAAAGTTGTTATTGTGAATTGTTTTGGCCATCAAGTGTCGGCTCTGAAAACTGTTGACATCCGTATGCAGATGTTGATCAATCACGTGTCACGTCTGTCATTTTATATCGAAGGCCAAGTCGCAAAAAGCTCTTTCAATACATTTATAAAATATATCAAAAATAACTCAAATATTGGATTTCAGGGCAGTGTTTTTGTACTTGGTTTGGTGTTTCTGTGCACCATCACAGTACTAGTGAAATATTATTATGACAGTAGTGTACATGAATATTTCTAGCAATGGCCAACAATACATTTTATGGGTCAAATTTATCGTTTTTTCTTTATGTCAAAAATCATAAGGTTATTAAGAAAAGATGAAGTGAAGTTATTTTGTAAATTTCCTACCGTAAATATTTCAAGACTTTATTTTTGTGAGTAATATGCAGCCAATGTAAACATCTCAATTTAAAAAAAGTGAACCCTTGTGACTGGTTTTGTGGTCTTGGGTCAAAGAATAAAGTAATTTAAGAAAACATGAAAGAAGAATCATTCACTTAAAAGTCATGAGAAATTTGACAGATGTGAGTTTTAACTATGTTTAAAAGCCTCTACTTGTTGGTTGAAACATTTATAAAATGTGTTTATTAATGTCAAAAGAACCTTTAATCATATATATGCAAGTATAAGCCACTGTTTGAATGAATCTGAATGAATTAAAGTTTCTCACAAAGACTTCATAAACATTAGTCTGTGGATCATTGCCAATAGGCCAGGTGACATTTGTTATTTATTACTATGAATTGTTTTATGAATTTAGGCAACAAAATGTTTACAAACATATAATTTTAAACAGACCTACTCCAAATGTAGTTCTATTTTGAGATACATTTTTATCAGTGCATTGATCATCATTTTTAATTCCTAAATTATTTTCATTTTCATCATCTTTAATCTTAATCCTAGTTACATTGATACAATTTCATCTTATAGTTCTTGTTAACATTTAAACAGCATTGTAAACCTCACGAAGTAGATTGTTATAATAAGCTTGTTTTTCAAATACAACAACAATCGGCAGCAATAACTGGGTCAGGTGATCAGTTCATGACAGAGCCCTTAAAATAATCATTTAAATGCAAATCAAATGGGAGCTGACACACTACGATGATTCCAGTGTTTGTTCTTCAGCATGTTTCTTCTGATGAGTGTTAAAACTTCCTAAATAAGTGAATCTCTCTCCACAGATGGAGCAGTGATAAGGTTTCTCTCCAGTGTGAACTCTCTCATGGATTCTCAAGACATCTGATTGAGCAAACGTCTTGTCACACTGAGAACATTTATAAGGTCTTTCTCCTGTATGAGTTCTCTGGTGCTTTACAAAGGTAGCTTGTTGAGTGAAACTCTTTCCACAAACACTGCAGTGATAAGGTTTCTCTCCAGTGTGAATTCTCTGATGAACTCTGAAATGACGCGGATCAGTAAATCTCTTTCCACAGTGAGAGCAGAGATACGGTTTCTCTCCAGTGTGAACTCTCTCATGAGTTATCAGATGAGATTTATGACGGAAACGTTTGTCACAGTGTGAACACTGATAGAGTTTCTCATCAGAATGTGTTCTCTGGTGTATTGTGAGAGCAATTGGCTGCTTAAAACTTTTCCCACATTCACTGCACTGAAACCTTCTCTCATCACTGTGCAGGAACACGTGCATCCTTAAACCTGAAGGGTGGCAAAATCTCTTCTCACAGTGAGGACACTTGTGCGGTTTTTCTCCAGTGTGAATTCTCTGATGAAGAACAAGACTTTGTTTGGTGCTGAAATATTTGTCACATTCACTGCAGTGGAAAGACTTTTCATCACCGTGTGTCTTCATATGAACTCCCATATTAGAAGTTGTTGTAAAAAAATTCTTCCCACACTGCTGACAGTGAAACTGTTTCTTCTTGTACGGTTTTTCTCCGGTGTGAATTCTCTGATGAGCAGTAAGACTTGACTTGTCTCTAAAATGTTTGTCACATTCAGTGCAGTGGAAAGGTTTTTCTCCAGTGTGTGTCCTCATGTGATCTTTCAGATGAGAAGAGTTGAGAAAGTTCTTCCCGCACTGCTGACAGTGAAAGTGTTTGTGGTCTCTGTGCTCTTGTGAATGAAGTTTCTTCTCTTGTAAGGTAGGAAAGCTGATGTCACATCTGGTGCAGGTGAAGAGTTTCTGTTCTGTGTGTTTTCTCTCATGTGTCTCTAAACGTCTCTGTGAACTGAATGTCTTTCCACAGGTGATGCAGGAAAGAGTTTGTGCTGTCAGTCGCTGTTTTGATGTAGAGGCCGTTTCTCCATCACCACATGAATCATCTGAAACAAACACAACAGCGTTAAGAAGAAGCTCCAGCACATCTCAAACTACATCAGTGTCTTGAGTAACCAGATACACTTTTTATAAACAACAACTCACATGTCAGTGAAAAAAAACAGATGAAACATACCTGAAGGAATGAAATCATCATCATCATCATCATCATGATTCTCATCTTCATCAGTGTGATCTTCTTCTTCTGTGGTTTGTGTTTTCATCTCCATGAGTCTCCTGCAGTCCATCAGTCTGACAGAACACATGTTCAGTGGTCTGGTGTTCAGGATCTGCTGTTCTCCAGCGTTACAGACAGAATCCAGAGACTCTGTGGAGGTTTGATCAGTAGATTCATCCTGATTCAAGGTGTGATTACTGTCACACACAGTGTCCTGAGCGTCTGTGGGGTTTGTGTCAGTATAACAGAGTAAAGTGAGGCTGAGCTCTGAGTCCTGTGTGTGTCTGGACTTCTGTTCAGAGAGGAAATATATTTACATCAAGTTATAAACTATGACAGTGAGATGAAAAACAGTATTAAAACACGTTTAAAACAGTGAGAGTGATTGAGGTAAATGATGTGAATGTGTCCAAACCTCTGTGTTGAGTTCATCTCCTCTTGTCCTCAGCTTTTCCTCCAGTAACTTCACCTCTTTCTTCAGCTGACAGATTTCTGTGATGAAATCATCAATATCCAGCATGGACAGATCAGTTCCCACTGATTGACAGCACGTCTGTGACGTCATCGCCAACATCTCAACACAAACACTCACAGACAACACTCTGTTTAAACACTAAAGAGAGAAACTCAGAGTGATGTAAACACGCAGCGCTTGATGTTTGTCTTTCTTTCTTTCTTTAGTGGGTTTATCGGCGGACTGAAGCGCTGCAGAGCGACTCCTGCTGGACTGGAGACTAGTTTCATGTTGAGATTCGTCAGTGTTTTGTGTCTGGATCTTGACTCTCTGACACTGATCATACAGCAGGATAGAAAACAACTTGCTGATGTCAAAGGTGTAAATGTTTGACTTTAGCTCTGCTGTCATATGTTAGTGCATGTCATTAGAATGTGTCCTGTTTCTTTTTTCCTGAGCAAAAAATGATTGCACATTTATACCATGATTTACAGAAGATGCCCACAAAAAACATGTCATTAAGAGTAATTAATCAAATGTATCCAAATGCAATGTTTGATAACATTATTCTTGCCAAAGTTTAAAACAAGTGTATTCTTTTACCCAAAAGATATTTGTTATTCTTGTTCCAATGATGTTTTGTCAGACTGGTATATTATTCACTACAATGCAGCAGATGTTTTCCAGATGTTTAGCAGATGTCTTACAGACGTAGGCTACCGAACATCAAGACGACGTGACAGTTTTACCATAGTAACATACTGCACACATTCATAGATGCTGTGGACATGTGAGCATTTGTGATTAAAATATGTAACATGTAAATAAAACGTCTAAATGGGAAAGTCATGTGATGTTGTGTTTGATTATTAAGCAGCAGATGCTTGAAAAGATCACTACAAATGATTACAATTTCATTATTCAACACAATGACATTGTTATTAGTTTTACGAGTTTATAACTGTAAAGTAAGAAATAAATAAGTACATTAAATATAATAATAATCATCATTATGAAACGCACTTACAGACACAATCACAGCACCACAGATCTGTTCAATGTCACACATCACAATGAATAACACATCCCACACAGTCAACCTTTCATTCTTCAAAAAAATATTTTTACCAAGATTGACCGGCAAACATAAAACAGCTTTTGTCACAAGGCTGCATATGAATCAATGTCAAGAATGTCCAGAAGATGGCCCTATTGACACAAACACATTCATTGAGATCTTTACATTGGACAGAATTAAAAATGCACAGGTGTCAAGGAGGAGAAGATCAGAGCAGCTGAAGATGCTGAAGTAAGAAGCAGACGATACTCAGTCATGCAGAACGTTCTCAGAAATGTGAACACAAGTGCGCGCCTGGACTGCAGGAAACTTCCAGTCGGTGTTTGTTTATCAGTCTGGCTATGTCTCATTGCATTGCAGGTGATCCCACCCACCCGACACACAGCTTCTTCAGGCTGCTGCCATCAGGGAGGAGACTGCGGAGACATCAGGCCAGGACCAGCAGACTAAAGAAGAGCTTCATCCAACAGACAGTCAGGAAGCTAAACTCCCTCCCTTCTCTTATTAGTTATATTTGACATACTATCTGTATTTTTTATATATGTATTTTAATTCTGTTTAGTGTTATTTGTATGCACCATTGGTCTGAGAGTAACCCAATTTCAATCCTCTATATGTACAGTGTTAGCCCTTACCTGCTATTTCTACAGTAATATACTGGCAGCACTGTTGCCAGCTAGTTACTGTAGGTGTTTTACAGTAAACTACTGCAATGACTGTTTGAAGATACATCATTAAAATGATTTATTAATCACTTAAGTCACACAGTCTTAGATGAACATGAAGTGTAAAAAAGAGATGAACAGATGAAATCTGTCAAGATCTCACCAGAGGAGAATTTACATTTATGCATTTGGCAGACGCTTTTATCCAAAGCCACTTACATTGCATTATTCTATACATTTGTACATAGGTATTTGCAATCCCCTGGGATCGAACCCACAACCTTTGTCAACGCAATGCTCTAAACACTGAGCAACAGGAAAGCTATTACACACAAACACCTTTCACATCTTCACTTACTGTATTACAGACACCACTTTCACTTTATTTCTGTCTCTGTGTAAGATCTCATTGAGAATTAACAGAGATTTGACTCTAGTTCATTATAGTGCTTTCATTATGTTTTAAGTCACCATTATGTTGATCAGTGTTTGCTTTAGTTGGACTCTTGACTTTACTGTGACTTGTTATCATTGTAAATGTTTACAATATTTTATTTATTGTCGATGTCATGTAAAAGCACTGCAAAAGATTCTTCAGGAAGTGCTACATTTTGTGTTCTTAATAACTGAAAATACATGAGACAGAAGTTGATGATTAAACAGTTAATATATAACATTCATGATTTAGTAAGTTATGTGTTGACAAAGCATTTTCAGCTATTATAATACATAAATCTCTGTCTTAATATATGCATTTGCAATCGAGGCACACTTAAATGCTTGACATACAAATCTCATCAATGGTGACAAACAATCATGGATAAGGTTTGTATTATGCACCCAACATGCATTGCAGAATGACGCAGTTCAGTTTATTGTCACCATGGTTGTGATTCATATGTGTGCAACTCATTCTGCAGTTCAATTTCTTTCTAAATTGTGAGAGCACATTAGGGAAATAAACACCATTTTTTAATTATATTTGTACTGATTCATATTATCTCATGTTGATTATCTCATATGATCACTTTGAACATAATCTCATAATCACACATTCATGTGGACCCAATTTTGTAAAAGAGAGCCAACTGCCACTGATCACACTAACTGTGACTTACTAAAATTCTACCTCAATAAAAGCTTTTGTAGATGTTTGACCTGCAGTACACAGCAAAACCTCCAGTGTTAAATTAACACTGTTAGTGTTTATATAATTCTCACCCAGAGTGTTAAAAAGTAATACTGAAGCAGAGTTCAAGTTAATGAGATAATTAATGTGATTAATGAAGTGATGATTGATCATTAATGATGAACACCTGCTGATAACAAAAGCAATCACTGAAGAAAACATGAAAAATAAGAAGTCACCCTGATAGTGTTTAGTGTTTCCTTTAGTTAGGCTCTTTCAACTTGATATCTATGTTTAATTAGCTGTAATAGTTTGTTTTAGAGCCACATTTATAACAGCAGGTTCATTGCTACCGTATCATCTAATTTGTGATGAGTATCCTGCCATAATTGTTTATTAAAAGCTTTCATTAAAGTTACAATTATTTACAGAATGAAGGGACTTCACATTTAAACCTTTCAGACATCAAGAATTAGCTTGTTAATCTCAACAATGGTGACAAAAAGTTGCACATTTATTTAAGCTGCAATGCATTCTGGGTAACAGTAGAAGAACTAGCTGCTACGGCAAGAACATTCTTGCAATGGTTTACGAATATTTGATTAGTTCTGTGTAAAGTGACAAGTATAACTGGATTTCAGTTATGAATGGAATGCTTTGAAAACATTTACATAATTGCTGCTTTTCACCCCAACATTTACATAATTGCTGCTTTCACCCCAAGAGTTTGAGCAATCCTGAATAAAGGTCATCTTAACACAGCAAAATCCCCAGTGTTAAATCAAAACTGCTCAGAGTACATATGGTCCCACTCTACAGAGTGTTAAAGTAACACTGATGTAGTGTTGAAGAGAATGAGGTAATGAAGTGATTAATTAGAGATGATTAAGCTTTAAAATCAACTGAAGATAAATGAAGGCATTACATTTCTCAAGATCTGAGTAAACAACAAACATGATGAACAACTTAACTTACTAACCAATGTTTTGTTGTCAAAGGTTTAGATCTTGACGTTTTATTGGTCAAAATATGATGTCACCATTATGGTGGACAGTGTTTGCTTTAGCTGGGCTCCTTAACTGCATATTCTAGTTTTTCTCTGCAACAATATATGTATATATAAGTAGAGTTGCTAGTGTTTCCTAAGTAATGACTGAATCCTTGTAGCATCCAAAGTTGCTGTACAGTATGTCATTATTGTTGCGTCTCAGTCTTTTGTTGATAATTTTGTAAAACTAAACATAAAACATAATTTATATTGTTTAAATTTAAAACTTAGCCTATTTACTTTGGACGCACACCGACATCAAGAATCAATGTATGAATCTCAACAACGGTGACAATACACAGAAAGTTTCATGCTGCAATGCATGCTGGGGTAACACCATAGTAAAAAATCCCAGCATGCACTGCATCATGTAAAAATTATAACCACTTTTGAGTAATGTAGGAGAAGTGTTGATGTCTTTCTCTTCAGCAGTATTTTAATCTCTAGCGCTGTCAGTTGATGAATGGAATTTTGTCTTTTTATATTTCTGAATGCAAGTATCTTAATTATTAATTCAGAGAAATTTAAGAATCTACATTTGCACATTCATTCTTAAGTCTTAAAAGCAGAATGTTCTGCCTTGCTTTCTGTGTGCATATATTTAATAATGCAATCATGTTTATCATCAAACACTACTACATTTGATTTACGCATTGGTTTAAAGGTAAATGTGCTAAGAGCGCAACTAAAGCAAACACTGACCACCATGATGGTGACAGCATTTTTTAACCAATGAAACATCAATATTAACTCTCAATAATAACTTCTGTGGACGTCTGACAGGAATAATCTGGTTAGTAGTAAATTCCGCTGGTAATGCTGTTGGTAGAGTTGTTTAATCAGGTCTTGAGAGATTTAATGTCTTTTTATCTGCAGGTGATTTTGTCTAATGTTGTGATTGGATGTCAATTGTAGTTCTTAACTTTTAGCACCTGTTTCTGTTTCAACACATGGGATAAACTAAGGAGAGTCTTTACATAAAAGGCAAAGAGTCAAGAGCCCAACTTCAGTGATTCTGGTTGTTAACAGCAGGTGTTTGTCCTTAATGCTTAATCATCCCTTAATTGCCTCATTATATTCAACACTACATCAGTGTTACTTTAACACTCTAGGGAGTGGGATCATATGTACTCTGAGCAGTGTTGATTTAACACTGAAGAACATCCATGAAGAACAGGGAGAGCCCACCACCAGTGACCCAGGAAGTCCCACCCTTAAAGCGTGCAGGTCCAACCCGGTACCACTCCACGATCGACACCAGACAACAGAGGAGCAATCAGGGAAACATAGTAATGGCATAATGTAACTTTACTCCTCTGCTGTCTGAAATCGACCACAAAACAAGACCAGACCAGACCCACACAGCCCCAACAAATGAATTGTTGTGTGTCATGTCAGTCTTATGAACACCCCTCCAAGTAAAGTATCACAAGATAAAGTAAAAAAAGTGCTGAAAAACTGGTCCGAACACCTGAATGAGTCAGCTTGAGTCTTGAATGTTGTTTTTCTTCTGTGCTAATAACATACTGTTTAAAGGTGTGGGCATGTAATTAAAATGTTTAACCCTTAACAGTCCCTAACACAGCTTTCCTGTAGCTCAGTGGTAAGAGCATTGTGTTAACAACGCAAGGTTGTGGGTTTGATCTCAGGGGATTGAAAATACCTATGTAAAATGTGTAGGATAAAGCAATGTAAGTCGCTTTGGATAAAAGCGTCTGCCAAATGCATAAATGTAAATGTAAATGTAACATGCACAGGGCCCATGGGCCGGTTAACAATTAATATTTGTTTTAATTCAGTTGAAACTCATCATCATGGTGATCAGTGTTGCCTTGAGTATTATTGAAGTGTTGAAGTTCTTATGGCATTCTGTAAGTTTACGCTTTCAATGTATATTTGTTTTGCCAATGCAAAGAAAAATCAAATCAAATGGTGTTGGTTGATTGGTGGAATTGCATATGACATCAGAATTGTGTGCTTATCTTGAAAGAACATATCAGGGTGTTATTATTTAGATGTTGAGAAATTTAGGCATGCAAAATACAAACTTATTCTACATGAGACTTTAGACATGAAGAATCAGTATGAATTACAACAATGGTGACAAACAACAACAAAAACGTAGCATTGGTTTGTATTTGGATGCAAAAATTTCTCGACATCAAAATAATACCACTCTATTATGTTCTTTCAAGATGAGCACACAATTCTGATGTTATATGTAAATTAAATGAGATGAGGGCTACTTCAATACTTATTAATTGTGAACCCGACCACGGGCCCAGTGCATGTTAAGGGTTAAGTATTTTGTATTTGAAAAACATGTTTAAAAACCGCAGTTGATTTTGCGGTCACCATCATGGCGAACAACGATTCCTTTAGTTAATCTTTTAGCCTTAGACTATTGATATATGTCGATGTTAATTATTTTACAATAGTTTCATTGTTGTTCTCTTGCTAACACTTGTAATTTGTTAAAAATCAAGTTTTGCTAAAGTTACACATAAGGCTAAAATGTATGGTTGATTTTGGAAGATATCTGGAACTTCTGTGTTGGTTTTAGTTTAAGCGCTGTTAATGTAAAATGCTTTAAACAACACATACATAATGCTGCTGTAGTAGAAATATCACTTAAACAGATATATATACACCAGCGGGTGTACATTTAACACCAGGGACTTAGTGTCAAAATAAAATTGACTTAAGGTTCTAAGGTCTAGTTACAAACTGTTCTCACAAATGTTTCTAAATATCAAAATTTACTCAAACTCACTGATCTTACAGTGTTCTTTCATTATCAATACCACAACACTCACAACAGATGCAATCAGTGACTTGAAACACAATGTTATGGTGATTTTGATGATGGACGGCTAAAGAAAACTTAACATTTAGAGTCAAGAGTCAAGAGCCCAACTAAAGCAAACACTGATCACAATAATGATGATTTGTTGAAAGTTCAACATTTTTTCAACATTAATTGCGGGTGCAGAAATTATATTGATTCAATGCAATTAACATTGACAAATCAACTAATTTTTAACATTGATTCAACGGTTGCTTGATATCTGGGTATTGCCCACACGTCACTTCACTTTAACTTTTTCAGCTGTTTAAAATAATGTTGCAGACTCATTAAAGTTGTCAGTACTCAAAACTTTGTGTTGCATTAAATTAGGATGATTCAAACACTAAATATATATTTTGATTTAAATTAATGTTTATTTATAATTTACAGTTACTCAAAATAACAAGTTATGCTTACTGATGATATTTAAGTTTGCACACTTAAAAAAATAGAGGCAATCTGTTTGCCTCAAATTTTTGAGTTAGTAGAACTTATCCGGGTTTACAGTGTACGAAAGTCAAGGGTCAAGAGCCCAACTCAAGAAAACACTGATCACCATGATAGTGACTTTTGTTAGCTGAAACGTTCTTAAAACATTTTCAAAAGCATAAAAAAACCTTCTTATAACAAACTTTTGTTAGCTGGGTATATGTTTTCTGTGCTGTTTAAAGCTGCATTACTAGCCGATTCGGCAAATCGCTTTTTTAAATGTCGTGGCTTCTTATATCATCTGGTTAGGTCTTAAAAGCGAAGGAATTCATTTTTTATGATTCTTATTCATGGGGTTATGTGTGTGTTTCTCTGTATGCTTCTTTCATTTAATGTCTGTGTTTCTGACTTTTTCTTCCAAAGGTTTTGACCAAGATAAATTCATCTCAGAACCTTTTGAGTCTGATCATTTTTAGGTAAATTCTACCTTCTCCGAATAATATTTAAAGTTTAATGAATGTTATTCATTTTTAATTAAGTAGACCTTAGAACCTTAAGTCAACTATGTCACTATTTGCATGTACTCAATTATATTGTGTAACTTTTAAGCAATAACCCAGCTGGCACCGGACGTCAATATAATGTCAGATTGATGTTGGACACTTACGTGATACGACGTTGGAATGCAGCGTCTATCCAACTTCGTATGGAATGCAACGTCTATCCAACTTCGTATCACGTAAGTGTCCAACATCAACCTGACGTTATATTGCCGTCCTGTGCCAGCTGGGAAATTGATTGAAATTTACTCATTTCTAATAAATTGTATTTAATTAAAAAAATTGAATTAGTTTGGTGATTGTCACCATTGTGGAGATTTGTGTGATGAGGGTTGATGTTTAAACGTGCCAATAAATTTTTGTTTATTTTTGTGAAAGAACATAATTAATCACTAATCACAAATCACTTACTTTACATGAAATGCTGCTTCTATTTTTTTTATACAACACCAAACACATTCACACGCATTGAAAGAGGAAACTGAGGAGTTGACTTAAATTGTCAGGCATCAAGGTCCCAACTAAAGCAAACACTGATCACAATAATGGTTTGAGGAAATGTCATTTTTTCATCATGAATTGCGGGTGCAAAAGTTATTTTGATTCAAGCCATTAATCATTTTTAACATTGATTAATGTTTGCTTGCTATCAGGGTATTAGAGTTTAGTAGTCTGTTGTGTTGGCATTTTAAAGAGTTTTTGTGACGTCTGTTTTAGGAGTTGTGTAGAAGAGTATCTTGTTGATTCAGTCATGGTCACTTAACATGTTAATTTCATGTTGAGTTTACATGTTTCACTCATGTTCTCTCTACATGTTGATTTCATGTTGAGAAAACAATGACTCAAACATGTGGAACCACTGTCCACGTTAAACCAAAGAGTCATTGTTTTGAGTGTACTGTAAGTGTTTTGAGGCTTGCGCAAACGCTTGGGGCGAAAGCAGCAATAAAAGATTCTCAAAGCAATTCCATTCATAACTAAAATCCAGTTATACTTGTAACTAGACAAAGAACAAACTAATGATTTGTAAACCATTGCAAGAATGCAAACTTTAATGTAGTTCTTGCCATAGCATTGCAATGAGCTTGCGAGATTCACGCATATCCACTGAATCTACAGTTCTGGGCGAAAGTGCCGTCCAACTTTGGAATATTGATGTCTTTGCTTTTTATTTAAATAGATTATTAAAGATGATGTGCTTGGGGTATATGGTGAAAATTTTAAAGAGAATACACACAAGTTTGTCCTGTTCCTGTGGCCCTAAGCTGATTGTTCTCAACTAAAAAAACAAGTTCTAAATTTTCTTTGAGCAGCAAACATTTGACATAATACTTAACAGATATCTGCAGAACACAAAACAGCAGAATACTACAAAATGCTACACTGTAAAAAATGGCCGTGAAATTAACAGTGAAATTCTGTAGTTTTCACAGAGAAAACTGTTGTCAAAAAACGTCCGTAAAAATACGTAAAACACTGTCAAATTCTCTGGGAAATGAACAGTGAAATTCCATAGTTTTGTTTTAACTCCACAAACACTATTATCACCTTCACTTACAGACGCCACTGTCACTTTATTTCTGTTGAACATCTACAAAAGTTCTTATTGAGAATTAACACAAGGTTTTGTTGCGTCACCACTATGGTGATGAGTGTTTGCTTTAGTTGGGATCTTGACCCTTTGCTTCTTATGTTTTCCCCAGTTTTAATATCTGTGTGTGGAAACAGACACCATAACAGGTGGGAAAAGAGAGCAGCAAATTTACTGCAGTATATTTTATAGTAGGGAGTGTTTTTACATTTTCAGAGTTTAGATGCTGATTTAAAGTGATTTGTTATCCTCATTCATAGTATTGCATAAAGTTAAATAGTATACCAAAGATTTTCAACAGCACATCCGTGATATTGAAAATATTCTAGCAGATATCAAGAATAAAACAGGTTGTCTCAATAATGGTGACAACCAAAAAACCTCTTAAGATAAACGCAATGCATTCTGGGTATCATTAAAGCTCAAAACTCATCCATGACTCCCAGCATGCATTGCAGCTGTAAGCTTTTCATTTGTTGGTCACCACGGTGGAGATTCATACACTGACTCTTGATGTCTGAGTCAAAGACCAAAAACAAATATTTTAAACAGCTCAAAGACTCTTTATGTTGATTGTAGCAAGAAATATGAAAATTAAATTTAAATTCACTCAGACTGTTCTGACAAAAACATCAGAGAGTAAGCTATAGAAAGATTCTTATCACATTTTCTTTTGATGTTATTTCACACAATAATATGTTGAATACAAAACACTATCACAGCAACCAAAGAAAACTGGTTTTTTACATGTGACGGATGAAAGAGCCCAACTGAAGCAAACACTGATCACAATAACGGTGACTTTAAACAACAATAAAACATCAAGTCATGGATGTTATGCTGCAGTCCCTGTGAAGCAGAAGTGATGATCGTCTTCAGTATTCTGACATATTTCCAATAGGGTCATATAGTGGGTGTGGCTCATGTTTTCCACTGTGAATTGATTGGATGAATAAAAACAAGATGTTCCCGTAATTTTACGGTAGTTTGCTGGCAACCACAGCTGCCGGTATTTTTCCCTTTAAAAACTACGGAATTTGTATTTTCTCTTTTCTTTTCTGATATTAAATGTTTTTAAGTCTTGCCCTGAAGTTTTAAACTGCAAAGCTGTTTACGTTCTTTTCCTGTATTTTCTACGGGTTTTTTCTAGCAACCACAGCTGCCGGTATTATTCTGTAAGTAATACGGAACATTTTTACAGTGTATTTGTAGATACACTGGAATGTTCCGGTGACATCTCTGGATTTTGTGAATGATGAGATTCACTTACACTGAATATCACTCAGTGTTATTAGAGAGCGCGTTACGCTTCTGCGTCTTTAAGACTCTTGCTCATGATGAAGTGATCAATAGGCTGGGTATTATTGAACCAAACCATGTGTCCAGGGTGCCACATGTAACAAGTAGTGATTAAAAACATTATTTGATATGCAAAATATATCATATATAGAAGATATAAGATATATAAGTAGAATGTATATAAAAATGTGCAGTGATTACTTTAACAAATGAGCCCAGGTGATGTGGGCTTTACAAATGAATCTTGTTGTATTATAAAGTGAGTAACATCAGTTTGAAGTTTAAAGACGGAAGTTTTTGGTTTGACACAAAATGTTTCTTTCATCGCTGGTCTCAAACAAAAAGAAAAGGTGTTGAAATCAGAAATGGGGAGGTGTCAGAATGCCTCTTTAAAAGCCTGTGGTGCTGTAGATCAGTCATCCGTCAGCAGTCACAACATGAGAATGAGGTCCAACACAGTTGTGTGTGTCGCTCTGGCTCTTCTTCTCAATCTAACAGGTAGATGCTAACTAAAAATCTCTCTCTATCCTATTTTTAAAAACTTATTTTAATCTGATTAGACTAAACCAAACTGCCAAAATAAAACTTTAATAACCAGTATAACAGATGTAAGGGGCTTTGTCGTGTTTTGATTGATCTGAATAATCCTCCGTCAATCACACTGTAATACAACATTAACTTTATTTTGGATTTGTTTTCTCTTCATTTAGGATCTTTTGGTCAGCAAGATGGTACGTAACTCCATGTGACCGTCAACACTCAAGATAGTTTTGTTCACTTTATTTAAAGCTTTTCACATATTCTTTTCTCTCATCAGTGTGCGGCCAAGCCTCACGTAACACCAGGATTACTGGTGGAGGAGATGCGACTGAAGGGTTTTGGCCCTGGCATGTAGGCATTTTCAGTATCAGGGCTTATGCCATTATCTGTGGTGGTAGTCTCATCAATAAAGACTGGGTTTTGACTTCAGCAGCTTGCTCCTCTTGTGATTTCAAGCAAAATTAAACTGTAAGTGTCAAATCATCATACTGCATGTGGATTAAAACGGACTTGTATTTATTTGTATTTATAGAATTGGCAGTTCAGACATTATAATCTACTTGGGTCGCCTGACGCGGTCTGGCCCAAACACACATGGGGTTAACAGAACAGTGAGTGATGTCATCACACATCCTAACTATACCGGCTCTACTTATGACAATGACATAGGACTGCTCCGGCTCTCTTCTTCTGTGGATTTCACTGCTTATATTACACCAGTCTGTCTGGCTGCTGCTGGTAGTGAATTTGATCAAGGACTTCCAAGTTGGGTCACAGGATGGGGTGCCACTAGTTTAAGTAAGTGATCATTGCCTCAAAATGTCACGTATCCACAAGTGTCCAGCTGTCACAACAATTACAATATTTCATACAGTTTACATGATGTTTGTACAGAATTATATTGTCTCTCTTTATAGATGGTTACCCAAAAATATTACAAGAAGCAGAGATTCCAATCGTCAGCAACTATAATTGTAGTATTGCCTATAATAATAATGGAGATTTAAGTATCACAGACAACATGATGTGTGCTGGACTGTCAGATGGAGGGAAAAGCCCATGTGAAGTGAGTTATCAAACATTCATCTTTTATAATCACACTACAGCTCACAGTCTCTGAGTAACCTGTAGTTTACCATGTTGCTCTAAACCAGAATCTCTTTTACTTTTGAATTGATAATGTTCAGATTCTCGGGCTGAAGTCACCGAGGTAGTCAAGAAACTCCTCGGTGGCAGGGCACCGGGGGTGGATGAGATCCGCCCTGAGTACCTCAAGTCTCTGGATGTTGTGGGGCTGTCTTGGCTGACACGCCTCTGCAGCACCGCGTGGTGGTCGGGGACAGTGCCCTTGGACTGGCAGACCGGGGTGGTGGTCCCCCTTTTTAAGAAGGGGGACCGGAGGGTGTGCTCCAACTATCGGGGGATCACACTTCTCAGCCTCCCCGGGAAAGTCTATGCCAGGGTACTGGAGAGGAGAATCCGGCCGATGGTAGAACCTCGGATTCAGGAGGAACAGTGTGGTTTTCGTCCCGGTCGTGGAACGCTGGACCAGCTCTATACCCTCTCCAGGGTGCTGGAGGGTTCATGGGAGTTTTGCCCATCCAATCCACATGTTTTTGTGGATTTGGAGAAGGCATTCGACTGTGTCCCTCGCGGCATCCTGTGGATGGTGCTCTGGGAGTATGGGATTCGGGACCCTTTGCTAAGGGCTATCCGGTCCCTGTACGACCGGAGCAGGAGCTTGGTTCGCATTGCCGGCAGTAAGTCAGACTTGTTTCCGATGCATGTTGGACTCCGGCAGGGCTGCCCTTTGTCGCCGGTTCTGTTCATAATTTTTATGGACAGAATTTCTAGGCGCAGCCAGGGGCCGGAGGGCGTCGGGTTTGGGGACCACACGATTTCATCTCTGCTCTTTGCGGATGATGTCGTCATGCTGGCCCCATCAGACCAGGACCTTCAGCATGCACTGGACGGTTTGCAGCCGAGTGTGAAGCGGCTGGGATGAGAATCAGCACCTCCAAATCTGAGGCCATGGTTCTTAGTAGGAAATGGGTGGCTTGCCCACTTCAGGTAGGTGGAGAGTTCCTTCCTCAAGTGGAGGAGTTCAAGTATCTGGGGGTCTTGTTCACGAGTGAGGGAAGGATGGAACGAGAGATTGACAGACGGATCGGTGAAGCTTCTGCAGTTATGCGGTCGCTGTACCGGTCTGTCGTGGTGAAGAAGGAGCTGAGCCGCAAGGCGAAGCTCTCGATTTACCGGTCAATCTACGTTCCTACTCTCACCTATGGTCATGAGCTGTGGGTCATGACCGAAAGGACAAGATCCCGGATACAGGCGGCCGAAATGAGCTTCCTCCGCAGGGTGGCTGGGCGATCCCTTAAAGATAGGGTGAGAAGCTCGGTCACTCGGGAGGAGCTCAGAGTAGATCCGCTGCTCCTCCACATCGAGAGGGGCCAGCTGAGGTGGCTCGGGCATCTTTTCCGGATGCCCCCTGGACGCCTTCCCGGGAAGGTGTTCCGGGCATGTCCCACCGGGAGGAGACCCCGGGGAAGACCTAGGACACGCTGGAGGGACTATGTCTCCCGGCTGGCCTGGGAACGCCTCGGTGTCCCCCCGGAAGAGCTGGAGGAAGTGTCTAGGGAGAGGGAAGTCTGGGCATCCCTGCTTAGACTGCTGCCCCCCCGACCCGGCCCCGGATAAGCGGAAGAAAATGGATGGATGGATGGATGGATTCACAATCTCAGATCTAAATTAGGATTCAATTACAAACACACTGCAGCACCAAACCAAAAACTATTTGTCTGACATTACACAGATTTAATGTCTAGAACAGTTGTTAATAGTTGAGCTGTAAAGGTGTGAATGGAATCTGTTTGTCATTGCAGTATGATGATGGAGGACCACTGGTCACTAAGCAGAGGTCCAGGTGGATTCAGGCTGGAATTGTATCTGGAATTGTACCTGAACAGTGTGACAGCAGTTTACCGAGTGTGTTCACCAGAGTGTCTAAATATCAAGACTGGATCAACACTCAGATAGTCAACAATAAACCTGGATTTATTACATTCCCCTCTCCTGATGTTCCTGACATCTTCAGTGGAAGCTCACCTGATCTTCACTTATTTCCCTTTTACCTCACATTCACCATCATCTCTCTCATCTTCTGTCCATGATTTTAAAGGATTGTTTGTTTGTGGTCATTCGACAAAGATTTGCATGTACATTTATTCATTAGACAGACACTTTTATCCAAAGCATCTAACAAGTAGGAGAGCCTTTATCATTTTGTAAACACATTACTGGTAGTTGACCAGGTCATGTTACTAGAGAGAGGGAGAGAATGGACAACATGAACAAAACGGCCAATAATGAGGATTTGAATCTAATGCGGGCGGAAACTGGCAGCCAAAAAAATACAATTATGTTGCTTTGGATAAAAGCATCTGCCAGATAACTGATAAGGTCAATTTTAAAAGCTCTTCATAGACAAAAATTGATCTTTTTTAGACTGAACTTTTAATAATAAAATTCAAACATTTGTGTATTTCACAATATATTGTCATTGGATTTGGGAATTTCTTCACTATCTTTCATCTTCTCTTTAGTCAAGAACACATCATTTGAGAGACTCGCTCAACTTCAGGATCTGTATTTCTGTATTGAGATCTCAAAACATTCAGTCTATGTTCAAATGCCATCACATATATTTTATGTTTTAGTTTAAGATGTAAAAAACAGTTGCTGTTGTAATTACTTATAATAAATAAAAACAGTTGGTTATGAAAATGCTTTTGGCCATGTTGTGGAACATGCATTTGACATGATATTGCATTATACATTGTGCCGACTCGCACCTTTGCTTTACATGACTACTACAAAATAAAATAATAACACAGGAAAAAACACTATAGAGAACATTGTGAAGTACTCCAGAACGGTAACAGAGATAACAGGGTTAAACACTGATGGCAACACAGTCATGAGATGCCACGTGTACCTGAACCAGCTCAGGCATCAAAAAACACTGGTTATTATTTATATGCAATTGTGTTTTTCTAACAGAACGCTGAGCCTCTCCAACACATTTGAGAAACCAGAAAGAACCGCAATCTGTATGTTTTACCTATAATTTCAGTTCATAGAAGAAACTTTGAGATAAAATGTGACCCTGTCTGTGAAATCCAGACCAAAGTCTCATAAACTAATGATGAAATAGCAAATTTCAACTTTTATTTACTATGCTTTCAGTCTTTGTCATGAACTTATTCAGTCAATAATCACAAAGACATCAAGATTATATTTTCACAGAGTGTTATTTTATGAACATTAATTTGCAAACACAATGCACACTGTTGGGTCGCTTTACTTTTTAAGTTTATGTTCTCATTGAAAGGGTCATTTGAGGTTGGGTGAAGCTAAAGGTCATGCAGACTCTCGCTCTGAGAAAGATAAATGCAGAAAGATTCTCAACACTCAAACAATATCACATAGACAGACAACAAGAATAAGCCTAAATGAAAAACTTCAAGCTGGGTGTCATGGATGAGTTTGTTCTATGATGGTACCCAGCATACATTGCAGCATAAAGCTTTTCACTTGATTGTTGAGGTGTAGAGACTGATGTATATGTAAAAGATCACCAGCTGTTGATATTTTACCAATGAACAATTTCTAGGACACATATGAAGAGCACTGGTCACAATAACAGTGACTTCACACAATGATAAAACATCGAGTTAAAAGGCAGGTTAAATTACAGATTTACACCATATTTGCTAAATGTTGTTTAAAACAATGTGCGGAATGACTGTTTCAATTAAACAATGTGATGTGATTAAAGTGTATTTTGTTTCTTCTGGTGATGAGTCATTCTGCCATTACTTATTCTTTGTACTTTTAATGACAGGTTCAAACCAACGTAAGTGCATACCCTGCATGCAAGCTTCCGCTAGCACTTTCCTGCCCCCAGCAGAATGTCAGCGAAGGGCCCAAAGAATTTGCTCACTAGCATAACGTTGGCCAGTTAGCGCTGGCCCTACACAGGGAGGCCTCACCTCATCCGCCAAAGTGGATTTGTGGTAACGTTGAGCACTTTTGCATTTGATATTAATCTAGATGAATCAGAAAATCTGTAACAATGCATGTGCTGTTGTAATGCAGAGGGATTAAGGCTGTGCAATGAACAAATCTTCACTGGTTTCACAAGATGAGACAAGCATCAGGTGAGGTTCAACACAAGAGTTAAGGGTCAAGAGCCCAACTAAAGCAAACACTGATCTCCATGATGTTGGCATTATTTAACCAATCAAACATCAACATCTGATCCTCTGTGATTCTCAACAACAGCAGGTGTTCATCACTAAGGCTCAATCATCATTTAATTACTCAATTATCTCATTAACTTGAACTCTTTGAGGACTTGGGATTTGACTGGAGACTTGTTGTGACTTGAAAGGAATGATTTGGTTCCTCCTCTGGTGAATTCAGCTGCTGAGTTCATGGGGGAAACAAAAATATGGCAGAACTTTAACTTTTTGGCCCCTGGACTATACACCTCTGCTTTTCGGTTACAATCTACCTACAGTAAGTTAAGTAAGTAACTTATTTATTTTAAAGCAAGCCCGCAAGACCAAAAATGATCATGTACATTTACATTTTACATTTAGACAATTTTATCCAAAGCGACTTACAAAGAGTTTAGGGAGCAATAAGCGATATGTCATACAGGAGCCATAATACATTAAGTGCCAATACAAAGTTACTGGTTTCAACAAAAGCTAGACCACTACCTGTTGAGAGAAAGGGTTGGTGTGTTTTTTTTTTTTTTCATTTGTCTGTCAAGTATTCACAGAAGAGGGTTTTAAGTAGTGTTTTGAATGTTGTGAGAGATGTGGTTGACCGGACCGAGTTAGGAAGAATGTTCCACCAGGAAGGAGTTGTGAATGAGAACGAGGGGGAGAGCGATTTACTGCCCTTATGGGAAGGCAATACAAGACGCCGCTGGTTTGCTGAACGCAGGGATCTTGATGGGGTGTAGGAGAGCAGGAGGGTGTGAAAGTAAGCCGGTGCAGATCCAGTGATAGTCCTGTAGGCAAGCATTAGTGACTTGAATCTGATACGGGCTTCAACCGGTAGCCAGTGGAGAGAGAGATGAAAAGGGGAGTCACATGAGCCATTTTGGGCTGTTGGAAGACGAGGCATGTGTTCTGCATCTACACGTCCATTATGTCTTGAAGCTGTCAGGAGATTCTACCCCTCTATATAGGAAACAGAGACGAAAGGTTCTTAAATAAATAATAAAATATATCCAAAATAACTCAAATATTGGATTTAAGGGCAGTGTTTTTGTACTTGGTTTGGTGTTTCTGTGCACCATCACAGTACTAGTGAAATATTACTATGACAGTAGTGTACAGGAATATTTCTAGCAATGGCCAACAATACATTGTGAGGGTCAAAATTATCGATTTTTGCCAAAAATCATAAGGGTATTAAGTAAAGATCGTGTTCTATGAAGATTTTTGTAAATTTACAAATATTACAATTTCCAGATATTTACAAATACAACATAACATTCTGAGATTCATCACAGAGCCCATTAAAGTAAACATTATGATGGTTTCAGTGCGGTTTGTTCTTCAGCATGTTTCTTCTGATGAGAATGAAATCTTCCTAAAGTGAACCTGCAGAGGTAAGGTTTCTCTCCAGTGTGAGATCTCTCATGAGTTATCAGATTAGATTTATAACGGAAACATTTGTCACAGTGTGAACACTGATAGAGTTTCTCCTCAGAGTGAGATCTCTGGTGTATTGTGAGAGCAGTTGGCTGCTTAAAACTTTTCCCACATTCACTGCACTGAAACCTTCTCTCATCACTGTGCAGGAACACATGGATCCTTAAACCTGAAGGGTGGCAAAATCTCTTCTCACAGTGAGGACACTTGTGCGGTTTTTCTCCAGTGTGAATTCTCTGATGAAGAACAAGACTTTGTTTGGTGGTGAAATATTTGTCACATTCAGTGCAGTGGAAAGACTTTTCTACAGTGTGTGTCCTCATGTGTTCTTTCAGAATAGAAGCAAAGAGAAAACTCTTCCCGCACTGCTGACAGTGAAAGTGTTTGTGGTCTCTGTGCTCTTGTGAATGAAGTTTCTTCTCTTGTAAGGTAGGAAAGCTGATGTCACATCTGGTGCAGGTGAAGAGTTTCTGTTCTGTGTGTTTTCTCTCATGTGTCTCTAAACGTCTCTGTGAACTGAATGTCTTTCCACAGGTGATGCAGGAAAGAGTTTGTGCTGTCAGTCGCTGTTTTGATGTAGAGGCCGTTTCTCCATCACCACATGAATCATCTGAAACAAACACAACAGCGTTAAGAAGAAGCTCCAGCACATCTCAAACTACATCAGTGTTGACTTTTTGGTGCGTTTGTAACACACAACACATCATCAGCACTGGAGCTTTATAGAGAATATATGTGTGATGTATAACTTTGGTTTAGTTTGACATGAATGACAGTTTAAAACAGTGAGAGTGATTGAGGTAAATGATGTGAATGTGTCCAAACCTCTGTGTTGAGTTCATCTCCTCTTGTCCTCAGCTTTTCCTCCAGTTAATCGAAATGGTTTTGCCAACAGCAATCAATGCAGAAAAAACTAAACATTTTGTTGCTATAAGTGTTGTCTGTGTGTGTGTGTTTTCTAAAGATCTGAATTTCTGATTTAAAAGTACAGACACATCTTGTGTGGTATTTCATTTCTCATTTTCTTACTTTTATTATTCTTTACTAATTATATATTATGATTATATATTTAGTTGATGTGTTCTATTAGTCTTTCGTTGCAATTGCATTGTCTTAATAGGTATGTTAATAGGTTCTTTTGTGTTCTGCAAAATACTTATTTGTCACATAATGGATGTAAAGCTACTTTGCAACAATAAAAATTGTGAAAAGCAATATTTAAATAAAAATAGAGTTTTCAAAATACAACAATATCGTTTCATATATTTCATGAACAATTAAATATTGTTATTATGTCTAAAGGAACATCACATTTTTTATTTCTACAACATTGAAGAATTACATTTTTTTTCACCTAAATGAGTTTGATGTGAAAATTACAGTTTGTGTGTCTTTGCTGCATTATAATTGTGCATTTTCAAAGACTTTTATTTGTGAATTTAATTAAATACTTTTATCAATAATATACAACAGTATTATCAATTGTATAATACTACACAATACTATAGTACACTGCAGTAATTGTAATATAATGACTATATAATATACTGTACTATAGTAAATACTATATTTTTATTGTAGTGTTGAATGAAGCACCGTATGTTACTATTTCCAAATAAATAAATAAAATTGTTATGTTTGATTCACCTGTAAAAAAGGCAGAAAGCTTCACATTGAATTAATCTAAATTGTTGATAACAATCGTTGTTTCCGGTCAGTGTTGAGTTTAAGTTACAGTAAAACTCTGTGATGTCATGATTTTTTGTCTCATAATGATATTACTCCTTGCATGATGTCATTATATAGTTCCTCTGTGAGAGCCTCGTAACGCCCCTCGCGACTGTTCAGAAACAAGATCCGGTCGCTTGTTTGCCTTGGGTCGAATCCTTCCCTCTGCAAGCGAGTCTTTTTGATTTTAAAGGTGCCTGTGTGTGAGAGAATTGTTAAAGGGATAGTTCAAAATGAAATGTGTTTAATCACTCATTCATCTCAAGCCTGTTTGACTTTCTTTTTTCTGCAGAACACAAATTAAGATATTTTGAAGAACGTTGATAACCAACAACACTGAACCCCATTGACTTCCACACGAAACCACTGAGACATTTCTCAAAATATCTTCTTTTGTGTTCCACTGAAAAGCCACATACGAGTAAATAAATAAATAAATGACAGTATTTTAATATCTGTGTGAACCGTCCCTTTAAAGTCCCAGTGAAGAAATATTGAGCATTTATTGTAAATAGTTAACCAACGTGGGTCATTCTCTTGTTAAATTTGTGTGGCCTCATGATCTTTAGTTAAAATAACAAAAATGCACTTCCGTCCTGTAATGACTATACATCTAAGTGTGTTAGACGGCTAGGGCGGAGCATCGGTCTGCTGCCAGATCAATTTCAAAATCCAACGGCTCTTTCTGTACATCTAATCAAATCGCAGAACAAGGCGAAAGCCACGCCCACTATTTTTCTCATTCAAAATTTCCCTCGGAAATGCGTCAAAATACGGAAGTAAAAACGATCGCAACTTCCGGTTCACAGGGACTTTAAGAGGCCGTGTGTTATATGAGTGTCACACCTGTTTTGTCCACCTCAGGTGAGAGCCGTAAGAAGACGGGTCGGGCGTAAGAAGGAAGATTCTTCTGCACATCTCCAACAAACCTCTGAGAGTGGAAATCATCCGTGGTGTGAGCTATAGCAGCCATTCCTGCCCTCCCCTCCACACCTGATCAACAAACACACACAAACACCTTCACTCTCACTTACAGCTGACGCAAATCGCTCAAGACTCGTGTGTCTTATGTTCTCACCGGGTACAGAGACTCCATACACGGCCACATCCGTCTGATTCAACAGAGAGCTGAGAACTCCCTCCACCTCTGTGGTGGAGACGTTCTCCCCGCGCCAGCGGAACGTGTCTCCACTCCGGTCGCGGAAAAACACGTAACCGAACTCATCCATCACCATCAGATCACCTGAGACAGAGACACACGTGAACCATCAGTCCGGTAGAAAACCATCAAGACATGATGTGAAATGATCCTTCACCTGACACGTAAGCAGAGTCGCCTTCGCTGAACACATCGTGTGTGATCTTTTTATTGGTGGCCTCTTGGTTAGCGTAACCGTCGAAGCGCCGTAACGGATCGTCAGGATTGATTCTCCCAACAATAATCCCCGGTTCACCTGAAGAGAGGGAAGATACACACAAAACAACTGTTCTCCTCACCTCATATGTGTCATCATACTGTCTGACGGGGTTTCTTTTCTGATGATGATCAGCTGACTGTACATGATATACACACAACTCAATACATGAACATATGATGACAATTTATTACATTACGAATAGAAATATTATTCTTATGAACTGTTTACTGTGTGTGTGTGTGTGTATCTTATTGTGTATTAGTGTGTGTGCCTGTGTGTTGTGTCTTTGTATTTTTGTGCATCTTATTGTGTGTGTGTGTGTGTGTGTGTCTTTGTAAGTTTGTGCATCTTATTGTGTATTTGTGTGTGTGTTTGTGAGCACCTGTGTGTGTGTGTTGTGTGTTGTGGCTTTGTATGTTTGTGTGCGTGTGTACGTTTTTGTGTGCCTGTGTGTGTGTGTTTGTGTACCTGTGTAAGTGTATGTTTGTTTGTCTTTCCTTGTTTGTCAAGTCAAGTCGACTTTATTTATATAGCACTTTTTACAGTTTTCACTGTTACAAAGCAGCTGTACATGAGTCACATTGACTATTAGCAAAACATTTAAGGCACACATTTAAGATAAGGAAGAGAGAATGTCAAATTATAAACAGACAATAAATTCCTAAGTGTAATATTAATTAAGTAAAACTTTAAGATATATAATGCAGTGCAGAACAGTATGCAAACGGTGGCGAGGAACCCAAACTCATGTGTAATTTAGTATGTATTTTTGTTTGTGTTTGATTGCAAACACTCTGTGCCTGCGCGCATGTGTACCTGTGCATGTGTGCGTCTGTGTTTTCTTTACCAGGTTTGCATGGAACACAGAGTCCGTGTGCGTCTCTTATTAACTCCATGGTGTCTTCATTGACTCTCAGCAGTCTGATGGGATAAACGTTAGGCAGAATGACACTGTTGAAGCCACACGCCCCCACCTGTGACAAGAACACATTACACAACCATTGACATTACACCACACTAGCACAAATACAACATGTCTGACAGCACAATATTGGCAGTTGATGACCCTACCGGCTCAAGTAAAGCATCAAAATATGAGGTGTACGCTACACCATGAAGAAAACACTAAACTTGGCTCAGGTGTTTATTGATCGAAAAGTTGTTTGGCAAAAAGGGGAAACTCTGGTGTCTCAGGAAATAAGCTGAGATTCAGTTTACACCCCAAACGCAAGTCACATATTGTAAATACAAAATATTGAATGCACTTTTCGTATTATATTTGAATAAATGGAAAAGTCGTTCAGGTGTTTTTGAGGCAAACATCACTTTCGATCAGGATCGTACATTTGTACAGCAGCTTTAAAGCTTGAAGTCACCAATAATTTCAAGTAGTTGAACTACAGTCCAGATGTTCTCTGTAGTTTGGTGGAAGCAGCTCACCTTGTTGTCGAGGTTGGCGAGGCCGCAGTTGCACTCCGTGGCTCCGTAAAACTCCCCGATGCGTTTGATGTTGAAACGTTTAGTAAATGCCTCCCAAACATTGAGCCGCAGACCGTTGCCCATGGCAACACGCACCGGGTGACGGGACTCGGATGGACGAACCGGCTGAGATAAAAGATATCGACAGATTTCACCGATGTACTGAATCACCTGTCAACACATGACATGAGATGAACACATGAATCATTTTCCATGTTTCTGTAAAGAACCTCATCCACATTTCTGATTGGTCAATCAAACGTCCTCACCGTGCAGTTGTATCTGACGCAGTCGTCCCAGAAACGGCTGGCAGAAAACTTCCTGCGGACCACCACCGTCAGACCGAACAACAGACACTGACCCACCCCCAAGATGTTACCTGACATCCAAACAATTATCAAACAACAATTACAACACAACTGTATACACACACACGCACACACCAGTACACACACATTAATGGCATAAACACACACAAACAACAGCACACAACAACATTAACACACACAGAACCACAGCCCACACAACAGTATACACACAATATCACGCGTACACACACACACAATAGCACACGCATGCGCACACAACAGCAAAACCACACATAACCACAGCCCCACAACAGCAAACACACGACAGAAATATAAGAACAGTACACACACACAACTGACCACAACTGACACAACAACAGTACACACAAATACACAACAAAAAAAACAACATTGCACACATAACAGTACACACAAACACACACATTACAGTACATACAAAAGCACACACACAGCAGTACATATACACATGACTTCAAACAAACACAACAAAAGTACATATAACAGCAAACACACAAGAGTCCACACACACAAACACACACAACAGCATTACCAAACATAACCACAGCCCCACAGCAACAGATATATAAGAACAGTACACACAAACACACACAACAAAACATAACCACAACCTACACAGTACACACAAACGCATAACAATAAACACAACAGTACACACACAACACATATCACAGAACACACAAAGCAGTACACACAAACACACAACAAAAAAAACAACATTGCACACATAACAGTACACACAAACACACACATTACAGTACATACAAAAGCACACACACAGCAGTACATATACACACTTCAAACAAACACAACAAAGTACATATAACAGCAAAACACAAAGAGTCCACACACACAAACACACACAACAGCATTACCAAACATAACCACAGCCCCACAGCAACAGATATATAAGAACAGTACACACAAACACACACAACAAAACATAACCACAACCTACACAACAACAGTACACACAAACGCATAACAATAAACACAACAGTACACACACAACACATATCACAGAACACACAAAGCAGTACACACAAACACACATATAACAGCAAACACACAACAGCACACACAAGAGTGCACACACACAGACCTGCGGAGTGATAGAGAGGCAAGCAGCAGTACAGCACATCATCAGGCCGCAGTCCAAACGAATAATACGCAAACATAACAATGCGGTAGTACCTGCTTACACAAGAACAACACAATCCAGAGAAGAGTTAATGTGTGTTTGTATTTTTCAGCAATAAAAGCTCTAATGGAACACGTTAAGACAAACCTGCTGTGAACCACTATGGCAGCTTTAGGTAAACCAGTCGTTCCAGAGGTGTAGATATAAAACAACCTGTCTGAGGACGACACACACACACACACACATTATATGAATCTATGTCACATTATTTGATTTGTCGTAATAAATAACACACACACGAGTCAGGACAGATGAGTGTGTCAGAGGTGGATTCACCAAGGACCGTACACCCCCTGTCTCTGATCCAGAGCTCTCTCGCCCCCTTTCTCTCGTTTCTTACACAATCTATATTCGTTTCATTATTTTTCTATTTCATCCTCCTGTGCACTGGTATGTAACCTTTTCCCCACTTCAACCCCACCGCTCTCTCTCTCACTAAAAACTCTCCTAAATCACCCTCTCTCGCCCACTCTCTCGCCCCCACTCTCTCTCTCTCTGCAATACAGCGAGTACCCAAACACCATAGGATTTATTTTCCTTATGCAAAATTGGTGGGAAAGAATTCTCTCTGTGATTCAGGTTAAAAATAAGAGAGAGAGAGAAGTATGAAGATATTCGTCTGTTAGATACACACATTTAACCATGTGTGTGTTTCAATTGGGGACTCTCTGTTTCCATGTTTTCATATTGAGTATACGCAAATTTTTCTATATTTATTTCTTAAATAAAATCTATTACGTTTATTAAGCCATTGAAAAACCATGTAACTGACTCAGATTTTATTATCATGAAGACATTTGGTCACACAAAACCAGTGTTGGGTGTAACTAGTTACTAAGTTATTAGTTACTTTAATTTAATTACTTTTCCCTTGAAAAAATAAAGTTGGGAATTTCTCTTATTTCGTCCGTAATTTAATTACAGTTACTTCTGATGTAATTGAACTAAATACTGTGTGTAATATAATGTATGTGTGCAATAGTGGAATTGACATCAAAATTCAAAGTCTAACTTTAAAATCCATGCTTTAATATATCATTTTCACAACTGTTATACTTCGGTCAGTTAATAACAGTACTTTATGTAGTTTTATATTATTTATTTGAATGAATTAAGTGCCGTTTCATGTCTATCCTTGAATCACTGAACTAATCAAGGTTGATCTAGGATATAGAAAGTAATTAGTAATAAGTAATGAAATACTTTTTGGAGAGAGTAATTTGTACAGTAATCTAATTACACCATCGAATATGTAATTAGTAACTAGTAATTCATTACTTTTCAGAGTAACTTACCCAACACTGCAAAAAACACACACAACTAGTCACAGACACCCTTTGGACTCTGAAAGCAAACAAACACACAACAGACACGCACTCATACAGACCGTTGAAGCTCTTGTTAAGTGTGACAGCGGGGGGACCGTCAGGACATTCAGCGAGCAGAGCGTCCAGACTTTGAGCTGAGAGAGAGTTTAATGTCCCGGCTGGAACCGTCCCAGAACAGAAGAGAGAGAGACCGCTCAGAGACTCCCTCACCTCCGTCACGGCTACAGTCAGAGAGAGAGACACTCATATGTAACAGACCTGCATTAAAAGCCAAACTTTTATTCAGTTTCTCACCATCCACAAGCTCCGCCCCAAACACCATCCCCTTGGCTCCCGACATGCCCACACAGTGCATCAGCGTATCACGTTGCAGGTTGAAATTAATGAACGCCGTCTCCGCGCCCACTTTGGCCAGTCCTAGCCACAGGGCCACCACCAACGGTCGACTCTCCATGAAGACGGCCACCACATCGCCCGACGCCCAGCCCTGCACCAGAGCCCACCGGGCCACAGCGTTAGACCGCCGGTCCAGCTCCGAGAAGCTCCACACCTCACCCGTGGACTCCTCCACCAGAGCCGGCTTGTCCGGGTGGAGCGCCACCCGCTGGGCGAATATAGATGGGATGGTGCTGCGGGCACGCATATGGCGGCTCAAAGAGGACTTCATGCGCAGCAGCACGTACAGACCGCTGGAGGAAAGAGTTGGAAACATAAACAGCATGTAAAAACGACATCTGTCGAGGATGTGAGGGAGGTGTTACACTTACAACAGATCTCTCTTCAAGGTACATGCAGCTATATACAGAAACCTCCATCCTCCAGAGAATAGATACAGCCCGAGAAGAGCGAAAAAACTCCAGAGCCACGACACGCCGAGGACGCACAATAACCCGACAGAAAGCAGCGCTGCCGGGACACGAACGCCATCACCGGACCCCATCCTGACAGAAGAGAATCAGAGATGTGTGAATCACTTCAGGACATCATGAAAAATATAATTACACGTTATAACAGTGTGGTGTATGTTCATCTGCTCTTTACTACCCAAAAAATGTCAAATTTGTCATAATTTATGACTTTCTTTCTTCTGCAAAACACAAAAAGAGATATTTTGAAGAATGTTGGTAATCAAACAATACTGAACCTCATTGATTTACCAACACCACGGAGACATTTCTCAAAATATCTTTTGTGTTTCACAGAAGAAAGACTCGATAAAACAGATTTAAAAACACGTGAGGGTGAATAAATGAGAACAGAATTTTGATTTGGTCAATCTATCTATCTATTAAACATGATTCTAAATGAGTTTTGAATGCACTTACTTGTTGTCGTCCGTCAACACGCTCTTTAAACTTCCAAGCGCACAAAACAAACACACTTCACTGAACTGTCTGTCTCTCTCTCTCTCTCTCTCTCTCTCTCGGATTGGAGGACTCAACTGTCAATCAGCTGCATGTCTGAACTGGCTGTTGAGTCCTGTCACAGCTTCACCCTTCAAGAAATGCACACAGGTCCAGACACGAGGAGTCTGCATGAAATTAATATTGATGAATAGCTCTTGTGTTGTTTTTGCTTTGCATGACTTGGCAAGCATATAATACAAAATTCTAATAATAATTTCTGGTTTGAAATCATTCCCCACCATCGCATTTTTCAAATTATAGTTGTGTGTAATATTGCTATTATAGCATAAATAATACCTGCCACAGGATGACGATCAAGGTGAAATGCCAAGCGAGATATTGTCTTTAACAGAATTCGCTTTTCAAGGACTACACAGAACGGCCGGAATTGGCTTCATGTCAGGGTTCCTGACGTCTGTGGCGGTATGTTTTGACATTTCGCCGCGTGTCTTCCTGTTTTCCCTATAGCTCCGCCCCTTGTTTCCCCGTTAGTGTTTAACGTTCATCTCCTGTCCCATCATCTGTACGCTTAGCGTTAAGTCTTGTCACCTGCCCATCCGGATCCTTTTGTCATCTCACCTCAATAGTTTCCTCCTATTTAATGTCCCAGATTCCCTTGCTGTTCGTCGGTTCATTACGTGTGTTTGTATATGTGTTTCTTCTTCCGATTGCCTTGTCCGTGTCTTCTGAGGAAAAACTGTATTCACCCCGTTCCCATTTTGGATTATTATTGTGAATATTTTACCTCATTTGTTTTGGCCCCCTTGCGGGAAGTTTTCTGTTCTGTTTTATTATTAAGGTCCTCTGTTTCTGCCCCACTGTGGGTTTTTGTTTTATATATTAAAGTCTCTTTGTATCCCTGTGTCTGCCTGCGTTTGGGCGACACTACAGCCTCTACTTCCCGGGTACATGATGTCACTATTCCGAGTGCTTATAATAACCTCCGCCCACAGGAATACGCCAAAAAAGGGGCGAGGTCTTCCTAAGAAGACATCTGCTAAACATCTTAGAAAGAGCAGCTTTACATCCAGATACATTTACTTCTGGTTGTCTTTATGACGTCTGACAGCAGACGTCTCTGAGATGTATTGCAGATGAGCAAACTATGTATTGTAGATGTCTTGCAGACGTCAAATAGACGTAAGCCAGATGTATGTGTGCTATCAGGGATACTAATAAAGCTCATTCTGAAAACTCAATGTGATTTGACCCCCACCAGCAGTAAGAGCTCGGGGTTCGACTGTTTAACAGTTTGAGACGCTATGATGATTTTCTTTTGTTTGTTCTTCAGCATAATTCTTCTGATGAGTCTAAAAACTTCCTAAATAAGTGAATCTCTCACCGCAGATGTTGCCGTGATGAGGTTTCTCTCCAGTGTGAACTCTCTGATGATTTTTTAAAGGAGTTAGTCGAGAAAAGCTCTTTCCACAGTGAGAGCAGAGGTAAGGTCTCTCTCCGGTGTGGATTCTCTCATGAGTAACAAGATTTCCTTTGGTGGTGAAATATTTTGCCACATTGACTGCAGTGGAAAGTCTTTTCTCCAGTGTGTGTCCTCATGTGGATCTTCAGATTATGAGAGGAGCTATAATTCTGGCCGCACTGCTGACAGTGAAAGTGTTTCTTGTCTCTGTGCTCTTCTGAATGACGTTTCTTCTCTTGTAAGGTAGGAAAGCTGATGTCACATCTGGTGCAGGTGAAGAGTTTCTGTTCTGTGTGTTTTCTCTCATGTGTCTCTAAACGTCTCTGTGAACTGAATGTCTTTCCACAGGTGATGCAGGAAAGAGTTTGTGCTGTCAGTCGCTGTTTTGATGTAGAGGCCGTTTCAAAAACTCTTCACCTGCACCAGATGTGACATCAGCTTTCCTACCTTACAAGAGAAGAAACTTCATTCACAAGAGCACAGAGACCACAAACACTTTCACTGTCAGCAGTGCGGGAAGGTTTGTGTCTCCGCTTCTATTCTGAAGGTCCACACATGAGGACCTTTTCTTCTTGTTTAATCTTAGGTTGGATGCTGTATGTGTTTTGTCTAGTGGTTTATTGAACAGTGGTCTCAACATTCTCAAGGTTCATTATAACGTCACGAGACATGAAAGTTGTAAAGCCGATGGTATAAGAACACCTGTTGAATTTGTTTCTAGTCAGACAAAGAAACGCAGCGTATATCATTTAATAAACTTTGCTCAGTTTATTCTCTCATTGTCTCTCGCCTGTCGTTTTTCCCCTTTGTCTCTGTATCCGTCTTGTGGTTGATCGGAAGTTTGAAGTCACAACAGAGTTGATATTTTGAGTTCATGTCCTGACAGAGAGAGGTCTCATGAACCTGGGCTCAAATCCTTAGATCTTAAGATCATGAAGTCATATCCACAGTTGGATCTGTAGGTCAAAGAATTATATTTCCACAGAATATTCTTTACATTATGTAGAATGATTTCACGTAAAGAAACAACAGTACATCACAAAGCTTTACTTAAGCTGGCTTTTCACAGGCAGGGTCACAGATGGTTAAAAAATGCACCGTACCTTTCACGCCTGCTTTATATTGGACAATCCTTAACTGTTTATTTCATTAACTGCAATAAACTGTATAGACCTGGAACGGTTTCGAGTATTTACAGTAATAATAAGGTTCAGTTGTATTTGTAAATTACTTTTTCTTACAATATCCATCGTTACAAAACATCTTTACAGAAATGAACTTTTCCTGGTAAACACTGACTAAACACATCGTACTTTCAAAACAGTATAAAGAAAATACCCTCAGAAATGATTTGTGTCGTTTCCAAAAAGAAGGACGTTTATTTGGCGAAAGAAGAGTTGACAAATATAAGAGCAAAGAAGTCTGTTTACACCTTTATTTGACCCACAGTTTATATCTTCCTATTAAAGGAAAAAACTTATGACCATGTGTATGAGAAACCGTCTTTCAACATACAACATCAAAGAATCTGGTGGCCGTCATCAAGATAACAACACACGACCAGAACCACTGAGCCACGCAAGGCCTCCAAATCAACTTACATCTAGTAGTTTTTGCTTTGACTGAACTGAACTAATTTCACTAATAAACAGTTATTGCTGCTGCGTGGAGCCCATCACAGAACCCTCCACAATGAAAGCAAGTCCTGGTAAAGAGAGCGTGTGAGCATTGGATTAGATCATTAGAACATCAATGTTTAAATGTTTTGTTTTATTAATCTTATTACAATAAGTCTAAACACAGCATCACTCACAATGTGGTGTTGAATATGATCCACATGATGTTACACGTTTTTTTGCAAGTGAATTATTTTACTACCGTTTAAGCATTTCTAAATATAGACTTCACATATAGTTGATAGTGGTTCAATTCAAACTGGGAATTAATGGGGTGTTGAGATAAATCAGCCAACTGTATGAAATAGTGCGATGTGTCTCCAGTCCAGCAGGAGTCGCTCTGCAGCGCTTCAGTCCGCCGATAAACCCACTAAAGAAAGAAAGAAAGACAAACACCAAGCGCTGCGTGTTTACATCACTCTGAGTTTCTCTCTTTAGTGTTTAAACAGAGTGTTGTCTGTGAGTGTTTGTGTTGAGGTGTTGACGATGACGTCACAGACGGATGGGATGTGCTCGAGACACACACGCGACACGACGCCACTGAACATGTGTTCTGTCAGACTGATGGACTGCAGGAGACTGATGGAGATGAAACAGAACCCATAGTGAAGGAAGAACAGTCTGATGAAGATTATGATTTATTTTCTTCAGTCAAACTAATAAAAAGCGGGAACATGATGGAGATAAAAACAGAGCCAACAGCCGAGGAACTTCACACTGATGAAGAAGAGAATCATGAGGATTTTGTTCCTTCAGTTGAAATGGTGAATGACAAGAACCTGGAGATAAAAACAGAACCCAAATCAGAGGAAGAACAGACTGATGAAGATGATGATCTTATTCCTTCAGGTATGTTTCTTCTGTTTCTTTTTCACTGTCATGTGAGTTTTTGCAGCATTGAAGTCACAAACACACTGAGTCTGATAAACTTTGAAGGAGTTTTTTAATAAGTTTTATTACGTTTAAATGTTTTTTCTTTATTACAGTTTTGATGAACATAATATGTGTGTGTTTTAATGAAAATGTTTAGGCAGAAAACTCTGAGGAGTTGATTGGAATGTGTTTGCTACAGGATGTGGTATGTGTATGTGTGTGTGTGTGTAGTCTGTGTACAAAGATTGGGGGAAGCAGCAGATAATGCTGATTGGTGCCTCTAGGAATGTGAGTGCAGACAATAAATTAAAGGGTCAAAGACCAAAGGTGGAACAAAGAAGTGCATGCACACTAGGGCTGCACGATTCTCACTAAAATGTGAATCACAATTTTTCTTCATGGGAATTGAGATCACGATTCTCTCACACGATTCTCATGTTTTCAACCAAAACTTTTATTGAACGCAGGTAAAAAATTAAACATAGTACATTTAGTCATTATAAAGTGCAAAAAGTAACAAAAATTGTCTCTCCTTTTTTTCTCTCGTTGTGAATAACTTTACTTAAGCTGTTGAACATAAATAAGAGAAGAATGTTAACAATAATAAACAAAAATAACATGGGCAACTGTGCTTTTGGACCATAAGTAAATAACTTAATAACTTAAGCTGTTTAAAATAAATAGGAGAAGAGTATTAATTTAAAAATAAGAAATACAAATAACTAAAAGGACCCAATGTTTTTCTAATACTAATACTGGCCCAAAACTTCAAAGGTTCTTGGCCAAAAACACTTGAAGGGTATGGCGATGCGCCGTGTAGTGTCTGAGTTATGGACGTTTGCGTCGTCTGGTGGCCGGCATTTTTAGGTTTAGCTCCCTTGTCTCTCATTGCTGACTCGTACTGTATTTTGTGGTGACGTTTGAGGTGGTTATATAGATTTGTGGTGTTACCTTGCGGTGCTGCGACGATGCCAAAGCACTGTTTACAAATGATGACTTCTTGTGCATCGTCGTCAGGTTTAAACCCGAAAAAGTTCCACACGGTGGAAAACGATCCTTTTTTTTCGGTTCTAATACTGATGCTTCGTCGTCAACAGGATTTTTCACACTGGTGTCCATTTCCTCTTTTTTTTCACCAAATTTTCCACTCCAAATCCACAAAGTAAGCTGACTGCAAACGTTAGCTCTGCCTCATGTGAGTGATAGCGCGTAACCCAGTAAATGAGAGAGGAGGGAACAGGGAAGGGATCGAGATTTACTCATTTGCTATCTTTGACCTGATTGGTGAATTAACAGTGGTTTTGTTTTAGACTGTGTGAGTTTGACCAATAGCCTACGTGAGTGATCTAAATGCGGGAAATACAAGGAAGTGAATCGCCGTCCTTGAGAAATTAGATCGCATTTATGTATGAATCGAGATCGAATTTTTTTTTCGATTAATCGTGCAGCCCTAATGCACACACATATCATTATCTGAGTACTTAGCTATGCAGAATTTGGGTGTAGGGGTGTCGTGTCATGTGATGTGTTGCAGACAAAGGAGAATGAAGCTGATTGGAGGAAAGACGAGGCGGAGCTCTGCAAGAAAAGAAGAAAATACACGACACCACACACTATAAATATGTTGTAAAATCATTCTGTTAGGTTGGTTCTTTGTAAGACACTGTGTCGAGACAACCCAGCGCGCTGATTCTGATTAATAAACTTCAACATTTATTAGAGTTGCCTCTTTCCAATTTTTGACCACGCAGGACAGATAGAGTCCATCAACTTCCCAGATAACACGAGGATGTCTGCTAAAGATCTGCCGTGTTAAACCATCTGATAAACGTCTTAGAAAGAGCAGTTTTACATCCCTTCTACATCAGACACATCTCACAGACGTCTGACGGCAGATGAGCAAACAGTCAAAACCATCTCGCAGATGTCAGCGCAGACATCAAATAGACGTCTCCCAGACGTATGTGTGCTGTGAGGGCAGAGAGTGATTTAATAACAGCTGAGGGGTTTTTCTCCGCTCTGTGTGGTGTCTAAGCCTCTTAACTGTTATAAAATCATTGTAAACAGCAGCTTTAAAAATGTTATCACATGACGTATATGATGCACATCATTTGAGGTTTGTTTTCTCTGTTCTGTTGTGAATATCATATGGTGGTGTCACGTGTTTCAACCTTTCCCAACTTTTCTAGAAATGTTATTTATGTTTAACAGAGTCAGTGTGAGATGTTCTGATATATAGCACAAGTTAACCAAACTTACTCTCAACATTAGAATTGTGTATTTTACAAATTTCCTGTGGTTAATCTTTGTTTTTCTAACTCTATATGAATATTGAACTCATTATAAAGACTGTCAGCTGTATTCAGGTGCTGTGTTAATATAGAACATGATACAGAAACTAAATTCACTCTCTTATTTTTTTTTACATTCTCTTTATTTCTCTTGTGTTTGTTTCAGATGATTCATGTGGTGATGGAGAAACGGCCTCTACATCAAAACAGCGACTGACAGCACAAACTCTTTCCTGCATCACCTGTGGAAAGACATTCAGTTCACAGAGACGTTTAGAGACACATGAGAGAAAAACACACAGAACAGAAACTCTTCACCTGCACCAGATGTGACATCAGCTTTCCTACCTTACAAGAGAAGAAACTTCATTCACAAGAGCACAGAGACCACAAACACTTTCACTGTCAGCAGTGTGGGAAGAGTTGTGTCTCTGCTACTAAGCTAAAAATCCACATGAAGACACACAGTGATGAAAAGTCTTTCCACTGCAGTGAATGTGGCAAATATTTCAGCTCCAAATGTTATCTTGTTCTTCATCGGAGAATTCACACGGGAGAAAAACCGCACAAGTGTCCTCACTGTGAGTGGAGGTTCAACCAGAAACCTCATCTGAAGAAACACATGCGTGTTCACAGCGATGAGAGACCGTATGAGTGCAGTGAATGTGGAAAAACCTTTAAGAGTTCAGATGCTTTAAACTCACACCAAACATCACACACTGGGGAGAAACTCTATCAGTGTTCACACTGTGACAAACGCTTCGTTAAAAACTCTCATCTGATAACTCATGAGAGAGTTCACACTGGAGTGAAACCTTACATCTGCTCTCACTGTGGAAAGAGATTTGCTGATCATAGTACTTACAAAGTTCATGTGAGAATTCACACTGGAGAAAAACCTTATGAGTGCAGACTTTGTGGAAATAGTTTTAGCCGACAAAGCAGTTTAACAAAACATCAGAGAATTCATTCAGGTGAAAAACCTTATAAATGTTCTCAGTGTGACAAGACTTTTGCTCGACAAGATGTCCTGAAAGTTCATGAGAAAGTTCACACTGGAGAGAAACCTTATCACTGCTCCATCTGTGGAGAGAGATTCGCTTATTTAGGAAGTTTTAACACTCATCAGAAGAAACATGCTGAAGAACAAACTGCACTGGAATCATCGTAGTGTCTTTTATATATGGTCCTGAGTACCTCCAGCACTGCACATTTTCCATATTTCTTTAATCAAACACAATTCAACTCATCAGGTGGTAAATAAAGACGTCAGATTAGAGTCACATCAAAAATGTGCAGTGTTTGGGGGTACTCCAGGATCATCATCTACAGTATAACCTTTGAATAATTTTGCTTAAACTTGCATTTCTTTGTTCGCGTGAAATTAATGTTCTCTAATCTTTTGAACAATAATCAGTTTGAATCTGCCTTTTTCTATGCAAGTCACTATTTTTTTCATGATGAATGAATGAAAATTAACCTGTGTTGTGTTGTAAAATATCTTATGAATAACTTTTCATTTACATGTGCCGCAGATACTTTGTGCTTGTGTTGATCCACCTCTCAGTATACAAGCCATAACAGAGGTGATGAAGATTTACCTGCTGCAGAACAAACATGATTTTTAACTTGTTTAGTGCTTTGACTTGAGATTTAGATGTACTCCATTTTATTTGTCATAGTAGAAAAAATGTGTTACTCAGATCTGCTTCATTTTTTACTTATATTCACTTCTTCTTCTTGTAAGGTTTATTGGCGATACTTGTATTCACTTAATTCATAAAGTACCTTTCAAAGATTTCTCAGCTTTTAAATGTACTTAGCATACATATGTACTCCTCTCCACCAATAAGCTGGTGTGTGGTGGGCGTTCTGGCGCTATATGGCTGCCGTCGCTTCATCCAGGTGGGCGCTGCACATTGGTGGTGGATGAGGAGATTCCCCCCTTCCATGTAAAGCGCTTTGAGCGTCCAGAAAAGCGCATATAAATGTAATGAATTATTATTATTAATATTTTAATTCTTTAAAAATAAAGAAATAATAAATTGGAACCGGAAGTGCTTCCGGACCAGTGATACACACTTTTATATAAACATACTTAATTATTCTATTACGTTTTATTTTCAAGGTTGTCCTTATTTTGCTTATATTAATTCCACCGTATTGTTAGTTGTTATTCTATGTCTCTTGTTTTATGCAAAGAATGCTTTGACAATATTGTGATTGCCCACAAAAATGCTTAGAGAGATCTACTTAGCTCAGCTATTTAATTATGTTTCAGGAAAGAGACCAGATGATTTTTTTAACAATCAAAATGTTTTATCCAGGAAATGCTGCTTGGTTAACCAGTTCAACATCTAAACACTATCTCTGAGGTACATTAGGGCACAATTGCCCCGAGCTGAACCAGCTCATTGAAATCTTCAGGATTACTAGAAACTTCTCAACAGGCATACGTGTGTTTGAGCTGGTTGGAGCTAAACTCTGTAGGACAGTGTCCCTCCAGGATCAAGGTTCCCCACCCATGCTATAGAGCATATGTCTAATGTCACGTGACTAAACCGGTAACAAGGCTGCGTTCAGCCCGGACAAAATGTTGCAAAACGTTTTTAAACCGAAACAGTGGTGCGATTGAACACCCTGTTGTGATGACGCAAGAGATGAACTATGGCAGCTGAGAAGGCCATTCTTTCTGTTCTTTTTGAATAATTTTCGGAGCCTAATGAAATCGGTATTAATACATGTTGAGTACTGCAAAATAAATCTCTTCTAACATATTCGATTGTTGCGTATAACGGAGCTGCAACAGACACATTTACACGTCTTAACTTGGACCCATTGTGTGAACTGTCTCTTTAATGCGGCGTGGGTTATTTACATGTTGCTGCTGATTGGGCTGAAATGCTTGACACACCCACCAAACAAGAGAAAACGCATCTCAAACCCTGCACACCGTTGCAAACCGTTTCCAGGAAACGTGTCGTTCACAAAACGTTGCGCACCGGTTCGAGCTTGAACATGCCCCAGGTCTCGTTACATCCGTTTGTTGGAAAAAGTGTATTAAGTATTAACTATCAGCAATATCTATGGATTTTTAAGGCATTACGCTAATCTAGCTAGCTATTTCCATTTTATTAGGCGTTTTGTGCTATTTATATTTTCAAATGTCTATGATAAGAAAATAAACTTGTATACAGTATATCAATCTGTTTATGTGATGAGTATCGATATTATCCTCTTTGGTAGCTAATTTAAAGGCATTTTGAGTAAAACGGCTCCTTATTTAATGAAGCGCATGCAGAAGACTTAAACCGGATGAGAACAAGTCTTGTTTTCCGGTTTCAGCGTGTGACGTTCGGCATATAGCCTATTTGAAATGTTTTTTGAAAGAGACAGGACTAATTAATATAATATAATAATAGTTTTTTATCATGCCGAGGAATGGCAATCTTTGGCATACACTCCAGTACGATAGGTGGCGGCAGTGGAACTAAATAGGAAGTTGCCGCCGCCATTAAAAAGAAGAAGAAGAAGAAGGAGAAGAAGAGCGTCAAGCGTTACATGTTTTCATCTCTTAGATTTTCTCATTTTAGTGCTTTATTTACGGTGGATGCAAAGTTTTCTTGCTGTTTTGTGTTGGACGCTTTGAGTCATTCACAGTTCCAGAACAAACGAGAAGAAATGTGAGAATATCGTGTTTAAATCTGACGTGCGATCCAGTGACCGATGTGTGTATTGAAACTGTTAATCAGATCAATGATACTGCTCAGTGCCGCCACAACACATGAAACTCATTGAAAAACTAAGAGTTTTAATATTATGGTAGAGAACCAAAGTTACAGACGGACCAGTTGTGTGTAGATTCATTTATAATCACGTATTAAAATAGGGTGACCCTATGAGCCATTTCTCCCGGACGCGTCTGCCAGGATTTGGTCCTCGGAAGTTCTCATTTTTCTTTTAAAAAAGCATTATAAAATTAACATTTAACATCGCTTGAGACGTATAATCATTGTAGTTCATTGTAGCCATTCTTACCTTGAAATATAACGACTGCATTTATAAAATAATACCTGAAATTATAAACCTCGATGACGTATGCTGTCGACAAATGCGACTCCCGGAAGCGCATCCGAACCCTGGCAAGGACGCGTCCGGGAGAAATGGCTCATTTGGTCACCCTAATTAAAATAGTGTTTTGAGTTTGACGGGTTTTGTTTTCAGACGATGACGTCACAGACGTGCTGTCAATCAGTGGGAACTGATCTGTCCATGCTGGATATTGATGATTTCATCACAGAAATCTGTCAGCTGAAGAAAGAGGTGAAGTTACTGGAGGAAAAGCTGAGGACAAGAGGAGATGAACTCAACACAGAGGTTTGGACACATTCACATCATTTACCTCAATCACTCGCACTGTTTTAAACGTGTTTTAATACTGTTTTTCATCTCACTGTCATAGTTTATAACTTGATGTAAATATATTTCCCTCTGAACAGAAGTCCAGACACACACAGGACTCCGAGCTCAGCCTCACTTTACTCTGTTATACTGACACAAACCCCACAGACGCTCAGGACACTGTGTGTGACAGTAATCACACCTTGAATCAGGATGAATCTACTGATCAAACCTCCACAGAGTCTCTGGATTCTGTCTGTAACGCTGGAGAACAGCAGATCCTGAACACCAGACCACTGAACATGTGTTCTGTCAGACTGATGGACTGCAGGAGACTGATGGAGATGGAAACACAAACCACAGTGAAGGAAGAACAGACTGATGAAGATGAGAATCATGATGATTTTGTTTCTTCAGTCAAACTGGAAAATGGCTGGAACCTGGAGATGAAAAAAGAACCAAATTCTGACGAAGATCAGATTGATGGAGATGAAAATGATGATGGTTTTATTCCTTCAGGTATGTTTCCTCTGTTGTTTTTATAATATTACACTGTCAAGACACTGATGTAGTTTCAGATGTGCTGGAGCTTCTTCTTAACGCTGTTGTGTTTGTTTCAGATGCGAGCGGTGATTCATGTTGTGATGGAGAAACGGCCTCTACATCAAAACAGCGACTGACAGCACAAACTCTTTCCTGCATCACCTGTGGAAAGACATTCAGTTCACAGAGACGTTTAGAGACACATGAGAGAAAACACACAGAACAGAAACTCTTCACCTGCACCAGATGTGACATCAGCTTTCCTACCTTACAAGAGAAGAAACTTCATTCACAAGAGCACAGAAAGAAGAAACTCTATGAGAAGAAACAGTTCCACTGTGAGCAGTGTGGGAAGAATCTTTTTACAACTTCATCTAATATGAAAGTTCACATGAGGACACACAGTGATGAAAAGTCTTTCCACTGCAGTGAATGTGACAAATATTTCAGCACCAAAGGAAATCTTGTCCTTCATCAGAGAATTCACACTGGAGAAAAACCGTACGAGTGTCCTCACTGTGAGTGGAGATTCAATCACAAACCTCATCTGAAGAAACACATGCGTGTGCACACCAGTGAGAGACCGTATGAGTGCAGTGAATGTGGAAAAACCTTCAGTAATTTAGATGGTCTAAAATCACACAAAAAAACACACACTGGGGAGAAACTCTATCAGTGTTCACACTGTGATAAATGTTTCCGTCAGAAAGCTCATCTGGTAACTCATGAGAGAGTTCACACTGGAGAAAACCGTACGTCTGCTCTCACTGTGGAAAGAGCTTTTATGATCCATCACATTTCAGAGTTCATCTGAAAATTCACACTGGAGAGAAACCTCATCACTGTAATGTTTGTGGGAAGAGTTTCACTCAACATAATAACTTATTAAAACACCAGACAATTCATACTGGAGAAAGACCTTATAAATGTTCTCAGTGTGACAAGACGTTTGCTCGATCAGATGGCTTGAGAATCCATGAGAGAGTTCACACTGGAGAGAAACCTTATCACTGCTCCATCTGTGGAGAGAGATTCACTTATTTAGGAAGTTTTAACACTCATCAGAAGAAACATGCTGAAGAACAAACACTGGAATCATCATAGTTGCGTCTTTTTCAGATTTTTATAAACAGTGTCTGTAATCTGGAATAATTGTAATTAAGGTAAATTCCTTTGTTTTTATGAAATACATTTTCTGCAGTCTGTGGAGTTAACTGTCAGTTTAAATGGGGTCTTACACTACAAGTTTGTCATGTATGAATAGAACTGAACTTGTGTTGTGTGTCATCAGTTTAATGATCAATTTCTTCATGAGTACGTCTGTAAGAGGTCTGCTGAAGATCTGGAGAACATCTGCTGTGTTAAAACATCCACTAAAGAATATAAAGGCTGTTTTACATCATAAACATCTTACAGGCATCTTCTAGAGGTCAATATGAGAGCATTAGTCTACTGCCAAATGGAGTGTGCAATCTGGGAATTCACAGTGCAAGTTACAATGGCTAGTTCTTCTTAATAATCTGTAAACAAATTAAATGTAAAAATACATAAAATTGAAAATATTTTGAAAATGGTCAGAGTTTATAGATACAGACAAAAATTAACTTTCTTTACCTTACACAAAATGGAATGTATTTATCTTCCATGTGTTTCTTTGTGTTGCATTTTTACACATCTTTTTCTGTAAAGCTGTTTTGCAAAATTGTGAAATAAATTCTCTTGACACCCAACAGTCACTGGAGATTTAAAAGGCTGATGTCACTTGAGATCCTCAAGGATGTGTTGTCGAGAGCGTCCTGACCAGCTGCATTACCACGTTATATGGCAACACTACTGTGAGGGACTGTAACCGTCTGCAGAGAGTAACTGAGAAGATCATCAGGACTTCACCGCTCTCTCTGGAGGCCATTTACCATCCACAGAAGAGCTGCCTCCATCCTTAAGAACCCCACCCACCCCCAACATGGATTGTTCACACACTCCTACCCGCAGGATGGATGTAAAGGAGTGTGAAATGCATGACTTGAAGGGATAGTTCACCCAAAAATAAAACTTCTGTCATCATTTACTCACCTTTGAGTTGTTCCAAATCTGTGTACATTTCTTTGTTCTGATGAAGACAGAGAAAGATATTTGGAAGAATGCTTCTAACCAAACAGTTCTTGGACCCCATTGACTCCCATAGTAGTAAAAAAATGACTTTCTTGAAAATATATGTATAATGCAGGATAGGAAACAGTTCTGGGGCACTTTTGACTACCGACGTCATTTTTTTACTATGGTAGTCAATGTTAATGACAGTTTCTAAAGATTTTTCTTCATTCAATATTAGTGAAAACATTATCAATAGTTTGATTCATACTATTAGCTTGTGCGGCTAACAAACTGTTAGTTATTCTAGCAATATAGCGTGGTTTTGGTAAACACATCTATAAGGTGACTTAATACCTATTATAATGTAGTCTACCCAGCACATAAAATAAACTTAAAAAGATGGAGGAAGATCGTTGTCTGTTGGTATACCCGGTATACTTATTTTTTTAGTAACTGTACAGCCGAATGCCCAGCTTGGCAAAATATACTTCCTTCAAATCATACGTGTACACACGCATTACAACATATTGCTATACCTGACCGGTGTCATGAGGTATCGAGTCCCTCCTCGAATTCAGTCCCCTTCAGGACCCCGACTGGTACAAAAGTTCACATTTTTTTTAATGTTCGGTTAGTGCGAGGGCTAGCTTTTTTTCCCAAGCCCTAGCTAACCACGTAGTTCTATGCTATGCTAGTTGATACGTAAGCTAACTAAAACAGTAAGATTTGTTTGATTTCACTACCTATAGCCTCATATACATACTAGCATAGCAAGCACTTAATGTAAAAGACGTTAATGATCATTTTGGCTATTTTGTAGTGAAGCTTTATTCCAGTAAACTGAGCAAGGTCAGAACCCGTTTGGACAGCCACGTCAAGCGTGCTGTTGTATAACTTTCATTATACCATGGTCTGCTTGAATACTGGATTCTGCTTGGCTGGAAGGTGTGCATTAAAAGCCTTTAACACACGGGTAGCTCCAGTCAGTTTCATTACATTTAAAATTAAAATTAACTGACAAAATAACCGTCATTTTCACCTGTTTGATCTAAAATGACACTGTAAACATTAATAAAAGCTTTAACTTGGCAAATAACCAGGGTATAAGCGGGATAATCCACGGCTAGCCGTGCATTAAGGATTTTAATGCACGACGTGGAGGCGAAGTGGATTATGCGTTATGCATTAAATGCCTTTGTAATCTTAAATCTGCCTTGTGTCTTGCTTCTTTACACCCTTTAAAATATCGAGATTTTGTGACTGCAAAGACCATAACATATAATTCTACATCTTATCTATATTGTTTCTATATCCTAATAATAGGATTTAATCATTTTAAAGTTAATATTTATATCAATATGCACATATGTTCAATTTAAAAAAAAAACTATTTCAGCAAAAACCAATGAGTTTATGTAGTCTGTAGTCTTCTGTATTGCAGGAATATGATATTGGGAAAATCAGCCATTTAAATTTCACGTGACTGTCAGAGGATTTCATTTACAATTTTGCAAGTGACTTTACAGAAAATAGATTTTAAAAAACTATTAAAACAGAAGAAACACAGTATAGAAATAAGGAAAACAAATGATAAAAACAGGAAAATGTAAAATATCGTTACATAGGAATTATCTGCATTCTGGGCAGTTTTAAGATAACAAGCTTTCACGTTTTTGGATTCCATTTGACTTTGTATATGAAATCTTTTTGTTTTCTAAAAAACGTCCCAAAATATACACAACGTAACAAAAAAAAAACATGTAAATAAGTCACAGAATATGTAAAAAACTCAATTTTGACAAAAATATATATCAACACCGTTTCTGTATTCACCTCATGATCCTAAACTTCTCACCGTTTAAGTTTACTTTAACTTCACTAACAATCTATTGTTTTGTATTACAAATATTACAAAATAAAAGTCACATTTTCTATTCAATGTAACAACAAAGCACCTGCAAAACACACAACAACCCAAAACAACAACGTTGTCACAACGCAGACAACCCTGATAGCACACATACATCTGGGAGACGTTTATTTGATGTCTGCATTTAGCTCTGACAGCAGACGTCTCAGAGACTTGCAGATGAGCAAACAATCAAAAAACATTCTTGCAGATGTAAATATAGACATCAAATAAACGTCTCACAGATGTATGTGTGCTGTCAGGGAATTAATCTGATGACACACAACACAAGTTCAGTTCTTATCATAAATGACAAAAATAATGACTTGCAGTGTAAGACCCCATTTAAACTTACAGTTAACTCCACAGACTGCAGAAAATTAATTTCTCAAACATGAGCAAAATTATCCCAGGTTGATAAAAATATGAAAAAGACGCAACTATGATGATTCCAGTGTTTGTTCTTCAGCATGTTTCTTCTGATGAGTGTTAAAACTTCCTAAATAAGTGAATCTCTCTCCACAGATGGAGCAGTGATAAGGTTTCTCTCCAGTGTGAACTCTCTCATGGGTTCTCAGGACATCTGATCGAGCAAATGTCTTGTCACACTGAGAACATTTGAAAAGTCTTTCACCTGAATGAATTCTCTGGTGTTTTAGTAAGTTATTATGTTGAGTGAAACTCTTCCCACAAACACTGCAGTGAAACGGTTTCTCTCCAGTGTGAACTCTCTCATGAGTCACCAGCTGAGATTTATGACAGAAGCGTTTATCACAGTGTGAACACTGATAGAGTTTCTCCTCAGAGTGAGTTGTTTGATGAGACTTCAAAGAACCTAAAACCTTAAAGGTTTTTCCACATTCACTGCACTCATACGGTCTCTCACTGGTGTGCACACACATGTGTTTCTTCAGATGAGGTTTGTGGTTGAATCTCTTCTCACAATGAGGACACGCGTACGGTTTTTCTCCCGTGTGAATTCTCTGATGAGCAACAAGAGTTCCTTTAGTTCTAAAATATTTGCCACATTCAGTGCAGTGGAAAGACTTTTCTCCAGTGTGTGTCCTCATGTGAACCTTCAGACGAGAAGCGGAGACACAAACCTTCCCACACTGCTGACAGTGAAACTGTTTCTTGTCTCTGTGCTCTTGTGAATGAAGTTTCTTCTCTTGTAAGGTAGGAAAGCTGATGTCACATCTGGTGCAGGTGAAGAGTTTCTGTTCTGTGTGTTTTCTCTCATGTGTCTCTAAACGTCTCTGTGAACTGAATGTCTTTCCACAGGTGATGCAGGAAAGAGTTTGTGCTGTCAGTCGCTGTTTTGATGTAGAGGCCGTTTCTCCATCACCACATGAATCATCTGAAACAAACACAACAGCGTTAAGAAGAAGCTCCAGCACATCTCAAACTACATCAGTGTCTTGAGTAACCAGATACACTTTTTATGAAATAGCAACATAATGACAGTGTAATATTAGAAAAAACAACAGAGAAAACATACCTGAAGGAATAAAAGCATCACCACCATCATTCTCATCTTCATCAGTCTGTTCTTCCTTCACTATGAGTTCTGTTTTGATCTCCATGAGTCTCCTGCAGTCCATCAGTCTGACAGAACACATGTTCAGTGGTCTGGTGTTCAGGATCTGCTGTTCTCCAGCGTTACAGACAGAATCCAGAGACTCTGTGGAGGTTTGATCAGTAGATTCATCCTGATTCAAGGTGTGATTACTGTCACACACAGTGTCCTGAGCGTCTGTGGGGTTTGACTCGACCTTTACCACAATCTGACAAACACACAACACATCATCAGCACTGGAGCTTTATAGAGAATATATGTGTGATGTATAACTTTGGTTTAGTTTGACATGAATGACAGTTTAAAACAGTGCGAGTGATTGAGGTAAATGATGTGAATGTGTCCAAACCTCTGTGTTGAGTTCATCTCCTCTTGTCCTCAGCTTTTCCTCCAGTAACTTCACCTCTTTCTTCAGCTGACAGATTTCTGTGATGAAATCATCAATATCCAGCATGGACAGATCAGTTCCCACTGATTGACAGCACGTCTGTGACGTCATCGTCAACACCTCAACACAAACACTCACAGACAACACTCTGTTTAAACACTAAAGAGAGAAACTCAGAGTGATGTAAACACGCAGCGCTTGATGTTTGTCTTTCTTTCTTTCTTTAGTGGGTTTATCGGCGGACTGAAGCGCTGCAGAGCGACTCCTGCTGGACTGGAGACACGAAAATCTGTGAATCTTTTCTTGCTTCTGTTCGATGATTTTGTTCCCAGTTCTTTTATTTATAATACAAACACTAAGTCAGTAACGCAATAGATGTAAATTACAATTACAAAAGTGTTCATAAAACACAGGGTAGAAGGAATTGTATGCACATACACTACAAATTTCAGATTAAAAAAATATATATATTTATTTTAATGTGCGAATAATATGCAAGGATTCGAAAACTTGTGGCCCTGGAGGTAAAAAGTTTCCCCACAACCGCGCAAGATGCATTGTACATGTTCAACTGAACACATGCTACACGTGTATTCACGTCATCACGCAACCGGATCACCGTCGGGAATCCTTGGTGTTTCAAGTCTTACGAAACCTTTACCCTGACCTTACTCTAACCATCTAAACACCTATGATTGTTAAAATTGCCTAAAAAGACGGTTGCGTGATGACGTCAGACTCGAAACAGCAAGGATTTAGTTTACGATCCCAGGGGATTGTAAATACCCATGTATAAATGTATAGGATAATGCAATGTAAGTCGCTTTGGATAAACGCGTCTGCCAAATGCATAAATGTAAATCTAAGAATGTATGAAATCACTCATGAATCTAGTGTTGAGTGCGATGTGTCTCCAGTCCAGCAGGAGTCGCTCTGCAGCGCTTCAGTCCGCCGATAAACCCACTAAAGAAAGAAAGAAAGACAAACATCAAGCGCTGCGTGTTTACATCACTCTGAGTTTCTCTCTTTAGTGTTTAAACAGAGTGTTGTCTGTGAGTGTTTGTGTTGAGATGTTGACGATGACGTCACAGACGTGCTGTCAATCAGTGGGAACTGATCTGTCCATGCTGGATATTGATGATTTCATCACAGAAATCTGTCAGCTGAAGAAAGAGGTGAAGTTACTGGAGGAAAAGCTGAGGACAAGAGGAGATGAACTCAACACAGAGGTTTGGACACATTCACATCATTTACCTCAATCACGCACTGTTTTAAACGTGTTTTAATACTGTTTTTCATCTCACTGTCATAGTTTATAACTTGATGTAAATATATTTCCCTCTGAACAGAAGTCCAGACACACACAGGACTCAGAGCTCAGCCTCACTTTACTCTGTTATACTGACACAAACCCCACAGACGCTCAGGACACTGTGTGTGACAGTAATCACACCTTGAATCAGGATGAATCTACTGATCAAACCTCCACAGAGTCTCTGGATTCTGTCTGTAACGCTGGAGAACAGCAGATCCTGAACACCAGACCACTGAACATGTGTTCTGTCAGACTGATGGACTGCAGGAGACTCATGGAGATGAAAACACAAACCACAGTGAAGGAAGAACAGACTGATGAAGATTATGATTTATTTTCTTCAGTGAAACTGATGAGTGATGGCGGGAACGTGATGGAGATGAAAACAGAACCCACGTCGGAGGAAGAAGAGACTGATGAAGATGAGAATGATGATGATTTTATTGCTTCAGGTATGTTTCTTCTGTTGTCTTTTCATAAAAGGTCGTTTTTACGTCACTCATCTCTCAAATGTACAAAAAATGTCTAATATCTTGTCCATGCTGTATGTAGTTTCTCAGAGAATGAAATGGTGCTTCTGGTGTACTCGATTAGTTAATATTGATCTGGACTGTGAATTAGTTAATCCCAGATAACCAAAACACGTAAGTGTTGTGTAACTGCAACGTAATATGATGACCAAACTTTCTGGATTCGTAGTGACACCGTGAAACACAGGCGTAGGAAAAATAACAGGAAAAGGAAAATAACCAGATGCACGTTGAAAAGACTGTTTGAATGCGACAGGAGTTCAGCACGCACTGCACGCACATGCTTGTTATTTCTGTCACATGACATTCTGTGAATACAAGTAAAAATGTCACATTTAATGCAATATTCACATGTCAGTTGTGAAGTTAAAACAGGTCTCACGCAACGATTGGCCCTATACGTCGCTCTGCTGTCGCGCTGTTTACGAGTCTCATTTATGAAGTATAAACAGAACGCCGCGAATTTAAACGTCGTTCACATTACAAGCGACAAAGCGACATGATCCCATTCATTTCAATGTAGAGCCGGCGACACGAGCGGTCGCAACCGCTGGCGACCGGCTGGTGTGTCGAGCGACGCAACAAAGTTGAGAAATCTTCAACTTCACTGTCAAAGTCTGGAAATACAGCCGTTAAGCTCACACAATCGTTTCTCTTTATGTCCTCGTTATCAGTCCTAACTGTGTTCATGACATAACTGGAATGAAGAAACGTTCATTTTTTACAGTTCTGTCTTTAAAATGAGATCTCGGGCGAAGGACACCGCTAATTAAGGATGCGATTTTAATGAGGTGTCAATGATCAGTCTAAATGCTGAAAACATAAATGCTGCAGAGATAATTATAACAATTAATAATTTGTGAATCTCATGTGTGGGCATTTGTTATTTTGTTACGGAGATAAAGGATGGGATCGGGGGGTTTTGTCAGTTTACATCATTTTTTTATATTTTTCTATGGCATCTGATTGCGGTCGGACCCAAAAACGGTAAACGTCCATTATGGTGCGTGACTTCAGGCTTAAAGGAATAGTTCACTTTCAAAATAAATGTTCATGATCATTTACTCACCCTCATGTCATCCAAGATGTTTATGTATTTGTTTCTTTAGTCGAAAAGAAATAAAGGTTTTTGATGAAAACATTCCAGGATTTTTCTCCATATAGTGGACTTCAAGGGACTCCAAACGGTTGAAGGTTAAAATGACAGTTTCGGTGCAGCTTCAAAGTAGGGATGCACCAGTTGACCGGCCATAAATCGGAACCGGCCGGTTTTTGCATCTAACACTCGAGGGTTTTTGTTTTTTGGGTGTTTGTTTTTTTTCGCACCGATTTTTCCGGAAGTGCTCCCGCGGCCACATACACATAAACATTCGAATCAATCGCGAACATGTCACTTGTATGGAAGCATTTCGAAATATTTGAGGAGGACGTGAAGATTGCAATCTGCAATGTCTGCAAAGGACATGTCTGCTGTCGCCACGCAACAGGAGCAGCAGGTGACGCAAATCACGCAATTAGGAAATCCTCCGCAAGGCTTGACCGTCTCATTTTAGTTCGCTTCATGGACTTTTGAGGCTGCGTGGTTTGAAAACCAAGACTTCGTTTGTAAGTCCGTGACCTTAAAGGTTGCAGCCCCTGAATTGTTTATAGGTATAAATAGGCGTGTACAGGGCGGGATATGAGTCTGATTCACGGACGCACACTTGCAGGTGATCTGATTTATAAGCGAATATTGCTTAGAGGTGTGCGTATGCACGGTTTTAAATGTCTGAATATTTTTTGGAGTAAGCTATTTTTGGCTTTTGGGCGCACAAACACTTTTATTAAGGATCCTACACACAGTTTTCTAAATGAGAGCCCTGAACTTGAGGCAAGTGCGCGGGAGGCGTGCGCTGTTATATCCACATATGCACAGCACAGAGCAGCCCGCATATAGGCTAAATCCCTCTTGGCTTATTTAAGTGACATATGTAAGATTCCCCGACTATTATTGGTAATGAAATTACGTAAATGCGACGAGGCACTTATGTTGCGAGTATGTTACTACCAAAATAGTGTGAATATAGTATGTAATTGGATCGTTCTTGGTTATCTTGTAACGTCAGGAGATCATGAAGGTGGCATGGTGAATTGGTCTGAATGGTAAGGAAATTGTGTTTGTGAGTCATGTTGGTAAGTCATGAAATTACCAATAAGTACCAACTCAGCTAACAAAAGTTGGTTATAAGAACGTTTTAAAACATTCAAAATGTCAAAAAAGTATATATTAGGAAAGTTCCCAGCTAACAAAAGTCACCAAAATGGTGATCAGTGTTTCTTGAGTCGGGCTCTTGAACCTCGACTTTCACTTTTCTGATTTCTTGATGTGCTGTAACTGTGCGCTTTCAAAGTACATTTTGCGCTACAATAACCAAGTTCTTTAAAATCACATAGTTGCCAAAAAACTAATATAGGGAAGACCAGGGGGTCAAGCTGGGAATACATTATGTAACTGATATGTCATCTGTTAGCTGGGAAACTTGCTCTCAACATGTGGTGGAGTAGATTAGGTATGTTGTGGTTATAAATGCAGTTTTATCTCTTTTTGTAACCCTGAATGATTCTGCTGTTGTGTAAATATGGAAACAATACAAAACTAAATAAATTCACTCTCTTATTTTCACTCTTTATTACTCTTGTGTTTGTTTCAGATGATTCATGTGGTGATGGAGAAACGGCCTCTACATCAAAACAGCGACTGACAGCACAAACTCTTTCCTGCATCACCTGTGGAAAGACATTCAGTTCACAGAGACGTTTAGAGACACATGAGAGAAAACACACAGAACAGAAACTCTTCACCTGCACCAGATGTGACATCAGCTTTCCTACCTTACAAGAGAAGAAACTTCATTCACAAGAGCACAGAGACCACAAACACTTTCACTGTCAGCAGTGCGGGAAGAACTTTAGCTCGTCTCATAATCTGAAGATCCACATGAGGACACACACTGGAGAAAAGTCTTTCCACTGCAGTGAATGTGGCAAATATTTCAGCACCAAATCAAGTCTTACTGTTCATCAGAGAATTCACACGGGAGAAAAACCTTACGAGTGTCCTCACTGTGAGTGGAGATTCAGCTATGGAGGCAATCTGAATCAACACATGCATTTACACAAAAATGAGAGACCGTATCAGTGCAGTGAATGTGGAAAAACCTTCACACAGTCAAGTTCTCTAAAGTCCCACCAGAGAACACATTCTGATGAGAAACTCTATCAGTGTTCACACTGTGATATACGCTTCCGTCGGAAATCTCATCTTATAACCCATGAGAGAGTTCACACTGGAGAGAAACCTTACCTCTGCTCTCACTGTGGGAAGAGCTTTTCAAGGCCAAGTACTTTTAAAGTTCATCTGAGAGTTCACACTGGAGAGAAACCTCATCACTGCAGTGTTTGTGGGAAGAGTTTCAGTCGACGCCACCATTTAGTGACACACCAGAGAACTCACACTGGAGAAAGACCTTACAAATGTTCTCAGTGTGACGAGACGTTTGCTCGATCAGATGTCCTAAAAATCCATGAGAGAGTTCACACTGGAGAGAAACCTTATCACTGCTCCATCTGTGGAGAGAGATTCACTTATTTAGGAAGATTGCAGATTCATCAGAAGAAACATGCTGAAGAACAAACTGCACTGGAATCATTTTAGAATCTCTTCAAGGTGCACTTAGGCACCATTCTTTGCCATTTTGTAATATAAACAGTGTGAGTGGTGTGTTCACATGGAAAATTAAATAGTAAGAAGTGCACTGTAAGTACCCATGTGATGCACTCATTCAACCGAAAATATAAAGTGTGGAAGGCTGGACACACATGGGTAGCGAAAGAGAGGCTGAGCTTTCAGAGTTCTCCTGCAGAGTGATAACACAATCTGATGGTGTTGAGCACAACGTCAAATTGATTTTTATTGGTGTGCGATTGACGTCATTTGCACATTTGATCATCCGGTTAGTATAAAACCATTAAGTAATCCATAGAGTTCCTACACTAGATGGTTGTGTGTATAGTGTATGGTATGGTATTTGGGGAACAATACGAGTACTTTAGTACTCAACCAGTAACTGTATATGTACGTCACAATAACGTACGTTATTATTATTTAGTTTCTCCTCATTGATTTGCATTAGTTTGGCGATTTTCTTTTCAATAACAGATGTGAGACGAAGTTTACACTTGAATGATTTACGAAAGATTTCACACTTCTCACTGTGTGTTCATAACAAACGCGACTTGCGCGAATAAATCGCGCTATTCGTGCGTAGCTGGATGCTTGAACATTTTGAGTTTGCTCGCTTCATTCGCGCGTCAAATTCACTTCACAACAGACGCTTAACGCTTCATTCGCGTTTGGTATGAACACACAGTTATACAAGTAACTTGGTGCTAATACTTATTGTATTATTGACCCTGTGACAGATCACTTTATTGTTTCCTAAATTGTGAAAAAATGTGAAACACCCTGAAGTCTGTTAGTGTCGCCCTGAGGTTTATGATCAGATGGAAGGCAAGAATATAATGTTATCTTTAAGTTAATCGTTTATTCTTTTTGTCAATAAATATCTGCTTTATATCCTCTATATTGTAATGATGTTATTGGTGGTTACTGTGGTTAACTTATAGAGAGCATGATGTTTTCCATTAAACCCTGGTTCATTTTCTTACGAGGTTATTTGTGTAATTTACCTTCATTTACGATGAATTGCATCCATGATCCAGAATAAAAGTACTTTGCATATTCATTTTGTATTTATAAACACATACATGTATACATATTTAGGAAATATTAACATGTATTTATTTATGTTTACCAATAGTTTAAATGATATATGAATGTTTATTAATTTTTACATTTGATATATTTTCTGAAGTATATGCATGTATGTGTATGCGTTTATAAATACAAAATTATATGCACAGTACACAGACATATATTACGTAATCACAAACTTTAATTCTGGATGCGATTAATTGCGATTAACTGTTTGACAGCCCTAATTAAAATGGAAAATTATTCCAGTATTGAAAAGAAGTCTTAACAGATAAATTAAATATTTAAAAAGGTCATGTGTTCAATTCACAGGAAACAAATATACTGATTAAAATGTTTACCTTTAATGCTTTGGATAAAAGCGTCTGCCAGATGTAAAATGTAATCCTGTGTCTTGTGGGTTTATGTGTTTGACTTCTTTAAATTAGATTAAATATAAATTAAATGTATTAAATATACCTGTACTAAAACCAATAATAAACATGGTTCATAATAATTACTGTCATTACCATCCCTGCTGAAACAACACAATAGAAACCATCACAGATATTCTTAATGGCTTCCATTGAATATACCATTATTACCAAAATGCCATTTCTATTACAAAATTCCTTTAGTAGTGTGTTTTGGGCATCGTTTCCATATGATTTAATGGTGTTCTATAGGTTCCCATCTGCCAGATTACATCCCACCAGTATACCAGAATACACTATAGTTTCCATTAAAACAAATACAGTTCCCATTATAACCATTAAATGTATTACATTTCTGTGACGGTTACTATTGTGTTTTGAACAGGGTTCTTTAGTTTTAGAAGGGATTTTAAAGCAACAGATCGATTAAATCCAGTGTATTAGCAATAAAGCACATGTGTTTTAGGTTCCTGATCTACTGAGTGATACAACTCTTCATCTTGACATACAGTATACAGTTACAAACATTCTCCAGTCAAGAGCAATGAGTGGGTTTTTTTAGGTTTGGGGGCAAATGACACTGTTAAAAACACAATTCAGTAAGAGCTGAAGACTAAACCTGTAACACCTGCAATCATGGCTAAAAACACATCATAACGGCTAAAAACCATCATGACGGCTTACACATGGAGGGAGAATGGACGTCAATGGAAAACAAGCCTCACTACGATAAATAAACTGTTTTTATGAGAAAATAGTGTCATATTTAATAAAACGACCGTTGAGTGTGATGTGTCTCCAGTCCAGTCGCTCTGCAGCGCTTCAGTCCGCCGATAACCCACTAAAGAAGAAAGAAAGAAAGACAAACATCAAGCGCTGCGTGTTTACATCACTCTGAGTTTCTCTCTTTAGTGTTTAAACAGAGTGTTGTCTGTGAGTGTTTGTGTTGAGATGTTGACGATGACGTCACAGACGTCACATGACGTTCTCCAGACACACAGTCTTCAGGGAAACTGATGGAGATGAAAACAGAACTCACAGTGAAGGAAGAACAGACTGATGAAGGAAGAGAATCATGAGGATTTTGTTCCTTCAGTCAAACTGATGAACGTTGGGAGCCTGGAAATAAAAACCGAACCCAAGTCAGAGGAAGAACAGACTGATGAAGATGATGATTTTATTCCTTCAGGTATGTTTCCTCTATTGTCTTTTCACATGTTTTCAATGTCATGCGAGTTCTTGTTTCTAAAGGTGGTTTAAAAAGAGTCCTTTTGAATTTGATGGCGGCAACATAAGTCACTTTGGATATGTTCGAATTCAACAACAACTGACAACTGGAAACTCTAAAAAGAAACAACTGGATAGCATTGCATGATTATGACAAAAATCATAATTGTCGATTATTCACCTCGATTATTACTGTCGATTAATAGATTTACTTTGAAGAATATTGACATTTCACACAGTGTCCTAAGGTCAGTGTATGCATTTTTCTAACTTTGTATGAATATGATCATATTTAACACGTTAAACAGACTATTTTTTTGCTGTGTAAAAATAGAAAATGATACAGAAATTAAATCCACCCATTTATTTTCACTCTTTATTACTCTTGTGTTTGTTTCAGATGAGAGCGGTGATTCGGCCTCTTCATCTAAACAGCGACTGACAGCACAAACTCTTCACATGAGGACACACGGTGATGAAAAACCTTTCCACTGCACTGAATGTGACAAATATTTCAGAACCAAAGCCAATCTTTTAACTCATCAGAGAATTCACACTGGAGAAAAACCCCACGAGTGTCCTCACTGTGAGAAGAGATTCAAACGCAAAACTCATCTGAAGAGACACATGTGTATCCACAGCGATGAGAGACCGTATCAGTGCAGTGAATGTGGAAAAACCTTTAGGCGGTTAAACATTTTAAAGTCACACCAAAGAACACAGACTGGGGAGAAACTCTATCAGTGTTCTCACTGTGATAAACGATTTAATTGTAAAACGAATCTGAAGCTCCATGAGAGAATTCACACTGGAGAGAAACCTTACCTCTGCTCTCACTGTGGAAAGAGCTTTTCTCAATCATTTTCTCACAATAAACAGTGTCCTCGTAGTATTTTCTGCAGTCTGTGGAGTTAACTGTCAGTTTAAATGGGGTCTTACACTGCTAGTCATTATTTTTGTCATGTATGAATAGAACTGAACTTGTGTTGTGTGTCATCAGTTTAATTATAACCTTCTTCCTAAATACATCTGTAATAATCTGTAAGACGTCTGCTAAAGATCTGGAAAACATCTGCTGTGTAGAAATATCTGCTAAACATCTTAGAAAGAGCTTTTGTACATCCATTCAAAATCCTAAACATCTTACAAACGTTGTCTATATGACATCTGACAGCAGACGTCTCACAGGAAACAATAAAATAAATACGTCTCGCCGATGTAAATCCTGACATCAAATAGACGTCTCCCAGATGTATGTGTGCTGACAGGGTTGTCAACGTTGTTGTTGTGTTATTATGCAGGTGCTTTGTTGTTAAAGTAAATAGAAAACGTGACATTTCTTCTGACTAACAAATCAGAGAACATTCACAAAACTGTGTACAGCTATGAATAGTGAAGAAGAAGAGAGAACAGCTGACCAGAGAAGAGGAAAAAGTGTGTTATGTCTTCACAAGTTTTGATCATGTTTGATATAAACTTTTCCTGTTTTTAACATTCCTGTTTCTTATTTTTATACTCTTTTACAGTTTGTTCTAAAGTCTATTTAAACATGTTCTCTTTAAACATTCACCTGAAATTTAAAAGGCTGACATTAATGCTATATACAGTGACGTGTACGTGTTGTTCGCTGGTTGTCTACAGTAAATCTCAAATTGCACGTCCGACCTCTGACTATCCATCTCAAATGACGTACGTTAGACGGCTTGGGCGGAGCATCCGTTAACTCCTCCCCTTCAATTGTCGGTCTGCTGCCAGTTACATTTCAAAATGCAACGGTTGTTTTTGTACATCCAATGAAATCACAGTGAAACACAAGCCACGCCCATAGTTTTTCTGTGTTTTCTAGCTGATCACATTACATAGATAGTGCTATTATAGCCAGTACAGTTTAATGCAGTACAGTTTAATGCAGTACAAACTTTGTCTGGAATAACGTTTTTTTTTCATAAAATATGCTCTTTATATTAGTTGGAGCCATAAAATGCTTGATTTCTTGAAACACTGTAGGCTAACTGTAAATTCCTGAAGGTATTTAATGATTGATTGTTATCATTGTGTAATGAAGAATGAATGCCGATGTGCAGGAATGATTGATCGCTGCTTTCATTATTTACAGTGCATGCAATCATGTTAATAAAGTTTATGGTAAGTATGTTGAAGATACCTAAACATTTTGAAATTCATACATTTTTACCTTCCCAAGTATTGTTGGAATAGTTGTTTTAGCACGGGAAGTTTGTAAAGCGCATTGTGTTCTTGCACACTGAAGGTTTTTAAGAAAAAAGTGACAGAAAAAGTCACGGGGGCCTATGCCCCAGTACAGCTGTAGAGCTTTAGGTCTGGCACCTCCCTGCACTGGAGAGAAACCTCATCACTGCTCCATCTGTGATGAGAGATTCACTTATTTAGGAAGTTTTAACAAGAAACATGCTGAAGAACAAACTGATCTGCACAGTTATGCAAAAAATAACGTCAATTTTGGCTTCTACTGTACATGACTTTGTACTGCCATCAGTTTGCGGTTTTGAAATAGATATTAAACTGCGGTCTTGTGATTACACGCGTGTGATGTGTCTCCAGTCCAGCAGGAGTCGCTCTGCAGCGCTTTGATCCGCCGATAAACCCACTAAAGAAAGAAAGAAAGAACTGTCCGTTAATTCACTTATTTTTACATTTACATTTACATTTAGTCATTTAGCAGACGCTTTTATCCAAAGCGACTTACAGATGGGGTAAACAATTGAAGCAATTCGGACAACGCAAGTACAACAAAAAGCAAAAGTGCAATCAATAAAACTGGCTTCATAAAGCCTACCACAGTATACAGTGCTAAGTTAGGTTAGATTATTATTATTATTTTTTTTTTATTTTTTTGTAGAAAAGAGATAGAAGTCAGGACTAATCGGTAAGGTGTTGACGGAAGAGATGTGTTTTCAGACGATTCTTAAAGATGGCTACAGAATCTGCAGATCTTGTTGCCGCGGGCAGATCGTTCCACAAAAGTGGTACCGATCCAGTGAAGGTTCGTGAGATCGATTTTTTACCTTTTTGTGATGGCACCACAAGACGTCGTTCGTTTGCAGAGCGCAGAGATCTGGTGGGTACATACGTCTGCATTAGCGAAAGAAGATAAGGGGCCAAACCAGTGGTGGACTTGTAGGCTAGGAGGAGGGATTTGAATTTGATGCGAGCCGCAATAGGGAGCCAATGTAACTTTAAGAAGAGAGGAGTGACGTGTGCTCTCTTCGGTTCGTTGAAGACCACTCTTGCCGCTGCATTCTGGATCATCTGTAGAGGTTTGGTTGTGCAAGCAGGGAGTCCAGCCATTAGCGCATTGCAGTAGTCCAGTCTGGACAGAACAAGGGCCTGGACAAGGACTTGCGTAGCATGCTCTGATAGGAAGGGTCTAATTTTTCGAATATTGTAGAGGATGAATCTACAGGACCTTGCGTGCTGGCAACCTGATCTTTGAAGTTAAGCTGATCATCGATGACCACTCCCAGGTTTCTGGCCTTTCTGGAGGGTGTGATGGTTGATGAGCCCAGTTGAATAGAGAAGTTGTGATGAGTCTTTGTGTCAGCCGGGATTACAAGCAGTTCTGTTTTTGCAAGGTTCAGCTGCAGTGATGGTCCTTCATCCAGAGCGAGATGTCGGCTAGGCATGCTGAAATGCGTGCAGAAACTGTCGGATCGTCTGGGTGAAAAGACAGTGGAGTTGTGTATCATCCGCGTAGCAGTGATAGGAAAAGCCATGTTTCCGAATGACAGAGCCTAGGGATGTCATGTATACAGAAAATAGCAACGGACCAAGCACTGAGCCCTGAGGCACCCCTGTGTCAGATGTTGGACTCGGACCTCACCTCTCCACGATCTTCTAAATGACCTACTGAGAGGTAAGACCTGAACCAGGACCATTCCAGAGACACCCATAGCCTTGAGGGTCGACAGGAGGATGTGATGGTTGACAGTGTCAAAGGCAGCGGATAGATCCAGCAGGATAAGATGAAGAAGGTAGCTCTTTCTTCTCAGTGCAATCTCTCTCACGACCGCTCTTGAAACCAGACTGGTTGCTGTCCAGAGGTTGTTGTTGTGTGTGTGAGATAGGATGAGAGTTGGTTACATACAACACGTTCAAGAGTTTTTGCAATGAATGGGAGGAGAGATACCGGTCTGTAGTTTTCTAACAGTGTAGGATTAAGAGTGGGTTTCTTCAGTAGTGGTGTAATGCGCGCCTCTTTGAAGAGTGTGGGAAATGTACCAGTGGTAAGATGGTAGCATGGGTGCCAGTTTCACTTAAAACCAAAGAGGCCTTTTGTCCATTTCCACGGAGTCAAGGAACAGCAGCATTCGGTCGACATGAATGCACTGGAGTGTCGCATTGCCGCGCTCGTGCACATGTATCCGCACCTCTACGATCGCGCGCGTCGAGATTTTACAGATCCCGAGAAGGGTTTTAATTCATGGAAGGAAATTGCAGCCAAGCTCGGTGTCGACGACCCGAAGACCTGCAAAGCGTCGTGGAAACACGCCCGAGACAAGTTTTGCAGAGCAATGAATCAAGGGAAGGAAGAGAAGAGAGGAGATGAGGCGTCGAGTAACGTTACCAAGGTGCCCCAGCGGTTTATCGCGATGTCGTGGCTCAAACCTTTTATTCAGCACCGACCGACTCAATCTAACCCACCATCTACTGAAAAGGTACTTTAAACTAAACACTATTCAGTTTGTAATGTGACTTTGCTGGTGTTGTACATCCATTCTGAATCATACACATCTCACAGACATCTTCTAGAGGTCCATCTGACATCAGACGTGTCAGAGATGTAGAGCAGATGAGCAAACAGCATCTGACTGATGTACGTGTGCTGTCAAGGAATTGTTAAAAAGTGTAACAATTGTAAAATAATGTTACAGTATAATACGGTCTGTGGTGTATGTGAGGACACATTCTGTGGTCTAAGATTTATATAATGTTATAAAAGGGCTTTAAAAGTATGTTTACTCTCTCACATCTGTAAGGTATAAAGTAAAGAGAGAAGATAAATAAACTGCCGACTGAAATATCCCCAAGTGTGTGGTTTTGTCAAGGAATCAGAGTGTTTGGTGTGTTTGTTGAGGTTGGCGATGACGTCACAGACGTGCTGTCAATCAGTGGGACTGATCTGTCCATGCTGGATTGATGATTTCATCACAGAAATCTGTCAGCTGAAGAAGAGGTGAGTTACTGGAGGAAAGCTGGAAGAGGAGATGAACTCAACACAGAGGTTGGGACACATTCACATCATTTACCTCAATCACTCGCACTGTTTTAAAACGTGTTTTAATAGTTTTTCATCTCACTGTCAGTTTATAACTTGATGTAATATATTCCCTCTGAACAAAGTCCAGACACACACAGGACTCAGAGCTCAGCCTCACTTACTCTGTTATACTGACACACAGACGCTCAGTGGTTGACAGTAATCACACCTTGGGATGAATACTGATCAAACCTCACAAAGTCTCTGGATTCTGTCTGTAACGCTGGAGAACAGCAGATCCTGAACACCAGACCACTGAACATGTGTTCTGTCAGACTGATGGACTGCAGGAGACTCATGGAAAAACTGAACCTCAAAGGAAGATCAGATGATGAAGATTTTATTCCTATAGGTTTCCATTCACTTTGAGCACAGATTTCATTCGTCATGGAGTGTTGTTGAAGGGTTTTCTTCCTGGCTTTTTCTGTCATGGAACACTGTTAGTTTGACCAAATGACTAAACTTCATTCAGAGTGTTCTAGCAGATGATCATGTGGTGTGGAGAAAACATCAAAACATTGATCTTTCCTGCATCAGTGTGACGTTTAACACATGATTCTTCACCTGTCACTTTAGTCATTCACAAGTTTTCACTGTCAGGGGAAGAATTGTGTCCTGGTAAAAATACACTTGTAGGCACTGAAGAGAGATCTTCAGAGTACACTTACAAATTTCCAGTATCTGAATATGAGAGACCGTATCATGAATGTGGAAAAGGCTTCAGGGATTCAGGTTGTTTAGGCGACACCGAAAAATACACTTTGAGAAACTCTATCAGTGTCACACTGTGTGATATGTCGTTATAAATATAATCTGAGGCTGCATGAGAGAGTTCACACTGGAGAGAAACCCACCACTGCTTGATCATATCTGGATTAGATAGTCTAGATATTTTACAAATTACCTTTTTAATTCTTAAAAAAAAAAAAATTCTCAGTTGTTCATTGCAATGAGACAGTGTTTTCCCACACAACATGAAGTGCTTTAATCCCCATTAGTTTTCATTGCATAGCACACTGAGACATGTGTCCATCAGAGAAATGAAGTATTTCAAGAACATTTCTGTAATTGCATAAACGCAGTAGCAGTTGCAGGAGTCCACATCATGTGAAACGCTCACATCTGCCGAGTCTGCACAGAAAAGTGCTTCAGTATAAAATATAATTTTGTTGTTTTACATTGATTGTTTTTAATGTGTTGTGACTTAATGATTTATCTCCACAAGAGGCCACATCCATGGAGGGTTATTCCGGTACACTAACAAAATTATTATAAAAAAATGCAATCAGTAATGTAACCCAAGTATCACATAATAAAAGCAATGTAGTCCGATTGCTTTTGGATTACTTTAGGGTCACATATGTCAATCAAAGAGAAAAGCTAAATGATTTATGAAGGTCTTTTCATCTACACAGAAGCGAAGCAGCATCAGAACAGTCTTGAGGTGGCTCAAAGCAGAATATCAGATGAAATAGATATAAAAACAGGAACTTATTACAGGGGACAGAGAAATTAAAATGCAAACATTGTTGTTGATTCTTGACTTTGATGTTGTAATCATGATTATTAATGTCAATGAACACAATACATTATAAATGTCAATTGTTTCAGGCTAGACGTCCTGGCTAGAGCTGCAGTGTAACAGGTTTAGGTCGAGGAATGGTGTCATTGTCTGCAGTCACACTGTAGCCCGTCTTCAAACACAATCCCATCATAATCACCTGCACCTAAAACTCTATTGGAAACCATTAGGTTTATTAAATAACTATTTTGCAGTGTGTTTTGGACATTATTTTGAGTATGATTTAATGGTCTCATCAACAGAACCCAACACATACCAGTAGAGACTTTGTTTCCATTACAACCAATACAATTTCCATCCTAACCATTAAATCCAGTAAAATGTATGCTGGTTTATCGCTTTTCCAGTGAATAGCTTTTTTTATGCATTCTACAATGCTAAAATATAGTTTGCTGCTCATTGTACATCCAGTGGAGGGCGATGTGTTAATGCAGAATGATCGTGCTCATCTATGTCCAATCACAGCGCAGGAGGGGCGGGACGGGACGGGACAAATACCTGTAGGAATGAATACTTCAGGATTCGAGTGGCAATGTCTGTATCAGGTAACCAGGACTACCACATGTTGAACAAAAAAAACAATCTGCGAAACTAATACTAGATTGACAATACTTGCGGACATTCCGTATCAAGGCAAACAATGCGCATCAATGTGCTGTCGAGAGGCACAGAGAATGCTCATGGCACAATTTAACTAACAATCGCTGTCAGAATCGCAAAAGTAGACAAACGGCAATCTGGTAAATGGCAGAGGAAGAGCCCACTATAGACCCATAGCCAAATGACAGGGTAAAACGCAGAACCTCTTTACTTTCTATTCTTTTTTAGAATCCGTTGCATTCATTTCAACCATCGGATTTCAGAAACAGGAAGAAGTATTAAAATCATCATATTTTAATCACAGATTTATTTTTTTCTGGAAATGGAATATGTTGGTAAATTATAAAAAAAGAATTTCAGGGGGAAAAAACGTTGTTGTGTATCGCGCGTTACTGAGATTGTAACGGGGATAATATTACCCACATTTTTTTAGTAATGCGTTATATTACTGCGTTACAGCAAACACTAATGATTTACTGTAATGTCTTTACTTTTGTAATGCGTTACTCCCAACACTGTTAGGAATGATCCGAGTCAGATATGAACTGTGTTGAGTGTGATGTGTCTCCAGTCCAGCAGGAGTCGCTCTGCAGCGCTTCAGTCCGCCGATAAACCCACTAAAGAAAGAAAGAAAGACAAACACCAAGCGCTGCGTGTTTACATCACTCTGAGTTTCTCTCTTTAGTGTTTAAACAGAGTGTTGTCTGTGAGTGTTTGTGTTGAGATGTTGACGATGACGTCACAGACGTGCTGTCAATCAGTGGGAACTGATCTGTCCATGCTGGATATTGATGATTTCATCACAGAAATCTGTCAGCTGAAGAAAGAGGTGAAGTTACTGGAGGAAAAGCTGAGGACAAGAGGAGATGAACTCAACACAGAGGTTTGGACACATTCACATCATTTACCTCAATCACTCGCACTGTTTTAAACGTGTAATACTGTTTTTCATCTCACTGTCATAGTTTATAACTTGATGTAAATATATTTCCTCTCTGAACAGAAGTCCAGACACACACAGGACTCCGAGCTCAGCCTCACTTTACTCTGTTATACTGACACAAACCCCACAGACGCTCAGGACACTGTGTGTGACAGTAATCACACCTTGAATCAGGATGAATCTACTGATCAAACCTCCACAGAGTCTCTGGATTCTGTCTGTAACGCTGGAGAACAGCAGATCCTGAACACCAGACCACTGAACATGTGTTCTGTCAGACTGATGGACTGCAGGAGACTGATGGAGATCAAAACAGAACCCACGTCGGAGGAAGAAGAGACTGAAGAAGATGAGAATCATGATGATTTTATTGCTTCAGGTATGTTTCTTCTGTTGTCTTTTCATAAAAGGTCGTTTTTACGTCACTCATCTCTCAAATGTACAAAAAATGTCTAATATCTTGTCCATGCTGTATGTAGTTTCTCAGAGAATGAAATGGTGCGTCTGGTGTACTCGATTAGTTAATATTGATCTGGACTGTGAATTAGTTAATCCCAGATAACCAAAACACGTAAGTGTTGTGTAACTGTAACGTAATATGATGACCAAACTTTCTGGATTCGTAGTGACACCGTGAAACACAGAAAAGATGTTAAAAATCTCCTAAGCATGACCATAAATTACGCTTTTATTATAATATTGCTCACACAGTGTCACTCAATTTTGGAGGTGAAAACTTTTAAATAACAAGATGCAAGATGTTCAGCACGCACTGCACGCACATGCTTGTTATTTCTGTCACATGACATTCTGTGAAGACAAGTAAAAATGTCACATTTAATGCAATTTTCACATGTCAGTTCTGAAGTTTAAACAGGTCTCGCGCAACGATTGGCCCTATACGTCGCTCTGCTGTCGCGCTGTTTACGAGTCTCATTTATGAAGTATAAACAGAACGCCGCGAATTTAAACGTCGTTCACATTACAAGCGACAAAGGGACATGATCCCATTCATTTCAATGTAGAGCCGGCGACTTCCGGCGACACGAGCGGTCGCAACCGCTGGCGACCGGCTGGTGTGTCGAGCGACGCAACAAAGTTGAGAAATCTTCAACTTCACTGTCAAAGTCTGGAAATACAGCCGTTAAGCTCACACAATCGTTTCTCTTTATGTCCTCGTTATCAGTCCAAACTGTGTTCATGACATAACTGGAATGAAGAAACGTTCATTTTTTACAGTTCTGTCTTTAAAATGAGATCTCGGGCGAAGGACACCGCTAATTAAGGATGCGATTTTAATGAGGTGTCAATGATCAGTCTAAATGCTGAAAACATAAATGCTGCAGAGATAATTATAACAATTAATAATTTGTGAATCTCATGTGTGGGTATTTGTTATTTTGTTACGGAGATAAAGGATGGGATCGGGGGGTTTTGTCAGTTTACATCATTTTTTTATATTTTTCTATGGCATCTGATTGCGGTCGGACCCAAAAACAGTAAACGTCCATTATGGTGCGTGACTTCAGGCTTAAAGGAATAGTTCACTTTCAAAATAAATTTTCATGATAATTTACTCACCCTCATGTCATCCAAGATGTTTATGTATTTGTTTCTTTAGTCGAAAAGAAATAAAGGTTTTTGATGTAAACATTCCAGGATTTTTCTCCATATAGTGGACTTCAATGGACTCCAAACGGTTGAAGGTTAAAATGACAGTTTCGGTGCAGCTTCAAAGTAGGGATGCACCGGTTGACCGGCCATAAATCGGAACCGGCCGGTTTTTGCATCTAACACTCGAGGGTTTTTGTTTTTTGGGTGTTTGTTTTTTTTCGCGCCGATTTTTCCGGAAGTGCTCCCGCGGCCACATACACATAAACATTCGAATCAATCGCGAACATGTCACTTGTATGGAAGCATTTCGAAATATTTGAGGAGGACGTGAAGATTGCAATCTGCAATGTCTGCAAAGGACATGTCTGCTGTCGCCACGCAACAGGAGCAGCAGGTGACGCAAATCACGCAATTAGGAAATCCTCCGCAAGGCTTGACCGTCTCATTTTAGTTCGCTTCATGGACTTTTGAGGCTGCATGGTTTGAAAACCAAGTCTTCGTTTGTAAGTCCGTGACCTTAAAGGTTGCAGCCCCTGAATTGTTTATAGGTATAAATAGGCGTGTACAGGGCGGGATATGAGTCTGATTCACGGACGCACACTTGCAGGTGATCTGATTTATAAAGCGAATATTGCTTAGAGGTGTGCGTATGCACGGTTTTAAATGTCTGAATATTTTTTGGAGTAAGCTATTTTTGGCTTTTGGGCGCACAAACACTTTTATTAAGGATCCTACACACAGTTTTCTAAATGAGAGCCCTGAACTTGAGGCAAGTGCGCGGGAGGCGTGCGCTGTTATATCCACATATGCACAGCACAGAGCAGCCCGCATATAGGCTAAATCCCTCTTGGCTTATTTAAGTGACATATGTAAGATTCCCCGACTATTATTGGTAATGAAATTACGTAAATGCGACGAGGCACTTATGTTGCGAGTATGTTACTACCAAAATAGTGTGAATATAGTATGTAATTGGATCGTTCTTGGTTATCTTGTAACGTCAGGAGATCATGAAGGTGGCATGGTGAATTGGTCTGAATGGTAAGGAAATTGTGTTTGTGAGTCATGATGGTAAGTCATGAAATTACCAATAAGTACCAACTCAGCTAACAAAAGTTTGTTATAAGAACGTTTTAAAACATTCAAAATGTCAAAAAAGTATATATTAGGAAAGTTCCCAGCTAACAAAAGTCACCAAAATGGTGATCAGTGTTTCTTGAGTCGGGCTCTTGAACCTCGACTTTCACTTTTCTGATTTCTTGATGTGCTGTAACTGTGCGCTTTCAAAGTACATTTTTGGCACAATAACCAAGTAAAATCACATAGTTGGGAAGAAGCAATTATGTAACTGATATGTCAACTTGCTCTCAACATGTGGTGGAGTAGATTAGGTATGTTGTGGTTATAAATGCAGTTTTATCTCTTTTTGTAACCCTGAATGATTCTGCTGTTGTGTAAATATGGAAACAATACAAAACTAAATAAATTCACTCTCTTATTTTCACTCTTTATTACGCTTGTGTTTGTTTCAGATGATTCATGTTGTGATGGAGAAACGGCCTCTACATCAAAACAGCGACTGACAGCACAAACTCTTTCCTGCATCACCTGTGGAAAGACATTCAGTTCACAGAGACGTTTAGAGACACATGAGAGAAAACACACAGAACAGAAACTCTTCACCTGCACCAGATGTGACATCAGCTTTCCTACCTTACAAGAGAAGAAACTTCATTCACAAGAGCACAGAGACCACAAACACTTTCACTGTCAGCAGTGCGGGAAGAATTTAAGCTCCTCTTCTAGTCTGAAGATCCACATGAGGACACACACTGTAGAAAAGTCTTTCCACTGCAGTGAATGTGGCAAATATTTCAGCTCCAAATGTTATCTTGTTCTTCATCAGAGAATTCACACGGGAGAAAAACCGCACAAGTGTCCTCACTGTGGGTGGAGATTCAGCTATGGAGGCAATCTGAATCAACACATGCGTTTACACACCAATGAGAGACCGTATCAGTGCAGTGAATGTGGAAAAACCTTCACACAGTCAAGTTCTCTAAAGTCCCACCAGAGAACACATTCTGATGAGAAACTCTATCAGTGTTCACACTGTGATAAACGATTCAATCATAAATCTCATCTGATAACTCATGAGAGAACCCACACTGGAGAGAAACCTTACCTCTGCTCTCACTGTGGGAAGAGCTTTTCAAGGCCAAGTTCTTTTAAAGTTCATCTGAGAATTCACACTGGAGAGAAACCTCATCACTGCAGTGTTTGTGGGAAGAGTTTCAGTCGACGCCACCATTTAGTGACACACCAGAGAACTCACACAGGAGAAAGACCTTACAAATGTTCTCAGTGTGACAAGACATTTACTCAGCGAGTTCTCCTGAGAATCCATGAGAGAGTTCACACTGGAGAGAAACCTTATCACTGCTCCATCTGTGAAGAGAGATTCACTTATTTAGGAAGATTGCAGATTCATCAGAAGAAACATGCTGAAGAACAAACTGCACTGGAATAATTTTAGAATCTCTTCAAGGTGCACTTAGGCACCATTCTTTGCCATTTTGTTATATAAACAGTGTGAGTGGTGTGTTCACATGGAAAATTAAATAGTAAGAAGTGCACTGTAAGTACCCATGTGATGCACTCATTCAACCGAAAATATAAAGTGTGGAAGGCTGGACACACATGGGTAGCGAAAGAGAGTCTGAGCTTTCAGAGTTCTCCTGCAGAGTGATAACACAATCTGATGGTGTTTGAGCACAACGTCAAATAGATTTTTATTTGGTGTGCGATTGACATCATTTGCCCTCAGTCTGGGAACCGCTTGAACATCCGGTTAGTATAAAACCATTAAGTAATCCATAGAGTTCCTACACTAGATGGTTGTGTGTATAGTGTATGTTATGGTACTTGGGGAACAATACGAGTACTATATGTACTGTATATGTACGGCACACACTTTCGTCAGTTCAAAATGAACGTTCATTTAGTTTCTCCTCATTGATTTGCATTAGTTTGGCGATTTTCTTTTCAATAACAAATGTGAGACGAAGTAGTTTACACTTGAATGATTTACGAAAATTTCACACTTCTCACTGTGTGTTCATAACAAACGCGACTTGCGCGAATAAATCGCGCTATTCTTGTGTAGCTGGATGCTTGAACATTTTGAGTTTACTCGCTTCATTCGCACGTCAAATTCACTTCACAACAGACGCGAATTCGCGTCATGGGAGGGGCTTCTGCTAGGGGGCTCCAGTCTTGTGTATATATATATTGTGTAAAGATCGTTTTTGACAACTTACCAGACTGTCCGACCTCCTCACTCACTTTCTTCCTAGCAATGTCCTTTTTATTTTATATTATTACTTTCGATAAAAGTAAGATGTATCGTACAGCTCCAGGTATCCACATACAGCAACGATGATTTTGTCCTCCATTGTTGGTAATCACATCACTACTAGAGCAAGCTCCTGGTTAACGCGGTGAGAATTTTCGCCAAAGTTCAGATTTTTTACATTTATGCATTTGGCAAACGCTTTTATCCAAAGCGACTTACATTGCATTATCCTATACATTTGTACATAGGTATTTGCAATCCCCTGGGATCGAACCCACAACCTTGCGTTGTTAACGCAATGCTCTTACCACTGAGCTACAGGAAAGTAGCTCTGTTCTTCCTCGAATCTGAAGCTTAACGCTTCATTCGCATCTGGTATGAACACACAGTTATACAAGTAACTTGGTGCTAATACTTATTGTATTATTGACCCTGTGACAGATCACTTTATTGTTTCCTAAATTGTGAAAAAATGTGAAACACCCTGATGTTTGTTAGTGTCGCCCTGAGGTTTATGATCAGATGGAAGGCAAGAATATAATGTTATCTTTAAGTTAATCGTTTATTCTTTCGTCAATAAATATCTGCTTTATATCCTCTATATTGTAATGATGTTATTGGTGGTTACTGTGGTTAACTTATAGAGAGCATGATGTTTTCTATTAAACCCTGGTTCATTTTCTTCTGTGTTAATTTACAATGAATTGCATCCATGATCCAGAATAAAAGTTTGCGTTTAAACAATACAGTATTTGTTTGTGTACTTTGCATATTCATTTTGTATTTATAAACACATACATGTATACATATTTAGGAAATATTAACATGTATTTATTTATGTTTACCAATAGTTTAAATTATATATAAACGTTTATTAATTTTTACATTTGATATATTTTCTGAAGTATATGCATGTATGTGTATGCGTTTATAAATACAAAATTAATATGCACAGTACACAGACATATATTACGTAATCACAAACTTTAATTCTGGATGCGATTAATTGCGATTAACTGTTTGACAGCCCTAATTAAAATGGAAAATTATTCCAGTATTGAAAAGAAGTCTTAACAGATAAATTAAATATTTAAAAAGGTCATGTGTTCAATTCACAGGAAACAAATATACTGATTAAAATGTTTACCTTTAATGCTTTGGATAAAAGCGTCTGCCAGATGTAAAATGTAATACTGTGTCTTGTGGGTTTATGTGTTTGACTTCTTTAAATTAGATTAAATATATAGTAAATGTATTAAATATACCTGTACTAAAACCAATAATAAACATGGTTCATAATAATTACTGTCATTACCATCCCTGCTGAAACAACACAATAGAAACCATCACAGATATTCTTAATGGCTTCCATTGAATATACCATTATTACCAAAATGCCATTTCTATTACAAAATTCCTTTAGTAGTTTGTTTTGGGCATCGTTTCCATATGATTTAATGGTGTTCTATAGGTTCCCATCTGCCAGATTACATCCCACCAGTATACCAGAATACACTATAGTTTCCATTAAAACAAATACAGTTCCCATTATAACCATTAAATGTATTACATTTCTGTGACGGTTACTATTGTGTTTTGAACAGGGTTCTTAGTTTTAGGAGGGATTTTAAAGCAACAGATCGATAAAATCCAGTGTATTAGCAATAAAGCACATGTGTTTTAGGTTCCTGATCTACTGAGTGATACAACTCTTCATCTTGACATACAGTATACAGATACAAACATTCTCCAGTCAAGAGCAATGAGTGGGTTTTTTTAGGTTTGGGGGCAAATGACACTGTTAAACACACAATTCAGTAAGAGCTGAAGACTAAACCTGTTACACCTGCAATCATGGCTAAAAACACATCTTAACGGCTAAAAACCATCATGACGGCTTACACATGGAGGGAGAATGGACGTCAATGGAAAACAAGCCTCACTACGATAAATAAACTGCTTTTATGAGAAAATAGTGTCATATTTAATAAAACGACCGTTGAGTGTGTTGTGTCTCCAGTCCAGTCGCTCTGCAGCGCTTCAGTCCGCCGATAAACCCACTAAAGAAAGAAAGAAAGACAAACATCAAGCGCTGCGTGTTTACATCACTCTGAGTTTCTCTCTTTAGTGTTTAAACAGAGTGTTGTCTGTGAGTGTTTGTGTTGAGATGTTGACGATGACGTCACAGACGTCACATGACGTTCTCCAGACACACAGTCTTCAGGGAAACTGATGGAGATGAAAACAGAACTCACAGTGAAGGAAGAACAGACTGATGAAGGAAGAGAATCATGAGGATTTTGTTCCTTCAGACAAACTGATGAACGTTGGGAGCCTGGAAATAAAAACCGAACCCAAGTCAGAGGAAGAACAGACTGATGAAGATGATGATTTTATTCCTTCAGGTATGTTTCCTCTATTGTCTTTTCACATGTTTTCAATGTCATGCGAGTTCTTGTTTCTAAAGGTGGTTAAAAAGAGTCCTTTTGAATTTGATGGCGGCAACATAAGTCACTTTGGATATGTTCGAATGCAAAACAGTTGACACGGGACAACAAAAGACTGGAAAAGTGCTACTAAAAAGAAACAACTGGATAGCATTGCATGATTATGACAAAAATCATAATTGTCGATTATTCACCTCGATTATTACTGTCGATTAATAGATTTACTTTGAAGAATATTGACATTTCACACAGTGTCCTAAGGTCAGTGTATGCAGTTTTCTAACTTTGTATGAATATGATCATATTTAACACGTTAAACAGACTATTTTTTTGCTGTGTAAAAATAGAAAATGATACAGAAATTAAATCCACCCATTTATTTTCACTCTTTATTACTCTTGTGTTTGTTTCAGATGAGAGCGGTGATTCGGCCTCTTCATCTAAACAGCGACTGACAGCACAAACTCTTCACATGAGGACACACGGTGATGAAAAACCTTTCCACTGCACTGAATGTGACAAATATTTCAGAACCAAAGCCAATCTTTTAACTCATCAGAGAATTCACACGGGAGAAAAACCCCACGAGTGTCCTCACTGTGAGAAGAGATTCAAACGCAAAACTCATCTGAAGAGACACATGTGTATCCACAGCGATGAGAGACCGTATGAGTGCAGTGAATGTGGACAAACCTTTAGGCGGTTAAACATTTTAAAGTCACACCAAAGAACACAGACTGGGGAGAAACTCTATCAGTGTTCTCACTGTGATAAACGATTTAATTGTAAAACGAATCTGAAACGTCATGAGAGAATTCACACTGGAGAGAAACCTTACCTCTGCTCTCACTGTGGAAAGAGCTTTTCTCAATCATTTTCTCACAATAAACAGTGTCCTCGTAGTATTTTCTGCAGTCTGTGGAGTTAACTGTCAGTTTAAATGGGGTCTTACACTGCTAGTCATTATTTTTGTCATGTATGAATAGAACTGAACTTGTGTTGTGTGTCATCAGTTTAATTATAACCTTCTTCCTAAATACATCTGTAATAATCTGTAAGACGTCTGCTAAAGATCTGGAAAACATCTGCTGTGTAGAAATATCTGCTAAACATCTTAGAAAGAGCTTTTGTACATCCATTCAAAATCCTAAACATCTTACAAACGTTGTCTATATGACGTCTGACAGCAGACATCTCACAGGAAACAATAAAAAAAATACGTCTCGCCGATGTAAATCCTGACATCAAATAGACGTCTCCCAGATGTATGTGTGCTGACAGGGTTGTCAACGTTGTTGTTGTGTTATTATGCAGGTGCTTTGTTGTTAAAGTAAATAGAAAACGTGACATTTCTTCTGACTAACAAATCAGAGAACATTCACAAAACTGTGTACAGCTATGAATAGTGAAGAAGAAGAGAGAACAGCTGACCAGAGAAGAGGAAAAAGTGTGTTGTTGTCTTCACAAGTTTTGATCATGTTTGATATAAACTTTTCCTGTTTTTAACATTCCTGTTTCTTATTTTTATACTTTTTTACAGTTTGTTCTAAAGTCTATTTAAACATGTTCTCTTTAAACATTCACCTGAAATTTAAAAGGCTGACATTAATGCTATATACAGTGACGTGTACGTGTTGTTCGCTGGTTGTCTACAGTAAATCTCAAATTGCACTTCCGACCTCTGACTATCCATCTCAAATGACGTACGTTAGACGGCTTGGGCGGAGCATCCGTTAACTCCTCCTCTTCAATTGTCGGTCTGCTGCCAGTTACATTTCAAAATGCAACGGTTGTTTTTGTACATCCAATGAAATCACAGTGAAACACAAGCCACGCCCATAGTTTTTCTGTGTTTTCTAGCTGATCACATTACATAGATAGTGCTATTATAGCCAGTACAGTTTAATGCAGTACAGTTGGTTAAAAACTTTGTCTGGAATAACGTTTTTTTTTCATAAAATATGCTCTTTATATTAGTTGGAGCCATAAAATGCCTGATTTCTTGAAACACTGTAGGCTAACTGTAAATTCCTGAAAGTATTTAATGATTGATTGTTATCATTGTGTAATGAAGAATGAATGCCGATGTGCAGGAAAGATTGATCTCTGCTTTCATTATTTACAGTGCATGCAATCATGTTAATAAAGTTTATGTTAAGCATTATTTGAAGACACCTAAACATACTGAAGAACAAACTGATCTGCACAGTTATGCAAAAAATAACGTCAATTTTGGCTTCTACTGTACATGACTTTGTACTGCCATCAGTTTGCGGTTTTGAAATAGAGAAACTGCGGTCTTGTGATTACACGCCTGTGATGTGTCTCCAGTCCAGCAGGAGTCGCTCTGCAGCGCTTTGATCCGCCGATAACCCACTAAAGAAAGAAAGAAAGAACTGTCCGTTAATTCACTTATTTCATAGCATGGGTGTCAGTTTCACTTAAAACCAAAGAGGCCTTTTGTCCATTTCCACGGAGTCAAGGAACAGCAGCATTCGGTCGACATGAATGCATTGGAGTGTCGCATTGCCGCGCTCGTGCACATGTATCCGCACCTCTACGATCGCGCGCGTCGAGATTTTACAGATCCCGAGAAGGGTTTTAATTCATGGAAGGAAATCGCAGCCAAGCTCGGTGTCGACGACCCGAAGACCTGCAAAGCGTCGTGGAAACACGCCCGAGACAAGTTTTGCAGAGCAATGAATCAAGGGACGGAAGAGAAGAGAGGAGATGAGGCGTCGAGGACCAAGGTGCCCCAGCGGTTTATCGCGATGTCGTGGCTCAAACCTTTTATTCAGCACCGACCGACTCAATCTAACCCACCATCTACTGAAAAGGTACTTTAAACTAAACACTATTCAGTTTGTAATGTGACTTTGCTGGTGTTGTACATCCATTCTGAATCATACACATCTCACAGACATCTTCTAGAGGTCCATCTGACATCAGACGTGTCAGAGATGTAGAGCAGATGAGCAAACAGCATCTGACTGATGTACGTGTGCTGTCAAGGAATTGTTAAAAAGTGTAACAATTGTAAAATAAAAATCGTCAGATCGCCCACCGCTACAGTATAATACAAGGTCTGTGGTGTATTTTGAGCTGAAACTTCACAGACACATTCTGTGGACGTCTAAGATTTATATAACATGTTATAAAAGGGCTTTAAAATGTATGTTTACTCTCTCACATCTGTAAAGGTATAAAGTAAAGAGAGAAGATAAATAAACTGCTAAACGGATTGGGATTAGAAATGAAATATCTGTTAATGTTTAATTGATGCAAGTGTGTGGTTTTGTCAAGGAATCAGAGTGTTGTCTGTGTGTGTTTGTGTTGAGATGTTGGCGATGACGTCACAGACGTGCTGTCAATCAGTGGGAACTGATCTGTCCATGCTGGATATTGATGATTTCATCACAGAAATCTGTCAGCTGAAGAAAGAGGTGAAGTTACTGGAGGAAAAGCTGAGGACAAGAGGAGATGAACTCAACACAGAGGTTTGGACACATTCACATCATTTACCTCAATCACTCGCACTGTTTTAAACGTGTTTTAATACTGTTTTTCATCTCACTGTCATAGTTTATAACTTGATGTAAATATATTTCCTCTCTGAACAGAAGTCCAGACACACACAGGACTCCGAGCTCAGCCTCACTTTACTCTGTTATACTGACACAAACCCCACAGACGCTCAGGACACTGTGTGTGACAGTAATCACACCTTGAATCAGGATGAATCTACTGATCAAACCTCCACAGAGTCTCTGGATTCTGTCTGTAACGCTGGAGAACAGCAGATCCTGAACACCAGACCACTGAACATGTGTTCTGTCAGACTGATGGACTGCAGGAGACTGATGGAGATCAAAACACAACCCACAGTAAAGGAAGAACAGACTGATGAAGATGAAGCTTTGTTTTCTTCAGTGAAACTGATGAACGGCGGGAACATGATGGAGATAAAAACTGAACCCACGTCAAAGGAAGATCAGAGTGATGAAGATTTTATTCCTATAGGTTTGTTTCTTCTGTTGTCTTTTCACACTATTTCATTGTCATGTGAGTTCTTGTTTCCTAAAATCAGGGTTTTTTCACTGAAGTCAAGTTTCTCATTCTCAGTGGACACTGATGTAGTTTCAGATGTGCTGGAGCTTCTTCTTAACGCTGTTGTGTTTGTTTCAGATGATTCATGTTGTGATGGAGAAACGGCCTCTACATCAAAACAGCGACTGACAGCACAAACTCTTTCCTGCATCACCTGTGGAAAGACATTCAGTTCACAGAGACGTTTAGAGACACATGAGAGAAAACACACAGAACAGAAACTCTTCACCTGCACCAGATGTGACATCAGCTTTCCTACCTTACAAGAGAAGAAACTTCATTCACAAGAGCACAGAGACCACAAACACTTTCACTGTCAGCAGTGTGGGAAGGTTTGTGTCTCCGCTTCTAGTCTCGAAGATCACATGAGGACACACACTGGAGAAAAGTCTTTCCACTGCAGTGAATGTGACAAATATTTCAGCACCAAATCTAATCTTGTTGCTCATCAGAGAATTCACACGGGAGAAAAGACGTACGCTTGTCCTCACTGTGAGAAGAGATTTTACCACTCATCTCATGTTAAGAAACACATGCGTTCACACACAGATGAGAGACCGTATCAGTGCAGTGAATGTGGAAAAACCTTCAGGGATTCAGGTTCTTTAAAGTCACACCAAAGAACACACTCTGATGTGAAACCCTATCAGTGTTCACACTGTGATAAATGTTTCCGTCATAAATCTCAGCTGATAACTCATGAGAGAGTTCACACTGGAGAGAAACCTTTTCTCTGCTCTCACTGTGGAAAGAGATTTACTTATCCACATCATTTCAGAGATCATCAGAGAGTTCACACTGGAGAGAAACCTTATCACTGTAATGTTTGTGGAAAGAGTTTTAAGCGTCACAACACTTTAGTGAATCATCAGAGAATTCATGGTGAAAGACTTTTCAAATGTTCTCAGTGTGACAAGACGTTTGCTCGACCAGATGTCCTGAGAATCCATGAGAGAGTTCACACTGGAGAGAAACCTTATCACAGATTCACTCAGATAGGAAGTTTTCAGACTCATCAGAAGAAACATGCTGAAGAACAAACACTGGAATCATCATAATAGCATTTTTTATAAACAGTGTCTGTTATCTGGGATAATTGTAGGCTACTATTTTTATAGTTAATTCCTTTTGTTTTTATGAAATTAATTGTTTGCAGTCTGTGGAGTGAATTGTAAGTTTGAATGGGTCAGGTAGGGTCTTAAGGCTGGTTCATGGAGAAAAAGCGAAACGAATACCCGACGAACCAAGTTTATAAATCAACGACGAAACGAATGTTCGCTTTCTTCAATTTGACGCCCGCACGGTAGATGGCGCTGATGGAAAGTACATTTCACGCCTAAACATTAGATGGCGCTCAACCGTTATTCAGGATTCTTTGGCTGCTGTAAAGAAGAAAAACTTAAAGCTTAGCAGCAATACAGCCAATTGACCCAATACAATAAAACCAATTGAGCAAATGACCCTGAGCAGCGTTTGGCTGTGTGTTTAAGGTGAGTGTCTTCTTGTCGTTTTACTTGTATTGTTGCCAAAAAAAAATATTTTTATTATTTAAAAATCATAATAAAATGTCAAAAAAAAAGTTTCTTGATCTATCAATATTTTATTTTTACAGATTTCTCTGTACTGGAGATTCTTACCCAACCATTGCGTCAAGCTTTCGTCTGGGCATCTCAACTGTGGCTGGAATAGTTGCAGAGACAAGTGAAGCAATTTGGACATGTCTCAAAGAAGAACACATGCCAGTGCCCAGAAGATGTGTGGAGGAAAACAGCCAAGAGATTCAATGAAACATGGACCTTCCCCAATTGCATTAGATGGAAAGCATATTGTTATTCAGGCCCCGGCAAATTCAGGCTCCCCCTTTTTCAATTACAAGGGTACATTTTCTGTGGTTTTGCTGGTTGTAGTCGATGCAGATTATCGCTTTCTAGTGATTGGCGTGGGCAGCTATGGGAGCAATAGCGATGGTGGCATTTTTGCAAATTCAGCAATTGGCAAAGCACTGAGAGACGGAACTTTGAATGTTCCTCCACCAGCGGAGCTTACAGGTGCTCCTGAATTAGGAAAGGTGAATCATGCCATAGGAGCAGATGAAGCTTTACCACTAAAGCCATATCTCCTTCGTCCATACCCTGGACGACGTCTACCCAGGGACATGCTACAGGTTTTCACGAGCATGCTGCATATCCGAAAACTGCTTTGGCATCCTCACCCAACATTTCAGGGTTTTTCAACGGTGTTTACAAGCCAGTCCTGTGGTTGCGGATTCTGTTGTGAAGGCAGCTTGTATCTGTGCAATTATTTGAGACCGTCTGATCACAAGTCACAAGATGACCTGCTCGAAGATGACAGTAGTGATTGCACAGCCAAGAACCTCTACGTCATCTGCAGGGAAATTGCGCAACCACTGAGGCATATAACCTCAGACACATACAAACTGTATTTCAACTCACATTCTGACCAAGTGCACAATGGTCTGGGGGTTAATCAGTTACCAAATGGTTTTATGCATTTGCATTGCAGCTGTACTACTTAAACAGTTGTAAAATATGTGATCACTTGCCATGATGTTTGCTTACATGTGCCTGTACTTTCTACCTACAAGCAAATCTGCTTACTTATTGTATATAAATAAAGTAATTTGAAGAAACTGATTGTATTTGATGACTTTTACTGGTACCGCCAATATATTTGTAATATCCCATACTACAACATAACCCGGACAAGCTTTTGGTCAGCTTGTCTGCGGTGGTTTTTGGGAAACCCACCCGGCTGCTCCTAATGGTCCCACAGGCCCAGATGCCCTTCTGGAGGAGGTCTCTGAATAGTGATGGGCTGGTGTAGAAATTGTCTACATATAATATGTAGCCAGTTTCTGACATAACACTGGCAGGGAATTCCAACCTGTATAATCTGGACCCACTGCAGTAATTTGCCACTTGTGGTAATTTTACCAGACCCATGTACAAGACCATTGACAAATATGAAAACAGATCCTTCATAGTCATGTCCTGCCATGGCTTCCGGGTTGTCTCCTGATGCTCAGCTGCATATGCATTTGAGTGCTGGATGATGATGTGACAGCTTTTGGAGAAAAGTACAGCTGAAACAGTTCCAGAGCACTGTTATAAGCTAAGGGCCAGGGGTTTGAGCTGGTCTGAATGCAACCCGAGGTGGTGGGATGTCGGGTTCATCTGGGGTGGGCCATCTTGCCTCATTGACACCAGGAGAAATATCAGGTTGAGTAGCTCACTCTCTTCCTCGGTTTTGGGTTCTTCCTCTTCCCATCCATCTGCTTTGCCTCCCTCTTCCTCTGGTTTGCCCTCTCCCTCTGCTTATATAAGTAGCAGATGTAGTAGGCCTAGCTGAGGCCGATGAGGTTGAAGGTTCAGGACCATCATCATCACCATCTGAGCACCTATTGCCAAATGTAATACAAACTGAATTTAGTATATAACTTATATATAGTATGTGCCACAAAGAATATGTAACAATCTGAACATAGTATACATTTACATTTATGCATTTGGCAGACGCTTTTATCCAAAGAGACTTACATTGCATTATACTATACATTTGTTCTAAGTTTGTGCAATCCCCTTGGATAGCACCCATGACCTTGGCAATGTTTGTGACATGCTCTAACCACTGAGCTACATTAGTATAAAACTTATATGGTACATGCAACAATATTGTGCAAACTGAAGGTTGTATAGAATAAAAAAGTCACATACCTGTCTAGGGTTGAGTCTGACTCTGACATTTCTTCTGAGAAAGCAGGTCCGGTTCGTCATCACTTGCCTGAAGATTTTGCTCCTCATCATTTGAATGATAACTTTGCTCATTATCACTCGATTTCCAAAGTTCTTCAATCACTTCTTGTACTGTAAAACACTTTTTAGGCCTGTGTGAATCCATCTCGAGAATGTGCAGTGGAGAATGAAAGTGCAGTTTGTGTGCTCTTACTTTCTGCTCTGCATGTTTCTAAACATTCAAAGCAATCCCAAACAGAGGGGTATTGCACAAAAGTAGAGTAAAGAAATCCAGGATAATTCAGCAAGCGCGGCTTGACCTAGTCTGCTCGGAGCATGCTGACTTAATTGGTTGCATGTTTGCTAGGCCAGGATGAGAATGATAAGGTAAGTCAAGCCAGGTGTATATAGCTGGGATGAGTGCACGTTCACGGCATTCTTAAATAGACCTCGCGATCGCTCACAGAATCACCGATGGGAACATGGACAAAAGTCGCGCTTCTTACTTCACGGCCGCTGAACAACAGCTCCTGATGGAGTTTTATGAAGAGGTGAAAGATACCATACGAAAAAAAGGCAATACCAATCCCATAATAATGTGGTACAGTGAGAGCATGGCCTCGCGCCGTCTGGTGCTGTATTTTTGGACCCAGCAGCCTACATAAATATCTTAGTCCATCACCTGAGGATCTGTATCTCTCAATGAGATAGTCATCTCCAAAGGCCAATGGGTCTGACCTGTCCCGGAAGACTCTTTCATGCCTAAATGCTCGTCTGAGGATTAGGGCTTCCTCATCTAGTACACCCTCCAAAAAAGGGCAAGCCATTATGAAGAGGGAACAGGTGAATTAGAGGATTATATACCTGTATATACTATATTGCCCTCGTCATAGATTTCATAGAAAACACCTTTGCAACTTCATCAGCTGTGTTTTGTTATCTCAATTACTGCAATAAAACACATATTTATGAAGCCTTTGATGGCAATTTGACAAGCAGTCTTCATTAGCATAGCAATATAACACTTGGCCTGAGTAATAATACTACTACTTGAATCAATATAAAAAGACTGTTGCAATTACAAACAGCCAACAGATTTAAAAGAAATGAGAAATGACTATATATGTAATATTTGAACACAGGATAATTAAAATGATGCAACATACTTAGAAAGACAATGGACATGCTGCAATCAATGTGAGGAATTAATGTGGTAGCTGCATGCAAACACATTAATTCCTCACAGGATTGACGGTGGAAATACAGGTGAATCACTAGGATTAATCTTAGCCTGGCTGTTAACCTGGTCTGGAGCAGGCTAGCTGCAGAGAATAAATCACCATAGTAACTTGCCTGGTTCAGTTCATGCAACCGATTTGAGGCTAAATCCAGCCAGGATAACCAACATATCCCGGCATAATCCCTTATCTTGGTTTTGTGCAATACCCCTTAGTGGTTGATTGTGATTCGCACGTGTTAGGAATTAGATATAAACAACGTTTCTATTGGATAACATTTGGTCAACCAAAGAGTTCATTTGCCAATTGATATGCTGAAAGCAAATGAGCCCTAGTAACAGCTCTGGCAGCTGTTTGACTACTGAGACTGTCTTGCCTTGCTTTTATTGGAAATAACATTTTGAATGTGGGCTGCTGCAGGTCACAAGACTCTACCAATGAAGAAATGAGTAAATTCTAGCAAATCCACACAAAAAAGTTTTTGTAACTTTCCTCATAAACAGACAATTACAAATGGAAGAAAAAGAGGAACATCTATATTATTTTTGATGCACACTCTCATCATTTATGAATCAATTACTTCTCCTACAGTATTTATTTTATAAAACACTGTTGAAATATGTCTTCTAGATTCTTAGACCTTTCCAACAATATATCTTTTTTTCTTGCATATATATATATATATATTATAAGAATTTACATGAAAAATATTGAAGTAATTGTCTTTTTCTCACAGACAAGGATACATTTTTTATGCACACTCTTGTCGTTTATGAATCAATTACACTTCCTGCATTATTTATATTATAAAACACTTATAAAAAATATGAATTCTAGAGGCTTAGACCTTTCCAAAAATATTTATTTTTCTTGAATACATAAGAATTTACGTGCAAACTATTAAAGTAAATGTCTTTGTCTCACAGACAGGATCAATTTTTGATGCACACTCTCTTCAATTCAATTCAAGTTTATTTATATAGCGCTTTTCACAATGTGCATTGTTCCAAAGCAGCTTTACAGAAGCAAAATAAGAAAACACAGAGGTAAAACACAGCACAGTGCATAGTGTTTATAGAACAAGCAAGATCATTCTAATAGATAATATCTGATAAATTAATAAATAGATAAATAGATGCAGTCTCCCGGTGAGCAGGCCAACACTGCCTGAGCTGGGATGGTCGCCTTTCTCTTGGGTGGAAATGGAGTTGCCTTAGATGGAGCTGGGATGGTCAGTCAGTCCGCAGCTGGCGTAGTCTCTAAGTCGGGATGGGCATATGATGTCCATCTGGGCCTGGCAGAGCTTTCCCTACCTCGAGATGGGCATCCCGAGGCGAAGGCAGAAAGAAAATAATTAGCGTAGCTGCTGTTCATTTACTATGCATTAGTGAAAGCTTGGGTGAAAAGATGTGTCTTTAATCTAGATTTAAATTGGGAGAGTGTGTCTGACCCTCGAATAGTATCGGGAAGGCTATTCCAGAGTTTAGGTGCTACGTATGAGAAAGCTCGACCCCCTTTTGTAGATTTAGTTATTCTAGGTGTTATCAAAGTCCTGAGTTTTGAGATCTTAGAGAGCGTGATGGGTTGTAATGTGATAGAAGCTCAGTTAAGTAAGTAGGGGCTAAACCCTTTAGGCTTTATAAGTAATTAAAAATTTTAAAATCAATACGATACCTAATGGGCAACCAGTGAAGAGATGATAAAATTGGGGTAATATGATCGTATTTTCTTGACCTGGTTAGGACTCTGGCGGCTGCATTTTGGACTAACTGTAGTTTGTTTATTGAAGATGCAGGACAACCACTAAGAAGAGCATTACAGTAGTCAAATCTTGAGGTCACAAATGCATGAATAAGAGTTTCTGCGTCAGCAACACATAAAACATTTCGTAATTTGGCAACATTTCGAAGGTGGAAGAAGGCTGTTTTTGTGACATTTGAGATATGATTTTTAAATGACAGGTTGCTGTCTAATATAACGCCTAGGTCTTTAACTGTATTTGTCGGAGTAACAGTGCAGCCTTCGATTTGTAGGTTATAATCTGATATATTCTGTTTACGAGTCTTTGGTGCTATAAGTAATATTTCTGTTTTGTTAGAGTTTAAAAGAAGGAAATTACTAGTCATCCAATGTTTCATATCTTTGATGCACTCTGCCAGTTTGGATAGCTTGAAGGAATCATCTGGTCTTGAAGAGATATATAGCTGAGTATCATCTGCATAACAGTGGAAGCTAATTCCATGTTTTCTAATAATGTTGCCCAGGGGCAGCATGTATATGGAGAAAAGCAAGGGTCCTAAACCGATCCCTGAGGTAATCCATAGTTTACTTGCGTTAGATTAGACGATTCCCCATTTAAATGGACATATTGATATCTGTCAGATAAGTAAGATCGGAACCATTTTTAGTGCCTGTCCCTGAATACCGGTATAATTTTGTAAACGATCTAAAAGTATTTTATGGTCTACAGTATCGAACGCAGCACTAAGGTCAAGCAGGACTAGGAGTGAGATGTTACCTTTATCAGATGCCATAAGTAGATCGTTTGTAATTTTAACGAGCGCAGTTTCGGTGCTATGATGCGGTCTAAAGCCAGACTGAAATTTTTCGTGCATGTCATTATTCTGTAGGAAAGAGCACAACTGAGTGGACACTACTTTTTCTAGTATTTTAGACAAGTACGGGAGATTTGAAATCGGTCTATAGCTTCCAAGTTCACTGGGGTCTAAGTTAGTTTTTTTGATAAGAGGCTTGATTACAGCCAGTTTAAAGGGTCCTGGGACATGGCCTAGATTAATTGACGAGTTGATAATGTTATAAATGGGCTCAATTGCAACAGGTAGTAACTCTTTTAGTAATTTAGTTGGAATGGGATCTAATAAGCATGTTGTCGGTTTGGATGTTGCAATAAGTTTAATTAAATCTTCCTGTTTTATAGGTGAAAAACACTGTAGCTTTTCTTTTTGGGTGATGGTTGGTACTAATTCATCAGACACACTTGGAGGTTGGATTTTAACTACGTCGTCTCGTATTTTTTCGATTTTCTGTAAAAAATGTCATGAATTCATTGCTACCAAGGTGTGGCGGAATAGCCAGGGTCAGGAGAAGTCTGTTTGTTTGTTAGTTTAGCAATTGTACTAAATAAAAACCTTGGATTGTTTTTATTAGTTTCTATAAAGTTACGGAGGTGCTCGGCTTTTGAGGCTTTTAGTGCCTTTTTATAACAGTTTGCACTCTCTATCCACGCAATTTTAAAGACCTCTAAATGGGTTTGTTTCCATTTTCGTTCCAGTTTACGCGTTTCTCTTTTTAGGCCGCGAGTGGTGCTATTGTACCATGGTGCTTTGATCTTCTCGTTAATCTTTTTTGACTTCATAGGCGCGACCGCTTCTAATGTATTAGAGAAAATAGTTCCCATGTTGCTGGTCATGTCATCGAGCGATTCTGTATTAATTGGCAAAGTTATTAAAGGAGTCAGATCTGGCAGATTCTTAACGAAACTATCTTTAGTAGATGAGGTGATTGTTCTACCCTGTCGATAACGAGCTATACAACTGATTTCTGCAGTGCGCAGTGTACATGTTATAAGATGGTGATCAGTGACATCGTCACTTTGAGGTATAATATCGATATTGGTTAGATCGGCTCCGTGAGATATAATCAAGTCTAGAGTATGATTAAGTCTATGAGTGGGTCTGTTGATGTTTTGTGTTACACCAAAAGAGTGTAGAAGCTCTTTAAACGCCACTGCTAATGCATCGTTAGCACTATCTACATGGATATTAAAATCTCCAACAATCTTGTTGTTTATGAATCAATTACAGTTCCTACATTATTTATTTTATAAAACACTGGCAAAATATTTGTTCTAGAGACTGAGACCTTTCCGACAATATATGGTTTGTCACATTTAGATAAGAAATCAACATGCAAAATTTTGAAGATTTAGTCTTGGTCCCATCGTCAGGAACAGGACGTAAATTAGTGCATAATTTTTTTATGTGAGCTTTTTTCATAAACAAACCAATTACTCCTTCTTCATGATTTAATTTGTCAAACACTGCTTATATCTGTAATCTAGACCCTTAGTTTGTTATGATTATATTCAAAATTACGTGCAAAATATTGAAGCAAACGCAGGCGTCCCATATACGGGGACGGCGACAGAAAGAGCCACCGGACACAAAGCGGGTGGTTCTGAGCCATTTCTGAAAATATCATGAGGTTTTGATATTTGGGTCATCTGGCCCTTTTAAAGTGATATTGACCCCAACACTGGCAGTAAGCACTCAGACTTTAAACAGATTGAGACCCTATGATGATTTTACCACAGTTTGTTCTAGTATGTTTCTTCTGATTATCTAAATAAGTGAATCTCTCTCCACAGATGGAGCAGTGATAAGGTTTCTCTCCGGTGTGAACTCTCTCATGACATGTTAGAGAAAATTTATGAAGAAAATTTTTTATCACAGTGTGAACACTGATAAAGTTTCTCCTCAGAGTGTGTTCTTTACAAAAATAAATATAGAATATAAATGAAACATGCAAAAATGGTTTAAAATATCAATATTCACAAAGTTCAACATATTATGTGACTGCTACTGAACATTTATCTGACATGTCAATAAGATACTGATAAAACGGTCCTATCATTGGGTGTAATGGAAGACACTGTGACATGACAGAAGCATTAAACTGAATGTCCAAACTTCTACTGAAGCTTATAAACTGCAGACACGTGCATCAAACGCTTAGCTCGATCAAGCCTATTCGCAACTTACTTTTCAAAAACTCTTACAATACATGTTTTTTTGGCATCACACTGAATGCCAATTGGTTTGTATTTTATGTTAAATTAACAAACATTTTTGTTAATAAAGTCATAAATCCATCTGGCATTAATACACTTTATTTATAGGCGCCTTTCATGACACTTTACAACTCAATAAAACAATAAACATTGAAGAGTAAAGGCCCGTACAGCCAAAGCGACAAATAGACATCAAAATAACATAAAAGACCAACATATTTGACCATGACATGGACACATCTGAGTCAAAGCCCCAAGTGTTACCCTGTTTAAGAGATTGATGACTGCACACCAACTTTCTTCAACACGAGAATTTACTTTTTTTTTCAATTCGCTTGACAAACCTGTATGACTTTGTAACAGTGTTAGCTGTTACCCAGGTAATGACTCTACACACTCCTAGGGGGCGCTTGAGCGCTAAAGCTCCTTTGATTTAAACTGGTGGTAGAGTAGAGGAAGAGAGTTTTTTTTGTTTGGAGGAAGGAAGCAAGGTGGTGTGCTAAGGACCTCCAGCAAACACGCTTTGGGAGTCCAGATTGAGAAACTTAGTTTCCAGGTCAATGTTATGGATTCTTTATAGGTGACCTTGTGTTATGGTGTGAGGAACCATGACAATTTATTAAAGCTCCACCTTTTGGATATCAAGATTTACCAGAAGAAGAAGGTTTTTCATCCATTAATCCTTATGGATTAATGAACGTCCTGAGTATAAGGATTTGAGGCGGTGGAGTGTAATTTGGTGGACTATTTGCGTTTTTGGAGATCAATGTGACTAGCCGTTGTGGAACTGGGACATCATCATTAACATCATGGACAATTGACTTTCATAGTAGTGAGTCCAGACCATGTCCAAGTACAACCCTGAACTGATGATGGCATTTCTTTTATTTACATTGCTTTATGCAATATCATTGCGTTGTTTGCTCTTACCACTTTCTTTATTGTTATTGTCATTGTTTAATTTACTTGGCAGAATTGCTATATTCTTTTTTGACTTACTGTACTGGTTTAATTCAAAGTATTTTTCATTTTTTTTATATTCATGCGTTGTTTGTTCTGTTTATGATTTCTGATCTAACGAAGGCAAACATCTTATATAAAGATATAAACCTTTCATACTCGTTTTATTGTGTATGACAATAATCTGGGAAATATACTTAGGTGTTAGCAGCGTTAAGGAAATAGTTGGTGGGCCCCTCCTTTATTTCATATATATATATAGCTGGGGTCGTTTATGTGGACAAAAGGTTATAACTTACTTCTTCAAAACAGAGATAAAGATATTTTGAAGAACGTTGATAATCAAACAACAATGAACTCCATTGACTTTCACTGATTGAACACCAAACCACTGAGACATTTCTCAAATTATTTTCTGTGTTCCGCTGAAGAAAGACTCACAAACAGGTTTACAAACACATCAGGAGAATAACTGATGACAGAATTTTGATTGATGTGAACTGTCCATTTTAAAGTGATATTGACCCCAACACTGGCAGTAAGCACTCAGACTTTAAACAGATTGAGACGCTATGATGATTCCAGTGTTTGTTCTTCAGTATGTTTCTTCTGATGAGTCTGAAAACGTCTAAAATAAGTGAATCTCTCTCCACAGATGGAGCAGTGATAAGGTTTCTCTCCAGTGTGAACTCTCTCATGGGTTTTCAGGACATCTGATCGAGCAAACTTCTTGTCACTTTAAGAATATTTAAAGGGTCTTTGAACTTTTTAAAACTATAGTTTGTAAAAACCGCCACTGGAAGGCACACGATCAAAACAACAACAATGACGAAGCTTGATGACGCTGTGAAGGAGCGTAGAATGATGGATCTGTTTTGTTCAACTCCACCTCTGATGGCCATCAATCAGACGGGAACGAGAAATCATGTTAGCAGATGAGGTAAAGTTTTATAAATGTGCGAATAATTGTGGTTCATAAATAAGTGACTGCTCGAAACAAGCTAGCGGCTTGCTAGACGCTAGACGCCACTTCCGCATTTGTCCACGACACTGTTGTCATGCGATTTCTACGTCAGCAAAGGCGTTAACAGAGAGTAACACGGATATGACGCCATTGTCAGGCGACTGCACAGCCCCGTGTCACTGTTTAGAATGGCGATTTTCTCACGTTTAACAAGCAGTTGGAAACATTTGAGATATTGTAAGTACTCAGCTGAACAAAATATATAACACTGGCCTAGTGGTTTTTGGATGTTTGCTGCAAAATTGTTACAAACTGCACCTTTAAGTTCTCTGATGTTTTATACAATTGTGCTGACAATTAAAACTCTTCCCACAAACACTGCAGTCATAAGGTTGTTCTCCAGTGTGAATTCTTTTATGAATTATAAAAGAACTTCGATCAGAAAAGCTCTTTCCACAGTGAGAGCAGACGTAAGGTTTCTCTCCAGTGTGAGTTCTCTCATGAGATATCAGATTAGATTTCTGACAGAAAAGTTTATCACAGCGTGAACACTGATAGAGTTGCTTCTTAGTGTGTTGTTTTAGGTGTAACTTTAGATCATATGACCTCTTATAGGCTTGTCCACATTCACTGCACTGATACGGTCTCTCATTAGTGTGGACACGCACGTGTATCTTAACATGAGATGAGTGGCTGAATCTCTTCTCACAGTGAGGACACTCGTACGGTTTTTCTCCCGTGTGAATTCTCTGATGAAGAACAAGATTTCCTTTGGTTCTGAAATATTTGTCACATTCACTGCAGTGGAAAGGTTTTTCATCACCGTGTGTCCTCATGTGGATCTTCAGATTAGAAGACGAGCTAAAGTTCTTCCCACACTGCTGACAGTGAAAGTGTTTGTGGTCTCTGTGCTCTTGTGAATGAAGTTTCTTCTCTTGTAAGGTAGGAAAGCTGATGTCACATCTGGTGCAGGTGAAGAGTTTCTGTTCTGTGTGTTTTCTCTCATGTGTCTCTAAACGTCTCTGTGAACTGAATGTCTTTCCACAGGTGATGCAGGAAAGAGTTTGTGCTGTCAGTCGCTGTTTTGATGTAGAGGCCGTTTCTCCATCACAACATGAATCATCTGAAACAAACACAACAGCGTTAAGAAGAAGCTCCAGCACATCTGAAATCAACGTTTCTTGAGTAACCAAAAACACTTTTTATAAACAACAACTCACATGACAGTGTAATATTATAAAAACAACAGGGGAAACATACCTGAAGGAATAAAAGCATCACCACCATCATTCTTATCTTCACCATTCTGATATTCGTCTGATGTTTCTTCTGTTTTTATCTCCAGGTTCTCACCAATCACCAGTTTGACTGAAGGAACAAAATCCTCATGATTCTCATCTTCATCAGTCTGTTCTCTCTTTACTTCGGGTTCTGTTTTGATCTCCATGAGTCTCCTGCAGTCCATCAGTCTGACAGAACACATGTCCAGCGGTCTGGTGTTCAGGATCTGCTGTTCTCCAGCGTTACAGACAGAATCCAGAGATGAAACTCAGAGTGATGTAAACACGCAGCGCTTGATGTTTGTCTTTCTTTCTTTCTTTAGTGGGTTTATCGGCGGACTGAAGCGCTGCAGAGCGACTCCTGCTGGACTGGAGACACATCACACTCGACATTAGATCCACGAAGACCATTTCATACAGTATTTCAAACAAAAATAACAAGTTAATCTTTTGTTCGCGGACGGCAACACATCATCACTCACAATGTGGTGTTGAATATTGTTAATAATTTCGTTTTCCTATTAAAATCCAAAGTTTAGTATTCGTGAAGAAAATGCCCGTTATCGATCAAAATACCACTATATGAAGATACAGTGCTATTTTATCATTTCTGGTCCGGTTTCAGCAAGATATGGGATTCGCATTTTTTTTTCGAAATCAAAACGCCAGTTTAAATCTTCTCTGTTACATTTATTAACATCATAGCATCTGTCCACTTGTGGCCTACATGTAAAATCGTTCACCCAACAAGTGACGTCTGCGCCAGACGGGCGGATCATGTCTATATTGCGTCGGTCAGTCAAGGATATCTGTAGGTCTGCACGACGTGAAAATCCAGTACGGTATCTGACCACGTACTCTCTTGGACGTATATGAGGTTACATTTTTATTACGTATAGCGAGTTTTTGGACGTCTGTTCACGTGCAAGACTGGTACAGGAAATTAATGTCATTTTTATATAACGATTTTTTTTTACTAATATAACGCAATGTATCGTTTTATAAATTTAAATTATAAATATAAAACTTTTTTTGGGTTTATATTTGGGTATAAAACCTGAGGTTTGACATACCTCACATTCTGAGACGGTAAACCCAGAGTTTCCCTCATTTCAGGGTTAGTTTCCACTTAACCTCCTTTCTGAAACGGTCCCCTGGTCTACTTAAACCCCTTGTTTTCATTAATAATTTGCAAGTTCTTGTTTAGTGTTACGCTGCATTTCTGAGTATTATTGCCTGTTGGATTATCGTGTATTACCTTGCATTGTACATTTAGATCCACAACCCTTCATGCCTCGGAAGCCATTCATAAATAACGCACACACATAGAGACTTCACATTGAATTACATAAATAAAGTGTGACTAGTGCAAACAAGTGTGACTTAATCAGCCGGAAACTAAACTAACTAAATAATGTCTCAAATGAGTCTGCAGTTGACGTTATAAGACATTGAAGATAAGTCCCCAATGACCACATTTGAACTAAATTTGAAGTTTAAAAACTTTCATTCTGGCTCTTCAGGGGACGTCTTTTACTTTTGCTCAGTGGGCACACAGTTGCTTAACTGAACCCATAACCTTGCCATATGGTTAAATGAAATGCATAAATTAAATCAAAATATCATTCACACTCTACAATCTTTAAGATTTTCTAATTGCCTTTAATCTCAAGCTAATCAAACGATAAATTTAGGGGGTAGTGAGCAGCCAGAAAAGAGACTCTGGGTGTGCATTTGAAAAACTGGGTGTGCCACATTTATTAACAGATTAAAGTGCAAAAAACCCAATGATGTGTAAAACTAAACTCGCCACATGTCCATTAAAATTATAAACATTTTATATTTATATAAATTATTAAATATAACTATTCATTACATTCAACAACAACAACGCCATAATAACACGTCCGAATGTTTTTTTACCAAAATAATTCAAATGAACAAATATTGTAAGTAAACAACAATATCACGAGTATAATTATTTTATTAAAACCCTTTCACACGTAACACGTTTAACATTTTCAGAAAGACTCCTAGCGTGAGTTTTTTTCAAAGCAACCGTTGGAACATCACTCAAATATTTCCATGGCGACGCGGGTCTGCTTATCATGTGACAGACAGCGGCACGACAGCGGCGGACAGTTGTATTGCTTCTACGTAATATTTCATTTTTTATTCAAAATATTCGCAAACTTGTTAACTAGGATATTAAATATCTGAGATTCCAAATGTCAAATATGTGTATATGAATGTGTTTTGTTGTTTAAACACTTTAATAATGATCGCGTTAGTTGCTGACAGTTATAACTTATAAGCGGGCGCTGTCATGTTTGTTTGTGCCGCATTTACAGCAGGTGAATTTAAATCTATGAAGCCTAAAATAAACATTATGTGATTGAAAGCACCGCATAGTTGTGATATGTGAGAGGATTGAATAAGTCTGTCTCTGGCTCAGCGCCAACCCGAGCGCGAATGTTCTACTCACACCGGTGTGATCGTATATGCGACAAAGGGTTAACTAAAGACTAAATAAATCTGCATTTATTTTGAGGTGTGCCAGCTGCTACTGGTGTTTGAGATCAGTGAGCCCGACTGTATAAAATATATTGAGTGTGATGTGTCCCAGTCCAGCAGGAGTCGCTCTCTGCAGCGCTTCAGTCCCGCCGATAAACCCACTAAGAAAGAAAGAAAGACAAACATCAAGCGCTGCGTGTTTACATCACTCTGAGTTTCTCTCTTTTAGTTATTTATGGTAGATTCAAGGTTTATTCGCTGTTTTGTGTTGGACGCTTTTTGTGTAATTCAACGTTTCAGAACAACGAGAAGAAAGTGAGAATATCGCGTGAGTGTGACTGAATGTGTGTAATGAAGATGTTCATATGTTGCGCAGTCTGTCATCTGATATCTGCAAACATTTTAATATTTTGACCGAGAATTAAATCAAAGTTACAGACTGACCAGTTATGTGCAAGCCTCTGCAATTAATAATCATAATAAACAATGTTTTGATTAAGTGTTTAACATCACTCTGATTTTCTCTCTTTAGTGTTTAAACGGAGTGTTGCCTGTGAGTGTTTGTGTTGAGGTGTTGACGATGACGTCACAGACGTGCTGTCAATCAGTGGGAACTGATCTGTCCATGCTGGATATTGATGATTTCATCACAGAAATCTGTCAGCTGAAGAAAGAGGTGAAGTTACTGGAGGAAAAGCTGAGGACAAGAGGAGATGAACTCAACACAGAGGTTTGGACACATTCACATCATTTACCTCAATCACTCTCACTGTTTTAAACTGTCATTCATGTCAAACTAAACCAAAGTTATACATCACACATATATTCTCTATAAAGCTCCAGTGCTGATGATGTGTTGTGTGTTTGTCAGATTGTGGTAAAGGTCGAGTCAAACCCCACAGACGCTCAGGACACTGTGTGTGACAGTAATCACACCTTGAATCAGGATGAATCTACTGATCAAACCTCCACAGAGTCTCTGGATTCTGTCTGTAACGCTGGAGAACAGCAGATCCTGAACACCAGACCGCTGAACATGTGTTCTGTCAGACTGATGGACTGCAGGAGACTCATGGAGATGAAAACAGAACTCATAGTAAAGGAAGAACAGACTTATGAAGATTTTTTGTGTTCTTCAGTGAAACTGATGAGCGACGGTGGGAATGTGATGGAGTTAAAAAAAGAACCCAAATCGGAGGAACTTTACACTGTTGATGACAATCAGGATGCCTCTTTTCTTCCTTCAGGTATGTTTCATCTTTTGTCTTTTCTTACAGTTTCAGGTGGTTTTACGGCATTCGAGTACCAAAGACACAAGAATAGACTAGTATGAGGAACTTTTTACCGTAGTTTCAGATGCTCATAATTTAGCAGCACTTGGCGGTCAGTGACTGGATTGGTCAATAACAATTAGAACTTTGAATTACAAACACCTTTTCTAGAAAACTCTGGATGCTGTGTAGAATGTAATGTAAACAAATTTCACAGCCATAAATGGACACATGTGTAAAACGTATTCCTGGGGTCATATAATTTGATATGCATATGGAGATGGTCACCAGGGCTGCATTCAGCCCGGACAAAACGTTGCAAAACGTTTTTTAAACCGAAACAGTGGTGCGATTGAACACCCTGTTGTGATGACGCAAGAGATGAACTATGGCAGCTGAGAAGGCCATTCTTTCTGTTCTTTTTGAATACTTTTCGAAGCCTAATGAAATTGGTATAAATACATGTTTAGTACTGCAAAATAAATCTCTTCTAATATCTTCAATTGTTGCGTATAACATTTACATTTTTACATTTAGATTTAGTCATTTAGCAGATGCTTTTATCCAAAGCGACTTACAAAGAGTTTAGGGAGCAATAAGTGATATGTCATACAGGAGCCATAATACATTAGGTGCCATTACAAAGTTACCGGTTTCAACAAAAGCTAGACCACTACCTGTTGAGAGAAAGGGTTGATGTGTTTTTTGTTTTGTTCATTTGTCTGTCAAGTATTCACAAAGATGGGTTTAAGTAGTTTTTTTAATGTTGTGAGAGATGTGGTTGACCGGACAGAGTTAGGAAGAATGTTCCACCAGGAAGGAGTTGTGAATGAGAATGAGCGAGAAAGCGATTTACTGCCCTTATGGGAAGGCAGTACAAGATGTCGCTGGTTTTCTGAACGCAGGGATCTTGATGGGGTGTAGGAGTGCAGGAGGGTGTGAAAGTAAGCCGGTGCAGATCCAGTGATAGTCCTGTAGGCAAGCATTAGTGACTTGAATCTGATACGGGCTTCAACCGGTAGCCAGTGGAGAGAGATGAAAAGGGGAGTCACATGAGCCCTTTTGGGCTGTTGGAAGACGAGCCGTGCTGCTGCGTTCTGAACCAGCTGGAGCGGTTTGCGTATCGGCATGACTGTGTTGTCTTTGCAATGTGATCATTGAAAGACAGCTGTTCATCAAATATGACTCAGAGGTTCCTGGCTGTTTTGGAAGGAGTGATTGTGGTATTGCCAAGATGGATGGTGACATCATGTTGCACCGTGGGGTGTGCCGGAAACAAGGGTAGTTCTGTCTTGGCAGGGTTCAGCTGGAGGTGATGCTCTTTCATCCAGACTGAGCTTGGATATAACGAGTTGCAACAGACACGTCTTAAACGTCTTAACTTGGACCCATTGTGTGAACTGTCTCTTTAATACGGCGTGGGTTATTTACATGTTGCTGCTGATATTCTTGACACACCCACCAAACAAGAGAAAAAGCATCTCAAACCCTGTTGCACACCGTTGCAAACCGTTTCCAGGAAACCGTAGCAAAACGTTGCGGACCGGTTTGATCTTGAACATGCCACTGGTGTTCTTCTCTGTGATTTCATTTCCTGTCACATGTCTTCTTGCACAATATTGACAAAATTGCTCCTAAAATGGACTCCCTAAATTAATTATAAAATTCAGAACATTGGCGTTCCATATACTTTTATTTACTATAAAAAGAAATAATGTAAGACTATGCCAAACTAGCTGATATGGTGTTTTATAGAGAATTTCACCTTTTTTAAACAATATGAATTTTGTGTTTTTACGGTTACACCACATTGAGGTATCTGCAATCATTCCTCAAATATTCTCTCAAAATAAATGAAAAATTTCAGTCCTGGTCCTCAGAAAAGAGAAAGCAAGTTTGCACATTTATTTTGGAATTTTAACCACAGGGACACACAAATTGAGCGTCACTTCATTGACCCTTATATTTGATTTTGTGTTTTAGGTACTTCCTGTGGTTATACAATGAATTTGTCACTCTTTATGAATATGATCATATTTAACACATTTCCTGACAGACGTATTATTCTGCTGCTTAAATATAGGAAATGATACATAAACTAAATTCACTCTCTTATTTTCACTCTTTATTACTCTTGTGTTTGTTTCAGATGATTCATGTTGTGATGGAGAAACGGCCTCTACATCAAAACAGCGACTGACAGCACAAACTCTTTCCTGCATCACCTGTGGAAAGACATTCAGTTCACAGAGACGTTTAGAGACACATGAGAGAAAACACACAGAACAGAAACTCTTCACCTGCACCAGATGTGACATCAGCTTTCCTACCTTACAAGAGAAGAAACTTCATTCACAAGAGCACAGAGACCACAAACACTTTCACTGTCAGCAGTGTGGAAAGAGTTTTGCCTCGTCTTCTAATCTGAAGATCCACATGAGGACACACACTGGAGAAAAACCTTTCCACTGCAGTCAATGTGACAAGTGTTTCAGCTCCAAAGGGACTCTTGTTACTCATCAGAGAATTCACACGGGAGAAAAACCATATGAGTGTCCTCACTGTGAGAAGAGATTCAACCATTCATCTGATGTTAAGAAACACATGCGTTCACACACCGATGAGAGACCGTATCAGTGCAGTGAATGTGGAAAAACCTTTAAGAGTTCAGTTGCTTTAAAGTCACACAAAACATCACACTCTGGGGAGAAACCCTTTCAGTGCTCACACTGTGATAAACGCTTCCATCACAAATCTTCTCTGACATGTCATGAGAGAGTTCACACTGGAGAGAAACCTTACCTCTGCTCTCACTGTGGAAAGAGATTTGCTGATCATAGTACTTACAAAGTTCATGTGAGAATTCACACTGGAGAAAAACCTTATGAGTGCAGTGTTTGTGGAAAGAGTTTTAGGCATCAAAACATTTTAACAAAACACAAGAGAATTCATACAGGAGAAAGACTCTTCAAATGTTCTCAGTGTGACGAGACGTTTGCTCGACGAGATGTCCTGAGAACCCATATGAGAGTTCACACTGGAGAGAAACAAACTGCACCAAAACCATCATAAGTGTATTTTATTATTTTATCTAAAGCATCTACGTATGACATTGGAATCATTTTGGTGTACATGATCAGTACTTTCTTGTTCATATGAGAATTTGTAGTACATGATGATTCACATGTATTTTTTGATCGTTATTATCATGAGCAGTTTTACAGGAGAAAGTAAAGAGAAAAACAGAAATACACAGAAACGGTAAAACACAGTACAGTGTTTGTAGGACAAGCAAGATCATTCTAATAAAGCGATGTTTATGGAATTTACCGAACCTTTAAGCTAATGTAATATCAGCAGTCTCCTGGTGAGCAAGCTAACACTGCCCTGTGCCGAGGAACCCAAACTCAAATGATAAATAAATGGAGAAAATAAACTCAGGAGTCTCAGTCGGGAGGGCCAGATCTCCTCTGACGTGTCACAGCTGCACTCAATGACTTTGATTTAAAGTTACAGAGTAAATGTTTATGAATAACAGGGAGAGATTATTGGTATTGATTTAGGAATTTTCATTGTTTGAAACTGGTCTATTTAGGTCTAAATTTGTGACCGATATCAGACAACAGAGGAACGCTGTACGCAGGGAAAATAGTAATGGCATAATGTAACTGAGCAGCTATAACTACAAAACAGTACTGTTTAGCATTAATGTGACAACAAGTAGTCCGTCTTTGCTCTTGGTTGTTGATGGAATTATGAAAAATAATGATCGTAATGAAGATTTACCTTCTGCAGAACAAACATAATGTTTAACTTGTTTTTGTGCTTTTAATATGAGATTTTGAAATTCTACACACTATTTGAGTCTCTAATACAAAATGTTTAGAAAAAAATCTAATTTTATGTATTGATAGTGACATCAAGACCATCACGCTTGTACACAACTAGCTTGAGTAAACTGCACGTGATCTGCATACAGAAATGTACTGAAGTTCAGACTCAAAGATTGTTCACCGTATCTTTAATAATAATGCTAGTTTTTGTTTTTTTATTGTACTTACATTAAAAACATTGGTAACACTTCATAAGGTTCGCTGATGAAAAAACAAACCTGCTCAAAACACAATAGAAAAATGGTTATAACGGGAATCTCAATGGTTTTAATTTAAACTGTAATGGTGTCTACTGGTATGTAATTAATTCTCTTGGTGGTGGCATGTTGTCAGGCAGATGGGAACCAGTACATAAATAAATCCTTTTGATGCCCGATACACACTACAGGAATTCTGTAATGGTTTTCTATTGTTTATCTTATTGTCAAAATAAGCTAACATGAACAACATGAGCAATAAGGTTCTTAAGCATTTATTTGTCCAGTACAATTGTTCATGTTGGTTCACTGTGCATGTTACAGTTACCACGTTTTAAATGCATGATGACATTAATATGAAATGAGATCAATTATTGTTTATGATTAGCTCAATCTAATGCATGTTACAATCTTGTTGTATCAACACGTTTTTTGCATGTAAAGCGTGATTTTAGATTAGATTAGATTCAACTTTATTTTCATTACACATATACAAGTACAGTGTAACGAAATGTAGTTTAGGTCTAACCAGAAGAGCAATTAGCAAGTGCAGGATATACAGTTTGAATAAATACAGAATACAATATTAGGGAAATACTATACAAATGTTCTATGACAATATGACAGTCGGTATGTATTATGGACAATATATATTTTATTTTACTGCTATTTTAAACGTTTCTTAATATAGACTTCACATATGATTGACAGTGATTATTTTAAACTGGAATCTTATGTGTTAAGCGATAGATCTGACAAATGCATGAACTGTTGAGCGTGTCTCCAGTCCAGCAGGAGTCGCTCTGCAGCGCTTCAGTCCGCCGATAAACCCACTAAAGAAAGAAAGAAAGACAAACATCAAGCGCTGCGTGTTTACATCACTCTGAGTTTCTCTCTTTAGTGTTTAAACAGAGTGTTGTCTGTGAGTGTTTGTGTTTAGGTGTTGATGATGACGTCACAGGCGGAAGGGATGCGCTCCAGACACACACAGGACTCAGAGCTCAGCCTCACTTTACTCTGTTATACTGACACAAACCCACAGACGCTCAGGACACTGTGTGACAGTAATCACACCTTGAATCAGGATGAATCTACTGATCATCCTGGATCTGTAACGCTGTAGATCCGAAACCAGACCGCTGAACATGTGTTCTGTCAGACTGATGGACTGCAGGAGACTGATGGAGATGGAAACACAAACCACAGAAGAAGAAGAAGAGAAGAAATGATGAAGATGAGAATCATGATGATGATGATGATGAAGACGACGACGATTTTATTCCCTCAGGTCTGTTTCTTACTTTAATGTCATTTAACAGTCATGTTTGTACTGTGACTTCGAGCATAAACTGCATGTTGAAGGTGCAGATTTTACAGGTTTAATTATAGACTTTTCAGGAGAAGCTCTTTTTGTTTAAGAGTTTGTATATGATGACAGAATTTAAATTTTGGGTGAACTAGCCATTTAAGAACTTAAAGAACTCATCTGTTTAGAATGTTTCTATAAAGGATCCAGTTTAAGTTCTTCAGCTTGACCTGTCATGTTTCTTTCAGATGACAGCAGTGAAACAGAAGAGATTCAAAGGAAGGAAAAAAAGCACGAGTGTCCTCACTGTGAGAAGAGATTTCACACTGCATATTATTTTGAAAGGCACATGCGCGCACACACTGGTGAGAAACCGTTTCTGTGCAGCGAATGTGGAAAAACATTTACAAATTCTGGTAATTTAAAATCACACCAAAAAATACACACTGAGAAACTCCATCTGTGTTCACACTGTGACAAACGTTTCCATACGAAGTCCTATTTGATGGTTCATGAGAGAATTCACACTGGAGAGAAACCTTTCCTCTGCTCTGAGTGTGGGAAGAGCTTTACTAATTCAGCCGCTCTGACAGATCATCAGAGAGTTCACACTGGAGAGAAACCTCATCTCTGTAGTGTTTGTGGGAAGAGCTTTAGAAAATCACGTTCTTTCAAGAATCATCAGAGAGTTCACACTGGAGAAAAGCCTTATCACTGCAGTTTTTGTGGGAAGCGTTTTAGTCGACATGACAATTTGAAGACACACGAGAGACTTCACACTGGAGAAAAACCTTACAAATGCTGTCAGTGTGACAAGGCGTTTACTCAGCGAGTTCTTCTGAAACTCCATCAGAAAGTTCACACAGGAGAGAAACCCAGCAGATAATCTGCGGAGGCACATTCACTTATTTAGGAGGTTTATGTTCAACAGAAGAAACAATCTGTCAGAAAAACCCTTCTTAAAAGATTTACACAAAATACAGTAGCAGTAGCTAGATCAGATCTGAAACCAATTCAGATTTATATGTCAGAACAGTTGATGTGCTGTTAGGTTCTGATGGACTCCAGGATCATTCTGTACAGTTTAATAATGACTCTGTTGTACATATTTCTGATTCTATCTAGTCAGTGACATAATCACAATCTTTGTTCAAATGTATATTATCTGTGGTTTGGCGAGTCATTTGCTTGAGTCTTGATGTGTAATTGTGTTTGATTTGGGAGGTGTCCATAAACTGATACTCACTGTTGTTATCTGAGTTTTGTTTTGTATCCGATATTATTAAATTAATTTCAGTCGCCCTTCCTGATTCTCTGTCTCTTCAACAAAAGTACGAGTTTTTAATGTCTGATATCGTTCACCAAACCAGACTCTGAATGGAACCTAAACAGCTCCAAACTGATGTACGTTTACCAAATCACTACTAATAAACTCGCCTCATTAATCATAAAGATTTGCTCTGTAACATCTCTGACTGCAGCTGTAATGTGTCAGAGGAGACTGGTTTCTCCTGAGGTTTATTTTCTCCATTGATTCATCATTGGAGTTATGGGTCCTCACCACTGGATCATGTTGGCTTTCTCACCGGGACACTGCTGAATTTAGTTTAGCTGATTGTTTCCATTAACGTCTCTTTATTAGAATATTGCTTTATTTATAGCACGGACTGTATTCTGACACTTTCTTGGTTTTCTTCCTGTAAAGCTGCTTAAACACATTGTAAAAAGCACGATATACTGTAAATAGGAAAAAATTGAAGTGAATTTAATGTCTGCATTTACATCTGCAAGATGTATTTTTTGATCGTTTGCTCATTTGCAATATGTCTCTGAGACGTCAGATGTCATATAAACATCTAGAAGACGTCTGTAAGATGTTTATGATTTAGAAAGGATGTAAAACTCCTGTTTCTATGATGCTTATACCGCCTACGTGATAAATTCTTAATATGAAATATTTATGTCTAATGACTTGGCCGGTGCGAAGGTGTCCACACTAAAAGGGCACCACATCCCGAGAAACACAGAACTTCATCCGATACGATGAACTCCCCACAGGGTTTGCATCTCCATCTCAAACAGCACACAATGAATGATGATTACCAACCCACACCTTTACATCTGTTCTCTTCTCCCCATCTCCTCTTTCTCTCCATCTCAACTCAGAGCACTTCAAAGCTCACCCATGAACTGGATTGACAAATACCATATCTTGTAAGAAAACAGAATCTTCATATGCATGTTTGATATCATTTGAAATGTTGGGAAGATCTTACTAAGATGAAACCCATAGTGCTGCGTGTTATGGACACACAGCAATGTCTTTGTCCATCGCATTTTTTTCTACTGTGAGGTATGCACTTTAGACTCGTAGATTAATCTTTGAATATTTGATGTTTGTATTCTCTTGATCGATTATGTAATTGGCATATTATATATCCCCGAGTAATAAATTGACATGTTTGAAAGTGTTCTGTATTATTCTAAACTCTTTTATGATAAATATAATCAGATGCCCGTTATACTTGATACCGCAAATCCGCCCAGGTTAGTGACTAGGATTCTGTCTAGGTGCGCGCGCGCTCATGTTCAGAACATCGCGGGCCCGGCAGAGCTGCGTCTAGGACAATAGTTTCTCCGAAGTAAGTTTTCATTTCACAATTGTCGTTTATATTTTATACTTTTTATACAGAATGTCGTCTGAGAGTACAACGCTTTTTTGAAGGGCTTCTGTAGGCCTTGACAGGAATTAAAGTTTCTCTGAAAGGAAATTTCGTTTAATCAGGTACTGCTATGAATAAACGGCTTTTACGAAAATAAATGAGAGGATAAATGGGAAAAAAAGTTGCTTTAGGATTCATTTTTAAATTATTTTTAAGGAAGGCACAGCACAGGTGGCAGTAAGAGTAACCACGGCAACGGGACATTACACGGCGTCGTGAATCATGCTCGATGCTATGTTTTAAATAACGCAACTGTTAAATTGTTGTTAATTTTTGTTTTTTAACATGTTTGTATACTGTTTAAACGCGATTTGATATGTTGCTGTCAATATGTTGCTGTTAATATGTTTTTTTATCTATATCAATGTTTTACAACTCCAGGGCTCTCACGCAGAAAAACTATTTATAATACATTTAATATGCCGCAGCGCCCAAAAGTTATCTGGTCTCGCCGCTCTCACTATGGAAACTGGCAGGAATCAAGCGCGTCTCCCCTGGAGTTTTTAATCGAGCATGCCACTTATCAGCCAATCAAAAAAAAGAAATAGGCTACACAATAGCCAATCAGAAAATAGCACTATTGTATCTGGGTAAGATTTAACGCAACAACCAATGAAAAAAAAGCATCCTGGAATTGTTTACCATCTTCCTCGTTCACCCACAGAGGAAACCACTGGAGCTCCGAGCATCACTTTGAGCACAAAGTAAGTAATGATCTCCTGTTACAACAAATTCACAACTTGTTTGACACAAACAATGACAACTTGACTGCTGTTAGAGAATGTTTCCCAGATAATTAGCATCAGTTTTTCATGAGTGTCTGTTACTTAGCCAACAGTTTTACAGCCTGTTCACTGACAACATCTGCTCAAAACAAGTAACGTTAGTCTAGGCCTAGTCATATTTTCGTTATCATACGATGACTGACATATTGTCACATTATAAATATCTCTCTCTCCAATAGGCTTAATAATTTTATTAGCACTAAATTAATTAAAGTGCATTGCATATAGTCGATGGTATAGGTCATATATTTTATAATTATATAATCCTGGCCATGGATGCATTAATCATTGCATTGCATCTGTGTTGTAAAGATGTCAGGTAAAATATATTTTCTCTTCTCGGGACACTAAATCTCTGTGTTCTATTACTGAAGTTCGCGCGTCTTCACCGCAGTATCACCTCTGAAACGGGTCTCTCAAGCAATCTGTATGAAATCACGATATATGAATCTATTGATGAGTGTGATGTGTCTCCAGTCCAGCAGGAGTCGCTCTGCAGCGCTTCAGTCCGCCGATAAACCCACTAAAGAAAGAAAGAAAGACAAACATCAAGCGCTGCGTGTTTACATCACTCTGAGTTTCTCTCTTTAGTGTTTAAACAGAGTGTTGTGTCTGTGTTTGTATTTTGTATTTTTGTGTTCAGGTGTTGATGATGACGTCACAGATGGATGGGATGCGCTCCAGACACACACAGGACTCAGAGCTCAGCCTCATTTTACAGTGTTATACCGACACAAACGCCACCAATCAGGATGAATCTACTGATCAAACCTCCACACAGTCTCTGGATTCTGTCTGTAACGCTGGAGAACAGCAGATCCTGAACACCAGACCACTGAACATGTGTTCTGTCAGACTGATGGACTGCAGGAGACTGATGGAGATGAAAACCAAACCACAGAAGAAGAAGAAGAAGATGATCACACTGATGAAGATGAGAATCATGATGATGATGATGACGACGAATTTTATTCCCTCAGGTCTGTTTCTTACTTTAACGTTGTTTAGTTTTTTCATGACATTTGACTGTGGTGTGAATTGATGATGTTTCGATAAAGAGGACCTTGTATCACAAGTTACGTAAAACAAAATCTTGAAAAAGACATTTAAGCTTAACTACTGTTGATCATTCAAAAAAGATCTACTTTAAGTAAATAGGACTGCTGATTAAACCAAGAGTAATACACCAACATATATTATTAGTATATCAGACTGTAGGGACGGGTGCCGTGGCTTCACTTTACTTCAAATATAAATACTTTTGTGTGGTTTTTGACAAATATAAATGTATTATTATTCAGCATCACCTTATTTTTTATTGCACTTTAAGCATGATTAAAACTAACCATTTCTGATTAGGATTTAAACTACAGAAAGTGGAGAATATTTAATGGTTTAAGTCTGTAATGAATGCTCTTCCTCCTAGTTCAGTGTTACTGTGAAAAAGGGACTTTGAAAAACCTCTGTTAGCACACACTCTACCCTTGAGGGGTTTGTGTATGTGTGATTGTATTGTTTCAGGAGGAGTAAATATCAAGTCGGATGTAACGTCATGTTTTAATGAAGTATTGTAGTATATGCCTGTCATCGTTGATAATCTAGAGGACTATGTGTCCTGCCTCAGTGTTTGAGAGCGTTGTGTTCTTCTTTAAGTGAGTATTGATAACCAATCCTGTGATCTTGATTTACCCCAGTCATGATGTAATGAGTTGACTCTGTTAGCTTAAGTACTACTGCATTTTGGATGTAAAGCAGGGCGGCCTGTGGAACTCAGAGTGCTGAAGCTGACTTCTGCTGGAAAAACGACAAACTCTTTTTCTTCGATTGATAGCATTCCTGACTCCGTGTCTACATTCATCATAACTGGTTTACGGGTCTTTTACTGTAAATCCCATACAAGACTATCATGTGTTTGTCCACAACAGGGTGGACCTTTATGTCGCCTATTTTGTTAAAATGTTTCTATAAAGGATCCAGTTTAAGTGCTTAAGCTTGACCTGTCGTGTTTCTTTCAGATGACAGCAGTGATGGAGAAACGGAAGTGGACAGAGGGATTCAAAGGAAGGAAAAAAAGCACGAGTGTCCTCACTGTGTGAAGAGAGATTTTACACTGCATCTCATTTTGAGAGACACGTGCGTTTACACACTGAAGAGAAACGGTTTCTGTGCAGCGAATGTGGAAAAACATTTAAAAATTCAGGTTATTTAAAATTACACCAAAAAATACACTCTGAGAAACTCCATCAGTGTTCACACTGTGACAAACGGTTCCATCAGAAGTCCTATTTGATGGTTCATGAGAGAATTCACACTGGAGAGAAACCTTTCCTCTGCTCTGAGTGTGGAAAGAGCTTTACTCGAAAGAATAAACTCACAGATCATCAGAGAGTTCACACTGGAGAGAAACCGTATCTCTGCAATGTTTGTGGGAAGAGTTTTACTCGGTCAGGTGCTTTCAAAGATCATCAGAGGGTTCACACTGGAGAAAAGCCTTATCACTGCAGTTTTTGTGGGAAGAGCTTCAGTCGACGTAACAATTTGAAGACACACGAGAGACTTCACACTGGAGAAAAACCTTACAAATGCTGTCAGTGTGACAAGGCGTTTACTCAGCGAGTTCTTCTGAAACTCCATCAGAAAGTTCACACAGGAGAGAAACCCAGCAGATAATCTGCGGAGGCACATTCACTTATCTAGGAGGTTTATGGTCAACAGAAGAAACATGCTGAAACAATCTGTCAGAAAAGCAGGAAAACACTTCTTAAAAGATTTCGACAAACACATCAGTCACATTACGGTATCTTTGTTTGTTAGAAACAATAGCTAGATTAAAAACTAAATCAGATCTAAAAACAAATCAGATTTATATATCAGAACACTTGATGTGGTGTTCAGTTCTGATGGACTCCAGGATCATTCTGTACAGTTTAATAATGACTCTGTTGTACATATTTCTGATTCTATCTAGTCGTGACATTAATCACAGTCTTTATTATAATGTAAATTTATATTATCTGTGCTTTGGACAGTCATCTGCTATCATTTGAAATTAATTGAATGTCTGCAAGGTGTATTTTTTGATTGTTTGCTCGTTTGCAATATGTCTCTGAAACGTCTGCTGTCAGATGTCATATAAACACCATTAAATTGATCATTATTACCCATTTGGTACTTATGTTTAAAATATTGCAAATCTGTCTCTTATGTCCAGATATATTTAACACGCGCACTCTGTTGCGCTATACTGGAAGTACAGAAAAACTTGCGCCTTTCTGACAGAACTGATGGTTTCTTTGAATTTAGGCTCTTTTTATATTTCACAATATTTATCAGCGGTTTAAGAGCTAAATCTCTTAAATACTTTACAATCTGACAGCAATAACAACACGTTTTGAGATATGTAGGCTACTAAAAGGAAATGTCGTTTCATGACAGCTGCTTTATCACGATGCTTTATCAATAATTAAAAGTAAAATTGATGGAAATCTTCTTTAAAAGGCTCATCGGATAAAAATCTGACTTTTACCACAATATGCGCATTGCTGCTACATGCATTAAATTTTTTCTCAACTCAATTATGTCATAATAACGAGAGAATGTCGTTAACGTGATAATATGTCGTTAAAACTTTATATTTTCTCATTGAAACAAGATAATATGTCGTTGAAACGAGATGTGTCGTTTTCACGGGATAATATGTCGTTAAAACGAAATTATTTTCTTGTGTAAACGACATTTTTTCCGTTTTAACGAGATATTATGTTTTAAAAAAAATTCATGAATTCCGTAAATCGTTTCAGTTTTTTGACGAGATGGTTCATTTAACTATCTGATTTATTTTTAAATCAGACATTAGTATTTATCCATGTTAACGGGGTTATTATTAGTATGCGGACACTGAGATAGACGAAACAATCAAACGCCGCTGTACGTCCTGACGACGTCGCCAGTTCGTCTTCATTTGGTCACAGAGACATTTTGAATATTGTGAGCACGTTCGGAAGACCTCTTGGCAACGTTCCATTTCTAAGAAATTTTGCTAACCTTCTAGAAACGTTGGAGCCACGTCCTCAAATAACGTCGTGAATTAATCCCATGGAGTACGTTGTAGCGACATGGTATACTGAATTCAGATAACCTGGACACTGGTCATTTGATTAATGAATTTGGTCATTATAATGTTATTACATTGAACATTTATGATCAGAGTAAAATCTGTTGTCAATGCTGTTAATCCGACTTTTCACAGCTATTAAACTGAAGTTTAATAAGATAAAACAATTAAAACGGTTTTATTTAATTCATTTTTATATAAATGTATTTAATGCGAGCGATGGCCAGCACGCAAGTTCTCTGTTCTGCAAAGAGAACATCATCTCGCATCATTAAAACATCAACGGTTATTTCGTTTTACCTCACTGCATGATATTACTTTAGCGGTTTATTAACATCTTTCTTTACTTTAAACCCTACAGATGGAAGAGTAATTTTCGATCGATTTAGCGCGTTTACATGAACGGACCATGATGTTTGCGAGTGTGACTGAAGAAGCTTTTGATGGTTGAAGATGATCTAAAAAAAGGACATCCTGCTAACCTTGTGGTAAAACAAAAATACAATGTTAAACTTAAAGATTACATTTATTCATCTCGGTGAATAAATATCTGCTTTGAATACTCTATATTGTGCTGAAGTCTTTTTTATGTAATTTACTTCAGTATATTCATTTTATAAGAAAGTCCCTTTATAAGTTATTCCTTTATAGCAAGAACATGTATATTGTATATTGTATGTATACTGCCACGGTAGTTCTCTATCAAATGGATTATCTACACTTTGAATTAGTTTACTTACCTTCTGTAAAGGTTTATACTAAGAAAACTGTGCATTATGAAATACTGGTTATTAACTTCTCACTTTACAAAACTGCAGATTAAAAATGTACGTTAAAAAATACGTTTGGTCATGTTTTTTAAATAAAAATCTTACAGCTTTCTGTAGTTCTTCAGATTCTCATGTGTCAATATTCTTGCCGTAGCCGTATTGATTTTGTAGATTAATTGATACTGTATATCGCCATCAACCCGAGAAAAACGGTTTTTAATTAATGTGGTAGGAAACTTTTATTTGTTTACTTTCTTGCTTATTCACTTTTCTCTCTCCAGTCCAGCAGGAGTCGCTCTCCAGCTCTTTGGTCCGCCGATAAACCCACTAAAGAAAGAAAGAAAGAAAGAAAGAATTGAAGTCGACATCAAGCGCTGCGTGTTTACATCACTTTAATTTGCTTTCTTTAGTGTTTTTGTGAGTGTAAACCTTAGTGATTTATGTCTGTGTGTATTTTTGTGTTCAGTTGATCATCATGACGTCACAGGCGGATGGGATGCGCTCCAGACACACACAGGACTCAGAGCTCAGCCTCATTTTTACAGTGTTATACCGACACAAACGCCACCAATCAGGATGAATCTACTGATCAAACCTCCACAGAGTCTCTGGATTCTGTCTGTAACGCTGGAGAACAGCAGATCCTGAACACCAGACCACTGAACATGTGTTCTGTCAGACTGATGGAGATTAAAACAGAACCCACAGTGAAGGAAGAACACACTAGTGGAGATGAAAATCTTGGTGGTTTTGTTCCTTCAGTCAAACTTGAGAACGTCGGGAACCTGAAGATAAAAACAGAACCCAATGCAGAGGAACAAACTGAGGAAGACGGCGGGAACGTGATGGAGATCAAAACAGAACCCAAATCAGATGAAGAAAAGACTGATGAAGACAGCGGGAACATGATGGACATAGAACCCACAGAAGAGGAACTTTACACTGACGAAGATGAGAATCATGATGATGAAGATGATGATGATTGCGACGATGATGGCGACTGCGATTATTTTATTCATCCAGGTGTGTTTCTTTTCTTGTCTTTTTACCTTATTTCATGAAATTCTCCGATATCCGCCAGGGTTTTTTTTATTTTTAGATTTTATAAGTCGTAGAATCTTATTTTGACTAATTAATTTGTAATAATAAGAAGCTTTCTCAATAATGACCCTGATAGCACACAAACATCTGAGAGACGTATATTTTAGGGCTATACGTTAACTTTTTTTGCACATAGCACAGTTGCTACAAAGGTTTAAAGTTTTGTAGCACAGCCAAGCGGTTGTAGCAAAAGTAAACGTCGGTTATCATCCTTTAAGTCCCAGTGGAATAAAAAATGACAATTCTTGTTTCTTCATGAAATATTACAGCGTTTATAGTAATTAACTTATCGATGTGGGTCATTTTCTTTTTAAAATTCATGTACCCTCAAAAAAGCTGAAAATGCACTTCCGCCCTGAAATGACAATCCATCTCAAAGTATGTAAATTAGGCTGGAGCATTTGTTAACTCCTCCCCTTGAACTGTCAGTCAGCTGCCAGTTTCCTTTAAAAAACAATGCGTTTTTCACTGCGAATTGATTGGATGTATAAAAATACATTTGTCCATAAAAATACTGTAGCATACTATACTATACTATTTACTACATTAAACTGCAGTAAAATTATTGTGTAATATAGTATATTTGAACCTTACTATAGTAAATATTAAAGTATACTATCCTGCCGTCCAAAGGCAAAGCGCAGTAACTGCAAGGTCTTTAGCGGGTTTTGTGACATCTGCTCTGTCTTGTGACAAAGTCTCCTGGTTCAATCTAATCCCCTTTCTGAGAAACAAGAGAGTTGAAATTGCAGTCACTACAAAATCCAAGCTAATACCAAGGCAAGTAAGTGAAGTTAAACGGTTCTGTTTTGTTTTCCCGGCTTTGTCACCGCAGATACTGCGGTCTGCCTTGGTATTCGTAACAATCACACAGAACCAACAAGCCAACCAGTTAGCCTACCATAACACAATCCCGCGGTCAAATGATGGATGAAACTGCGTTAAAACACAAATATCCAAAAACGGGTATGGAAGATAGCAGAATATAAAGCTTTATAAAAATGTAACATTAACTAGCCAGCCGCTACCAAATTAAACAGACATTAGCCTACTTTTTTCCACTGAAGGCAATATCCACTCTGACACACATAATGATAATCCGATTTATAATTGCGTTGATGTTCGTCGATTCGGACATCTTTCAAGCAGATAATCCAATTGTAGTGACAAGGGTTACTCCCTCAAAAGTTTGCTGGCCCTGGTAACGTTATGGTTATGCGCAATTAGCTAACAATAGCTGCGCCTCCTCAGCAAAGTGACAACCTGACGTGCACCTGGCATCAACAGAAGTAACTGTCAATCCATCTTTCTTCTTTTTGTTTAATGACGAATACCTCCTCAGGAGCATTATCGCCACCTACTCCAGGCTACTGGACTACGATGAGTCTGAATTTTGATATCAATCCGCCTGTGTTTGCGATCCACAATTTGCAAACCACGTTCCATTCCATTTTCTACCGCTTGTCCGAACTACCTCGGGTCACGGGGTCACGGGGCAAACCACGTTAGATCACATAATTGAGACAGAATAAGTCAGCCTTAATTGCCAACTCAATAAAAAGATGGAAGCAACCGCTTTTATGATTATAGATTTTATTTCATAGTCAGTAAATATAACAGAACTGGGTAGTTTAATTAGTGTCCTGTCATATTTGCTAAATAATAATTATCTGCTTTTCAACTGTCAAGAGTACATCTTGCCAATCAGTTTTTTGGATTTCACAGATAGCTAAGAATCAGAATCCTCTATTTTAATGATGTGCTTTCAGATAGCATAAATAGGAAATGTACAAGTTTGAGAATAGCCTAGATTAGAAGTTGGGCAAAAAGGAAAAGAAGCATACATATATTTTAACATAATGACCTTTATTTCTAGGAAATTACTTTAATAAATTAAAGTAAATAGGTTACTTGATAAGGCATATAAAACACCAGAAATTCATCATTCATGATTTATTGCAGCACAATATGAGGAAACTACTTCAAAAATTCCTAGAGCAGAAGCAGAGAGTGAAGATGAGAGGATGAGAAAACTACGTCTGGAAAAGTTGTTTGCCTCACTGGATGAAGACTTTCAGACAGGCAGTTACACTGAGGAGTTAGATGATAATAATAATATATTATTAGATAATAGCTTCTGTCTTCAAGAATCTGTAACACAATGGAACAAACAGGATGAGGGCAGGGTGACGAGGGCTGATGACAGTGAGGATGATGCTGAGAGAGATGAAGATGGTGAGGATGTCAATAGCGGCCAAATTGTTTTTCAAGAGCAGCCTGCAGCTAGCGAACAAAGTAAGATTCCACAGATGGGGAAGACTTGTGGTCCAATGTGTAGGAAGAAATGCATGAAAAAAATAACCGAGGGTCAAAGGAGACGGACATTCACAGCATATTGGAATATGTCCTACAGTGAGAAAAAGAGCTTTATTTTCCATATGGTTTCAAAGCGCCAGACCATGCGCCACACCTCAGGTGTTTCTAGCAGACGAACCAGGTCACTCATTTACCATCTGAATGACGACCTCGGCCAGCAACAGGAAGTCTGTAAAACAACATTTTTAACAACCTTAGGCTATCATCCAAAAAATGATAGACTGATAGTCACTGTCGTTGGAAATACAATCTCCTCAAGTCTAGCACCACCACAAGAACGCAGAGGAAGGCACACTCCCATCAATAAAATTGACATGGCTCCAATATTTGAACACATTGAATCATTTAATCCGACTTCCAGCCATTACAGACATGAGCATGCCCAACATAGGAGGTACCTGCCGAGTAATGTCAGCGTTCAGTTGATGTTCAAAGATTACAAGGAAAAAAAGTCTCTCAAATGTTCCTATGAAACATATAGGAAGGCTGTGAAGCAGAGGAACATTAGCTTCACTAAGCTGGGTGAAGAAGAGTGTGAAAATTGCTTGGGACAAGATCTCCATGTCAGAGCAGAGCACCAGAATGAAACCAGCATTCAGGAATGTCACCACTGTCAAAAGTGGGATGAGCACAAGAGGAGAGCAGAGAGAGGAAGGCATCACTACAGGTCAGACACAGAAGGGGAAGAGCTTGATGACCTCTCAATTCGCAGTGTTGACCTTAAGAAAGTCATCATGCTGCCTCGAACGCCTGGATTGAAGACTGCCGTCTTTACCAAACGAATCTCGGCCTTCCATGAAACCTTTGCCAGTGTGGGGAAAAAGTCATCTTCCAAGCAGAATAGCATTTCAGTAATATGGCACGAAGGCATTGCTGGAAGGAAGGCAGAAGAGGTGGCATCAGCTTTTGTCACAGCACTAAATATGGAGCGGGATGTGAAACATGTAATTTACTGGGTTGACAATTGCACCGTACAGAACAAGAACTGGTGCCTCCTTACAACTTTAGTTACTGTGGTAAATGACCCTACGACCCCACTTGAGGATATAACCTTAAAGTACTTTGAACCAGGGCACACCTTCATGAGTGCAGACAGTTTTCACCATGGGGTGGAGAAAGAGATGAGGAAGCGGCCTGGAGGAGCTGTCCTGGATTTTGAGGATTTCAAGAATGTCATTGCCTCTTCCAACTCTGGGAAAGTTGATGTGGTGGAGATCCAGAGTAGAGACATCTTGGCATGGAGGGCTGGGCACTCACTGGCTAAGTTAAAGAAAGCTCCAAATCTGTCTAACATGACTGTTATTCAGCTGAGGAGGGGATCAAGAGAGATGTTTTTCAAACTCTCCCATGATGAAGAGTTCACACAATTGGACTTCATCATGAATAAGGTAAGAGGGAATAAGAGTAAGAGTAAAAATTATTTGTCACATGCAGAGTTATAACATTGTACACCATGTAGTTAAATGTAAATTCCGGGTGCCTCTAGGTGACTCTGGAGTATCCAAAACAACTGAGACCTGGAGACAAGGGGATAGAGAGGGAGAGGAAGTCAGACATCTTTCCAAGCTCTGCCCAATGAGGCCCCTCAACTGCCATCAGTTTTGGGAGAACCTGGCTGAGAATGAGTGAAGATTTGGGAAAATTGAACAAACCACACGCGCACACACAAAAACAAGCTTGCACACACAACCACTCACACAAGTGAACACTCACTCACATGTATACCTACATAACCTACTAGTTGTTCTGTTGTTTTGGTTTATGAATGGTTAGAACCAATGTTCTTTAAACAACTGATTGTATCACTTGTTTTTATCTATAAAAAAATCTTCCTAATAAGGCATTACATAAATGCATTACCACTAATCTACCCACAACACGTTTGACTGGCTGGTGTAAAGACTTTAAAGGCATTTTTCTCAGTTTCAGTGTTTGCATAGTTACTGCACTTTGCCTTTGTAGGGCAGTATAGTATTTACTACATTAAACTGCAGTGAAATTCTTGTGTACTATATTTGAACCTAACAATAGTACATATTGAAGTGTACTATAGTGTTTACTATAGTATATGAATTTACTACGAGTAATTTGTTTTTCATCTGGTTGAAATTAACTGGACTTTTATTTTGACGAAAAATATTGGCTACTACCCCTTTGTACGGAAGTCACAGAAGTGGACCAAGAGATTTGTCACGTATCTGTTGCAGATCAGTTTGTTCAATGCTTTTGTGATTTACAAAGCAAAAAACCCAGAAGGTAATTGTAAAAGTCTCCTCTGTTTCATCCAGAGTGTTGTTAAATCATGGACCAGCCAAGAACAGGCTGGTGTTGGGGAAGAAAGAGATGACCCTCCAGCTGAAATCACTCCTAGAGCACCATACAACACTGACCCTATAAATAGGGTGAATGAACTTTTTGCCGTCCATGCACTTGTTCCGATTAGGTCCACTTCCAAAAAGCAACGCCCGACGAGAAGATGCAGGGTTTGTACACGTAAGGGTCTGCGAAGTGAGACCTCATTGTACTGCAAAGGTTGTTGCGTCCCCTTACATTCTGGGAATTGCTACACAGTTTACCACTCAAAGATAGACTACAGTGCCTAAATTTTATTTACTGGTATTTTATTTCTTGTGACATCTGAATGTAATTTGGTTGAAAGTGCACTTTGTTTTTAAAAATGCTTTTTTCTTTTGTTCAAAATGTACCGATCTGCATTTTAGTGTTGATACATATGAAGATGGAATAAAATAGTTTTTTGGTTTAAAAGCAGAGGCTTGGTTCTTTGTATTGATATATTATTATATATTACTCATTGCAGAAAATATTTTGTGGGCTGTAAAATTTTGGTGAAAATCCTGGCGGTGGCTGAATGTGAACTGAATGTGCCGTTTCTCTCTCCCGCTCACTGGGTAGAATGAGGCTGAGTGAGACAATCTCCACGCGAGGCAGTACTGATGACAGTTTCCCACTGAATAAAAGCTAAGGTTTATCCGAAAAGATGCTAGCTTTGGTGTTATTTGCTTCTAAATCTGCTAAATCTAGTAAGAGAGTTGTTAACTTAGCAACATTGGCCGGCCAAAGTAGGAATGAATGGGTAACAGTGTGTCACTTAGAAGCTGTAGCCGCGGCGAAGAGGATTTTGGGTGTGGCGACGCACCACGGCAAAGTGAATATAGCGGAAATAGTTTTTGCAAACAAAATATCTCTAGAAGATGTGTATGATGTAGAAGGGATGTACAACAGCTCTTTCTAAGATGTTTACTAAATGTTTTTACACAGCAGATGTTTTCCAGATCTTCAGCAGACGTCTTACAGATGTACCTGTGCTATCCGGGATCAGGACTTCTTTGACATTTCTAACAAAACTGTGATAATACAGATTGTTGCGAAAAAATGTTGGTCACTGTAACCGTGATTTGATATGTTCATTCTGTTTCATCACTAGTATTACCGTATCAGTTCGAGCCGGAATGATCCTGAAAGTGCAGAAGACCAAGATGATCCATCAACTTTGCCTGCGCGTCTTGAGCAGGACGTAAAAGACTGGTAAGGTTTTATTTGATTGATTAGTTAACGATAGCTAACTGTTTTACCTTATATATACGATGTTATAAAGATTTGCCTTCAGTGTTGAAATGATCATGACTATGATAAAAACAAACTTGTGTTCTCTTACCGTTTACGTTTAGGTGCAAATGTGAAAACTGTAATAAAATGCCCAGTGAAGTTGAAAATGTATGCTGCTTGGAAATACAAAAGGTATTATAAGTCATAACTTTGTGTCTATATGTAGGAAAAAGAATATCGGTGTAATGCATAAATACACACACGCTTTACACTTTAAAATGCATTAGAAGTAGTTAGTGCCTTGTCTTCCACAGGTTGTGAGACGAATGAATCAGGTGTCAGGTCCTCTAAAATGTGTGACGCACCACCCAGGCTTCCAAACCGTCTGTTTAAATCCTTACACCCTCCAGAACATGAATAATATTTACATGGCTGATTATGGACCTGTGAGGCGTAGAACAGAGGAAGAGTACGTTTTTTTACGTGATCTAATTTCTTTACTTTATGAATCAAAACAAGTAACATGAAGGTTTCTCTTCAGAATGTTTATTTGTTCAGAAAAGTAATAATGTAAACTGTCTTTAATCTGTCTTTACAGGCGGTACAGGTTTATCGCCCATCAAAGCTTCGTCAGCTGGTGCTGGGGCTTTTTAGGACGGGAAGTCAGAGTTGTTCTCCCGTCCTGCGTTGTGCTTCGGATTAAACAGGAGTTACCGGATCCTGATGGACAGTTTGTAGGCTTTCGACCGCCCCTGGACTGAAGCAACACCTTCAAACTGAGAGGACGGGCGCAGGAATGGGGATTTGTTTTAATTGTTCAGACAAATAGTCTGTAAATATTGGGAACAGATGGATAATGTAGAAAAATATCTAACTGTTGATCCACAACCAACATACTCGAAACAATCACATGCATCACTACATGTAAATTGTATTTGTAAAGGTGTGACAATAAAACATATTTTCAATAAAACTATTTTCCCAACAAGCACTTGGTCCTGCTTTTTTCATTTATGTACTAGAAGCATTCAAGTATATTGTAATGAAAGATATGTGGTAATGGGGCTGAAACTTTACAGAGAAATTCTGGGGATACCACTGACTGTTTTTACATTGCAGAAAACTACTGCTTCTTTCCAGACACTCTGTAATTTTCCCTCCTTCCATATCCTATTATACATCTCCAGCAGCTTCAACAGTGCCCTCTCCTCCAATTGTTTGAACATTAAATAGCAGACTTGATCTTTTCCTGGAGACGTAGGCTTTGCTCTACCAATTGCTCTCACAGTCTCTGCCAAAGTAAATGGCTCATCTAATACATTTCCGGCTTCTTCCTTCCTATTTAACTCATGAAGATGGTGACTGAATGATTCTGATCTTCTCCTTATCCCTTCTTCTGACAAATGTATTCAACTGTGCACCTTTACTATTGAGTTTACAATAGCCTCTGCTTTCTCCTTATCTGAAACTGCTATTTTTCCTTCACAAACCATAACTGGGTTTTCCCACTGCTCTCCGTCTCCTCCCATTCTGTTCGTCATTCCCCACACTTCTCCCACCGGTGTATTTCTTCCTATTTCATCACAAAATTTCCCCCAGCTACTCCTCTTTCCATGACATACTGTTCTCCTAACTACTGTGCCTTCTTGTATCCAATAAGATGTTGCAAATGATGTGTTCTTTTAAGTCATCTGAAAGCTGACAACATTCTTCATTCCAGCATGGCATCGTTTTTCGATTTATCGTGTTTCTCCCCTTAGGGATAGCCTCCTCTTCTGCCCCAATAATTGCAAAAAGACTCTGTTTATTAACATCATCTATGTCATCATAAACCTCAACCCTCCTCATTGCATCATCACTACATTTCTTAAACCTGTCCCAGTCAGCTTTACCAAATTTCATTTGGGAATTCTATATTCTGGTCCCACTTCCAATCTCCCACCCACTGAGCATATGCCAGGGTAGTGATCACTCCCCACCGTAGATGCTGTCCTAACCTCCCAATTACTATTTCCAGCCAGTAAATTAGACACTAAAGTTATATCCAGTTTAGACTCAATCCCAGTTCCTACATTTATTCTTGTTCCTCTACCATCATTCAAACTGACCAATTCTCTTTCATCCATCAATTCTGCAATCACCTTACCATTAGCATATATGCTTCCCCATATTGTGCTGTGAGCATTGAAATCTGCACACCAGATAACTTTTTGTCCGTCTTGCCCTTCTATTCTTAATAGTTTATCTAAATCCAACTTCTTACATGGGTTATAGTAATAACAATACGAATTGCCCCTCTCCTTTCCCACATCTCCACCACTATGTACTCTTGATCATCGCCATTCCATACGGAATTCCAGTCTTAATGAAAACTGCACAACCTCCACCGCCCCCTTCACAATACCCATCTCTCCTAACTACTTTATATCCATGTATCACATAATCCAAGTTTGGTTTCAACCAGGTTTCTTGTCTGCATACCACATCTGGTCTCTCATCCAGTTCCTTAATAAACTGCTTAAACTCTTGTCCATTGGCCAAATAACTCCTAGCGTTCCATTGTAAAATAATAATAAGCACTATTAATATTACCCATTCCATGATGCTTCTTGACTTGACTGATTTGTAAGGGTCTCCCTCACCTCTTCCCATGTCAGTCCTACTAATCCAAGGTGATTGACTGCAGCTTTACCTACCAACTGGATTTTCTCATTTGTGGATTTTACCTCTGCTGTACTATTTATCACACCTGCTATAAATGTTACTAATTCTATTTTGTTAACATAGATTCCTTCAGAGTTACCTTGCGTTTTCTAGTGTTTCCATATCCACTTCACGCTCTTTATTTTTCTTTTCCCCTGATGCCTTGACAGCTTCAGCATATGGGGGGTATAGGCTAAAAGTAGGTCTGATAAATAGAATGGAGCCAGGTTATGAAGAGCTCTATAGACAAGAAGCAGGATTTTAAATTCAATACGTTGTGTAACAGGAAGCCAGTGAAGTTGTTGAAGAACAGGAGATATGTGATCCATCTTAGGAGTTCTAGTGATTACTCGTGCGGCCGCGTTCTGTACTAACTGTAGCTTGTGTAAGAGTTTATGGGGAAGACCCCAATTTATAATCAATTGTTGTGAAATGTCAAGTCTGCAGTGATTCTGAATACAGGAATTGTCTTTGATCTCTCGTCAGATGTTCTTCAAACTCATTAGGCCTTACAGGTGAAGACTCAGAGCTGTTCTCTTGGCAGAAAGAAGGTTGAAAAAGTATTGAATAAAAGGGATTGATTATGAGCAATGTGTGTTAGAGAAAAACATTGATTTCATGATGAGATTCCCCTCGTTTAAAATTCTTATTCTCTACCCTGATAGCACACACACATCTGGCTTTTTAAACCTAAATGAAAATCTAAGTTTTTTCAAGGCTTTAAAAACATGGATTGTCGTTTTTCTGTCGTTCTTCGGATTCTATGGTGTTGTTGCATTAAAAGGTGATAAATTGTTGTAGATTGCCAAAACCATTTCCTTCAGTTTTTCTAAGTGGTAACTAGTAGGATTATTCACAAAATGTTTTAAATGTGAGGAAACTCTCATTAGTTTACTTTGGTGTTGAGTGTGATGTGTCTCCAGTCCAGCAGGAGTCGCTCTGCAGCGCTTCAGTCCGCCGATAAACCCACTAAAGAAAGAAAGAAAGACAAACATCAAGCGCTGCGTGTTTACATCACTCTGAGTTTCTCTCTTTAGTGTTATATTTACGATAGATACAAAAAATTCACTGTTTTGTGTTGGAGGCTTTTTGAGTCATTTAGAGTTTCAGAACAAACGAGAAGAAAAGTGAGAATATCGCGTTTAAATCTGACGGTGACTGAATGTGTGTAATGAAGATGTTCATATGTTGTGCATAGTCTGTCATCTGATATCTGCTCAATTGTTTAATATTTTGACAGAAAATTTTATCAAAGTTACAGACTGACCAGTTATGTGCAGCTTACCCGCTGTGAACATAATAAAACAATATTTTGAGTTCGTTGTGTTTGTGTTGAGATGTTGACGATGACGTCACAGACGTGCTGTCAATCAGTGGGAACTGATCTGTCCATGCTGGATATTGATGATTTCATCACAGAAATCTGTCAGCTGAAGAAAGAGGTGAAGTTACTGGAGGAAAAGCTGAGGACAAGAGGAGATGAACTCAACACAGAGGTTTGGACACATTCACATCATTTACCTCAATCACTCGCACTGTTTTAAACTGTCATTCATGTCAAACTAAACCAAAGTTATACATCACACATATATTCTCTATAAAGCTCCAGTGCTGATGATGTGTTGTGTGTTTGTCAGATTGTGGTAAAGGTCGAGTCAAACCCCACAGACGCTCAGGACACTGTGTGTGACAGTAATCACACCTTGAATCAGGATGAATCTACTGATCAAACCTCCACAGAGTCTCTGGATTCTGTCTGTAACGCTGGAGAACAGCAGATCCTGAACACCAGACCACTGAACATGTGTTCTGTCAGACTGATGGACTGCAGGAGACTGATGGAGATGAAAACACAAACACCAGCAGAAGAAGAAGAAGAAGAAGATCACACTGATGAAGATGAGAATCATGATGATGATGATGATGATGATTTCATTCCTTCAGGTATGTTTCTTCTGGGTTTTTTTTCACTGACATGTGAGTTGTTGTTTTTAAAAGGGGTGTTTTGGTTACTTGAGAAAATTGTCTCAGTGGACACTGATGTAGTTTGAGATGTGCTGGAGCTTCTTCTTAACGCTGTTGTGTTTGTTTCAGATGCGAGCGGTGATTCATGTTGTGATGGAGAAACGGCCTCTACATCAAAACAGCGACTGACAGCACAAACTCTTTCCTGCATCACCTGTGGAAAGACATTCAGTTCACAGAGACGTTTAGAGACACATGAGAGAAAACACACAGAACAGAAACTCTTCACCTGCACCAGATGTGACATCAGCTTTCCTACCTTACAAGAGAAGAAACTTCATTCACAAGAGCACAGAGACCACAAACACTTTCACTGTCAGCAGTGTGGCAAGAACTTTCTCAACTCTTCTCATCTGAAAGATCACATGAGGAAACACACTGGAGAAAAACCTTTCCACTGCAGTGAATGTGACAAATATTTTAGCACCAAATCAAGTCTTACTGTTCATCAGAGAATTCACACCGGAGAAAAAACGTACAAGATGAAACACTTTCACTGTCAGCAGTGCGGGAAGAGTTTTGTCTCGTCTTCTAATCTGAAGATTCACATGAGGACACACGGTGATGAAAAACCTTTCCACTGCAGTGAATGTGACAAATATTTCAGAACCAAAGGAAATCTTGTTGCTCATCAGAGAATTCACACGGGAGAAAAACCTTATGAGTGTCCTCACTGTGAGAAGAAGTTCAACCACAAACCTCATTTGACGAAACATGTGCGTATACACACCAATGAGAGACCGTATCAGTGCAGTGAATGTGGAAAAACCTTCAGGGATTCAGGTTCTTTAAAGTCGCACCAAAGAACGCATTCTGAGGAGAAACCCTATCAGTGTTCACACTGTGATAAATGTTTCCGTCATAAAACTCAGCTGGTAACTCATGAGAGATCTCACACTGGAGAGAAACCTTACCTCTGCTCTCACTGTGGAAAGAGATTTTCTAACCAAAGTTCTTTTATTTTTCATAAAAGAATTCACACTGGAGAGAAACCTTATCACTGTAATGTTTGTGGAAAGAATTTTAATCGTCAGAACATTTTTACAAAGCATCAGAGAACTCATACTGGTGAAAGACCTTATAAATGTTCTCAGTGTGACAAGACGTTTGCTCGATTAGATGTCTTGAAAACCCATCAGAGAGTTCACACTGGAGAGAAACCTTACCACTGCTCCATCTGTGGAGAGAAATTCGCTTATTTAGGAAGTTTTAACACTCATCAGAAGAAACATGCTGAAGAACAAACACTGGAATCATCATAGTGTCATTTACTAGTTTTATAAACCGTGTCTATAACCTGAAATAAATGTGCTCGTAGTAAATTCCTCTGTTTTTGTGAAGTAGTTTTATGCAATCTGATAAAGGTCTTAGAAAGAACAGTTTAACATCGATTCTAAATCATAAACATCCTACAGACGTCTTCCAGATGTGTGCTGTCAGGGTTGTTTGTTTGCTGGGATTTTGAGTTGTGTTTTGCGCTAATGTGCAGTGATGTTGTTCACTTGTGTTTACAGTAAATCAGTAGAATTAAAGAAACCTTTGAAAAATAACAAGAGACCTTTTCCATATTTAACTCATAATTACATTCAGGATTACACACAGTTCACGTGACAACCGCATTCAGAAATTCTTTGCAGTGTGTACGGAACTGAACGGCTAGTTGTTAATGACGTACTTCCCGCATCAGTCTTCATCTGCGACTTGTTCATGTGACAGCGTGTAGTTCAACTGATCATTATTATTCATGAGTAGTTTAACATTTAGAAGTAGTTTCGTTATTTTCAGTTACTAATAAGAATGATGCTACTTTTCTCTTCTGATTAAATACTGCGTGTCACCCTCAAGTGTTTTTGTGGTGTTTCATGTCCAGTGTCATCAGCATGTTGTTTTATATCTGACACAACAAAGCTTCGTGTTCAATGATTTAAACCAAAGTGAGGTTTGTTGGAAAGAAAAATCTTGTTCATTCTCTCCTTTGCTTACTCCAGCTTTAATCCTCCTAGTAGCGTTGCCTTATAAACTAACGGTCCTGTTTAGTGTGTTGACAAAATGTTTATATGCTCTTCTACTTGTGAGTCGCTTTGCATCTGCCAAATGAATGAATGTAAATGTTGATCCACCTGTCAGTGTACAAGAGAGAACAGAGGAGGTGATGAAGATTTACCAGCTGCAGAACAAACATGATGTTCAACTTGTTTTGATACTTTTGACTTGAGATTTTGATTATATTTACTCAATTTTACATGTCATAGTAAATGAATATAGTTATGGCGGTAGATAACATCCAGGGCAGGAATTAGACTTTATGATATTAAAATAATGTTAAATATAATTGATTTTCTTTCTACATGCATGTTTTAGCTTATATTACTGCAAAGAACTTCAGCTCAAACTATGTACAAGGTGGTATGTTAGAAAATATGTTTTATTGTCACACCTTTACAAATACAATTTACATGTAGTGATGCATGTGATTGTTTCGAGTATGTTGGTTGTGGATCAACAGTTAGATATTTTTCTACATTATCCATCTGTTCCCAATATTTACAGACTATTTGTCTGAACAATTAAAACAAATCCCCATTCCTGCGCCCGTCCTCTCAGTTTGAAGGTGTTGCTTCAGTCCAGGGGCGGTCGAAAGCCTACAAACTGTCCATCAGGATCCGGGAACTCCTGTTTAATCCGAAGCACAACGCAGGACGGGAGAACAACTCTGACTTCCCGTCCTAAAAAGCCCCAGCACCAGCTGACGAAGCTTTGATGGGCGATAAACCTGTACCGCCTGTAAAGACAGATTAAAGACAGTTTACATTATTACTTTTCTGAACAAATAAACATTCTGAAGAGAAACCTTCATGTTACTTGTTTTGATTCATAAAGTAAAGAAATTAGATCACGTAAAAAAACGTACTCTTCCTCTGTTCTACGCCTCACAGGTCCATAATCAGCCATGTAAATATTATTCATGTTCTGGAGGGTGTAAGGATTTAAACAGACGGTTTGGAAGCCTGGGTGGTGCGTCACACATTTTAGAGGACCTGACACCTGATTCATTCGTCTCACAACCTGTGGAAGACAAGGCACTAACTACTTCTAATGCATTTTAAAGTGTAAAGCGTGTGTGTATTTATGCATTACACCGATATTCTTTTTCCTACATATAGACACAAAGTTATGACTTATAATACCTTTTGTATTTCCAAGCAGCATACATTTTCAACTTCACTGGGCATTTTATTACAGTTTTCACATTTGCACCTAAACGTAAACGGTAAGAGAACACAAGTTTGTTTTTATCATAGTCATGATCATTTCAACACTGAAGGCAAATCTTTATAACATCGTATATATAAGGTAAAACAGTTAGCTATCGTTAACTAATCAATCAAATAAAACCTTACCAGTCTTTTACGTCCTGCTCAAGACGCGCAGGCAAAGTTGATGGATCATCTTGGTCTTCTGCACTTTCAGGATCAGATTCCGGCTCGAACTGATACGGTAATACTAGTGATGAAAACAGAATGAACATATCAAATCACGGTTACAGTGACCAACATTTTTTCGCAACAATCTGTATTATCACAGTTTTGTTTAGAAATGTCAAAGAAGTCCTGATCCCGGATAGCACAGGTACATCTGTAAGACGTCTGCTGAAGATCTGGAAAACATCTGCTGTGTAAAAACATCTAGTAAACATCTTAGAAAGAGCTGTTGTACATCCCTTCTACATCATACACATCTTCTAGAGATCTTTTGTTTGCATAAACATCAAATAAAAGTGTTTCCGCTATATTCACTTTGCCGTGGTGCGTCGCCACACCCAAAATCCTCTTCGCCGCGGCTACAGCTTCTAAGTGACACACTGTTACCCATTCATTCCTACTTTGGCCGGCCAATGTTGCTAAGTTAACAACTCTCTTACTAGATTTAGCAGATTTAGAAGCAAATAACACCAAAGCTAGCATCTTTTCGGATAAACCTTAGCTTTTATTCAGTGGGAAACTGTCATCAGTACTGCCTCGCGTGGAGATTGTCTCACTCAGCCTCATTCTACCCAGTGAGCGGGAGAGAGACAGCACATTCAGTTCATCGTACCGCGACAGACACGTGAGTAAAAGAGGGCAAAACTGCGTTTCCAAAACCTGCCACCTTTATCCACTGTTTGGATATATAAACATGAACACAGTTCGTCTGTAAGCACATGGCTACCCAGACAGATGCTGTCCAGGAATGGTGGGAAAGAATAAAACAGCCGTTTTTAAGGCCTTTGAGTGCTTGATTTGGTCAGACAATGTAAACCAGGACGTTTTTATTGGGCAATAAACTATATTAAAATCCACAATATTCAGAGAGTAGAAGCGAAACAGGTCTAACGTTGCATCTTAACTCTTTCCTCACCAGTGTTTTTTTTTAAGTTGCTAGCCACCGCCAGGATTTTCACCAAAATTTTACGGCCCACAAAATATTTTCTGCAATGAGTAATATATAATAATATATCAATACAAAGAACCAAGCCTCTGCTTTTAAACCAAAAAACTATTTTATTCAATCTTCATATGCATCAACACTAAAATGCAGATCGGTACATTTTGAACAAAAGAAAAAAGCATTTTTAAAAACAAAGTGCACTTTCAACCAAATTACATTCAGATGTCACAAGAAATAAAATACCAGTAAATAAAATTTAGGCACTGTAGTCTATCTTTGAGTGGTAAACTGTGTAGCAATTCCCAGAATGTAAGGGGACGCAACAACCTTTGCAGTACAATGAGGTCTCACTTCGCAGACCCTTACGTGTACAAACCCTGCATCTTCTCGTCGGGCGTTGCTTTTTGGAAGTGGACCTAATCGGAACAAGTGCATGGACGGCAAAAAGTTCATTCACCCTATTTATAGGGTCAGTGTTGTATGGTGCTCTAGGAGTGATTTCAGCTGGAGGGTCATCTCTTTCTTCCCCAACACCAGCCTGTTCTTGGCTGGTCCATGATTTAACAACACTCTGGATGAAACAAAGGAGACTTTTACAATTACCTTCTGGGTTTTTTGCTTTGTAAATCACAAAAGCATTGAACAAACTGATCTGCAACAGATACGTGACAAATTTCTTGGTCCACTTCTGTGACTTCCGTACAAAGGGGTAGTAGCCAATATTTTCTTCCAATTTGTCAACTCCCTTTATTGCATTATTGTACTCCACAATGCATGCTGGTTTTTGCTTTGCAATTTTGTCTCGGTGGCCTCTCTGCCATACCTCAACTGCTTCCGTGTTGTTCTCATGGCATGTTGTGACCATTTTCACTGTTTGTTTGTCTCGCCACGCCAAGACCATCACATTTTCACTGTGACGCATGACTGTTTCCCCAATCCTAAGGTCAGCATTTCTGAGATCTCGAATGACTGGTGGTTCACCTCTGTTTTTCCTAATTGTACCACAGACATGGGTTTTCAAATCAAGTAGGTGCATACACAGTGGCACAGAGTTGTAAAAAGTATCCATAAATAATCTGTAGCCATGACCTGCTAGGCGATCAAGAAGAGAGACAACTGTGTCTTTCAGCGGAGCACTTTCTCCACAATGGGGCTTCATGTTGAAACAGTACCCCGTTTCGGAATCGCACAAGATGTAGGATTTGATTCCATATTTGATGTGTTTTTTAGGATTGTACGCCCTGAAAGCTAGGCGCCCACGCCAAAGAAGCATACCCTCATCGATGCAAATGTTTGTGTTTGGCTGATACATTTCACGGAATTTGGACACAAGGTAATCTAAGACGGGGCGGACTTTGTACAGCCTGTCAGTCTCATTGGCTGGCCTTGATGTATTATCATTGAAGTGAAGAAATCTCCATATGATTTCAAACCTGTTGCGAGACATGACCTTGCTGAAGTAGGGGGTAGCTACCATTTCATCTGTGGACCAGTACATATCAAGTTCGGGTTTATAAATGATACCAGTGAGAAAAAACAGCCCCAGGAAGGTTTTCATTTCTGAACCTGTGACAGGCTTCCATGCATGAATTCTAGCATGCTGTGAAGTTCCATCCGTAGCCTGAATACACTGATCTGCATACAGATTGGTCTGATCAACAATGTTCTGAATCAGTACATCAGAAATGAACAGTTCAATGAAGTCTTTAGGTTCTTTTGAATGAAGAGCAGCAGCATCACTGACAGGCCCAGGATTTTCAGCGAAGGTAAGGTTTTTTGGATGCCAGTTCATTTCATGCCACTCGTGACTAACAGGTTCAGGATGTTCAGCTGGTTCAGGATGGTTCACAGCGGCCCATGTCTGGTCACCAGCAGGACCATGTCGATGTGCTTTACGTGTCCGACCTCTGCCTCGTTGCTGTGTTCTACCTGTAATTATGAATAATTGAAATTGCATTCAATGAACAGAAAAACAGACACACACACAAACATTTATCACTTTATGTTTATACACACTGTATGTACACCAAATGTGCACAAGATAGAGACACGTTTTTGTCCGTTTCCTTGTCTGTCTTACCTCTCTTCTCTCTGGCACGTGGGAAAGGGAGACCTGTGCCTTAAATCTCTCCACAAAGCATCCGAAGAATCGCCGTTTGAACTATCAGTGTCCAACAACACCTCCAGTGCCTGTTCAGCTGTATACTTCTTCACTTTTATTTGTGATTTGATCAACATTTTCTCTGATCCACCCGTAGTTCCGTTTATAAGGATCATCTTTGCATTTCACACCAGGAAGTCCCGTAACTCATTCTGGGCATGCACTGGGATTTTTGGGTGGGGGGATTTACGCATTTATCCGTGACTAGCTGGATTTGTGGACAAAATCAGAAGCTTACGTGGCTGTTATTACTTGTTTGCCAGACGCGAACAACTCATACTCTGGTTTTAAACCCTCATGGGCATAGCAATACCTGCAAGGAAAAACCAGAGCCACACGCATCACAATCTCTTTCGTGCGCGGAAAACTCAAAGCCCGCAAATTACAAACTCTCTGGCGCGAGGAAAAGCCTGAGCTTTCCTGGCTTTTTTAATAATTAATATTAATTTGCAACATGTATTGGCAAACAGCCAACTATCGTGAGTGACGCGACTCAGTGCTGCCCTCTGACAGTCTGGTAGAGCACACATTTCATTTGTACTGCGCTTGTGTCAAACTCGGACGTCCTTGAGATGGACACGGAAAGTATACATGGGGCTTTAATTAAGGATATATCTCGTCACTGGCGAGGAAAGAGTTTAAAACTATGTGATCACGTCACGGATATATAAATTAGCATGTGACGTTATCAAGCGCCACATTCCCACAAAATTCTAGCGTAAACACTAAATAACATTAATCATGGCATATCAGGGTCATGAGGTAAAACGTTTTTCTAGTTCAGATTAAACAGTACATCAGATTTTCATCTAAACACAACACAATTCAGCAAATCATCTGTCTGTGTGTGCTGTGAGAAATGGGTGTACTTTAGGACCCAGGAGCACAGATAGCACACAAACATCTGGGAGACATCTATTTGATGTTGCATTTACATCTGCAAGACTTTTTTTTATTGGCTGCCGTGTTTACTCATCTGCAATACGTCTCTGAGACGTCTGCTGTCAGACAGCTTGTTAGATGTTTATGATTTAGAATGGATGTACAACAGCTCTTTCTAAGACGTTTAGCAGATGTTTTCACACATGTGTTTTCCAGATGTTTAGCAGACATCTTCAAGACGTACCGGTGCTATCTGGGTCACTGCTTAGGGGTAGCCTATGTGCGTTACGCATTCAGGATGATTTAATCAAATAAATCTATGTTGACTTTCGTTTAAATACTTTACAAATATGCCAAATTTTTATACAGTTAGACTCATAAGGATCTATTGTGACACGATTGACTAAATATGGAAGCCTGTTTTCGCCAGCGTTGGGGATTTATTTATTTATTTTATAAGTCAATATGAATGTTGAACTCATTATTATGAGATACTACCCAGCTACCCGCAAACACAATGCGTTTCGTTTTCATTTGGTCACCGTGACATTACATTGTGACCACGTTTGATATAGGTTGAAATATTTTATAGTACTCAAAATGTTTACTGCAGTTTAATGTAGTAAAATACAATAGTATACTACCGTATTTTTATGGACAAATGTATTTACTACTGAATGGTGGAGCATTGAAAATGCAGAACATCGAAAAATTCAAAGGAAAAAATGAATTAGGGAAAAACGACAAATTACTAGGCTCAGATTTTTATAACTTTAATGTTCTTTGTCAGTTACCTGTCTATTCTATTTTTTTCATGAAATATTGCAGTCATTCTCTTTTTAAAAATCGTGTGCCCTCATGATTAGTTTTAGTTAAAATCAGAAAAAGCACTTGACGTTTGTTAGAGAGTTTGGGCGGAGCATCCGTTAACTCCTCCCCTTCAACTGTCAGTCTGCTGCCTGTTCCATTTCAAAATGCAACAGCTTCTAGTTCACGGGAACCAGAATATAATATAACACTTAATATAACATAATAACACTTCTGCTACAACCGATTGGCCTGTGATGGCGCCTGTGCTATGTGCAAAAGAAGTTAACGTACAGCCTGAAATATATGACTCCCAGATGTTTGTGTCATTATTGAGAATGCTTCTCATTATTACAAATTATTAAATCAAAATAAAAGATACTATGATTTGTAAAATCTAAAACATCCCCAACCCCTGGCGGAAACGGGCTTCCATACGTAAAAACTATTTTCCTGAGAATCGCATGAAATAAGGTAAAAAGACAAGAAAAGAAACACACCTGGATGAATAAAATAATCGCAGTCGCCATCATCGTCGCAATCATCATCATCATCATCATCATGATTCTCATCTTCGTCAGTGTAAAGTTCCTCTTCTGTGGGTTCTATGTCCATCATGTTCCCGCCGTCTTCCTCAGTTTGTTCTTCATCTGATTTGGGTTCTGTTTTGATCTTCAGGTTCCCGACGTTCTCAAGTTTGACTGAAGGAACAAAACCACCAAGATTTTCATCTCCACTAGTGTGTTCTTCCTTCACTGTGGGTTCTGTTTTAATCTCCATCAGTCTGACAGAACACATGTCAGTGGTCTGGTGTTCAGGATCTGCTGTTCTCCAGCGTTACAGACAGAATCCAGAGACTCTGTGGAGGTTTGATCAGTAGATTCATCCTGATTGGTGGCGTTTGTGTCGGTATAACACTGTAAAATGAGGCTGAGCTCTGAGTCCTGTGTGTGTCTGGAGCGCATCCCATCCGCCTGTGACGTCATGATGATCAACTGAACACAAAAATACACACAGACATAAATCACTAAGGTTTACACTCACGAAAACACTAAAGAGAGAAACTCAGAGTGATGTAAACACGCAGCGCTTGATGTTTGTCTTTCTTTCTTTCTTTAGTGGGTTTATCGGCGGACTGAAGCGCTGCAGAGCGACTCCTGCTGGACTGGAGACACATCGCACTCAACACTAGATTCATGAGCTGTTTCTACGGCTGCGTACAAATACCCCCACTTGCGATCTTTGCACTTGACAAGTGGACTTCTTTCATGACGTAGTTAGCGTGAAGATCCCAAGTGATTATGTAGTGTTTCTAACCCGATGGGACACACTTACCAAGTGCAAACACATCCCAGCAAACAAAGGCAAGTCCAAAAGACGTCTTTTCATGGTCGTTGATGACGTTGCATAGACGTCCCCTGAGGAGCCAGAATGTAAGTTTTTACAACGTCTGTTTATGACGTCTTCTGAACGTGTGCTATTGTTGTCCAGGTTATCTCTATAACAGTGTTGGACTGATATCACTTTTACACCTGCAATTCATGTTGAAATTTAATTAATCCTCCATTATTGTGATCAGTGTTTGCTTTAGTTGGGTTCTTGACTCTTATTACTAATAAGTTGAACGTACTTTGCCATTACAAATGTGACACTGTTATAATGGCCAATGAAAACTAAATTCCTGTGAAATCAGCTGTGAAAATGTTCTCACTTATCATGAGTGTGTTTCATTGTTGTGCAAATATGGATGATCAATTTTCTAATGCATAATATGAGGTTTAAGCCACGATCTGACATTTCTTAGTAATTTTCTAAAATATATTAGATTTTTGTTGATGTCTAAGTGTGTCAAGGAAGAATTGAGGATCATTTTGATTCATTGCTTGGGCATTTGCTACCTAAAGCACTCCCAACAGTCATGTATGATCTAGTTTTATCTAACCAAACTTTAACAATTTTAATATGACTTAATTAACATTAGAAAAGCAACTCTAACTACTCTTCCCCATCTCTTTCTTTATTGACAAACAAGTGTTATTTCTAATACACTATTGTCTGAAAGAGGATTCACTCAATGAAGGTCAAGTATTATGAGCCCAACTAAAGCAAACACTGATCACAATAATGGAGGATTAATTAAATTTCAACATCAATTGCAGGTGCAAAAGTATTTATCTTCCATGTGTTTCTTTGTTGCATTTTTACACATCTTTTTCTGTAAAGCTGTTTTGCAAAATTGTGAAATAAATTCTCTTGACACCCAACAGTCACTGGAGATTTAAAAGGCTGATGTCACTTGAGATCCTCAAGGATGTGTTGTCGAGAGCGTCCTGACCAGCTGCATTACCACGTTATATGGCAACACTACTGTGAGGGACTGTAACCGTCTGCAGAGAGTAACTGAGAAGATCATCAGGACTTCACCGCTCTCTCTGGAGGCCATTTACCATCCACAGAAGAGCTGCCTCCATCCTTAAGAACCCCACCCACCCCCAACATGGATTGTTCACACTACTCCTACCCGCAGGATGGATGTAAAGGAGTGTGAAATGCATGACTTGAAGGGATAGTTCACCCAAAAATAAAACTTCTGTCATCATTTACTCACCTTTGAGTTGTTCCAAATCTGTGTACATTTCTTTGTTCTGATGAAGACAGAGAAAGATATTTGGAAGAATGCTTCTAACCAAACAGTTCTTGGACCCCATTGACTCCCATAGTAGTAAAAAAATGACTTTCTTGAAAATATATGTATAATGCAGGATAGGAAACAGTTCTGGGGCACTTTTGACTACCGACGTCATTTTTTTTACTATGGTAGTCAATGTTAATGACAGTTTCTAAAGATTTTTCTTCATTCAATATTAGTGAAAACATTATCAATAGTTTGATTCATACTATTAGCTTGTGCGGCTAACAAACTGTTAGTTATTCTAGCAATATAGCGTGGTTTTGGTAAACACATCTATAAGGTGACTTAATACCTATTATAATGTAGTCTACCCAGCACATAAAATAAACTTAAAAAGATGGAGGAAGATCGTTGTCTGTTGGTATACCCAGTATACTTATTTTTTTAGTAACTGTACAGCCGAATGCCCAGCTTGGCAAAATATACTTCCTTCAAATCATACGTGTACACACGCATTACAACATATTGCTATACCTGACCGGTGTCATGAGGTATCGAGTCCCCCTCGAATTCAGTCCCCTTCAGGACCCCGACTGGTACAAAAGTTCACATTTTTTGAATGTTCGGTTAGTGCTAGGGCTAGCTTTTTTTCCCAAGCCCTAGCTAACCACGTAGTTCTATGCTATGCTAGTTGATACGTAAGCTAACTAAAACAATTTCACTACCTATAGCCTCATATACATACTAGCATAGCAAGCACTTAATGTAAAAGACGTTAATGATCATTTTGGCTATTTTGTAGTGAAGCTTTATTCCAGTAAACTGAGCAAGGTCAGAACCCGTTTGGACAGCCACGTCAAGCGTGCTGTTGTATAACTTTCATTATACCATGGTCTGCTTGAATACTGGATTCTGCTTGGCTGGAAGGTGTGCATTAAAAGCCTTTAACACACGGGTAGCTCCAGTCAGTTTCATTACATTTAAAATTAAAATTAACTGACAAAATAACCGTCATTTTCACCTGTTTGATCTAAAATGACACTGTAAACATTAATAAAAGCTTTAACTTGGCAAATAACCAGGGTATAAGCGGGATAATCCACGGCTAGGCGTGGAGGCGAAGTGGATTATGCGTTATGTATTAAATGCTATTTAATTATTAAACTATTAATATTAACTATTAAAACAGAAGAAACACAGTATAGAAATAAGGAAAACAAATGATAAAAACAGGAAAATGTAAAATATCGTTACATAGGAATTATCTGCATTCTGGGCAGTTTTAAGATAACAAGCTTTCACGTTTTTGGATTCCATTTGACTTTGTATATGAAATCTTTTTGATTTCTAAAAAAAGTCCCAAAATATACACAACGTAACAAAAAAAAAACATGTAAATAAGTCACAGAATATGTAAAAAACTCAATTTTGACAAAAATATATATCAACACCGTTTCTGTATTCACCTCATGATCCTAAACTTCTCACCGTTTAAGTTTACTTTAACTTCACTAACAATCTATTGTTTTGTATTACAAATATTACAAAATAAAAGTCACATTTTCTATTCAATGTAACAACAAAGCACCTGCAAAACACACAACAACCCAAAACAACAACGTTGTCACAACGCAGACAACCCTGATAGCACACATACATCTGGGAGACGTTTATTTGATGTCTGCATTTAGCTCTGACAGCAGACGTCTCAGAGACTTGCAGATGAGCAAACAATCAAAAAAATTCTTGCAGATGTAAATATAGACATCAAATAAACGTCTCACAGATGTATGTGTGCTGTCAGGGAATTAATCTGATGACACACAACACAAGTTCAGTTCTTATCATAAATGACAAAAATAATGACTTGCAGTGTAAGACCCGACCTGCCCCCATCAAACTGACGATTTACTTAATTTTTTAAACATGAGCAAAATTATCCCAGGTTGATAAAAATCTGAAAAAGACGCAACTATGATGATTCCAGTGTTTGTTCTTCAGCATGTTTCTTCTGATGAGTGTTAAAACTTCCTAAATAAGTGAATCTCTCTCCACAGATGGAGCAGTGATAAGGTTTCTCTCCAGTGTGAACTCTCTCATGGGTTTTTAGGACATCTGATCGAGCAAACGAGTCTTTCACCTGTATGAGTTCTCTGATGCTTTGTAAAAATGTTCTGACGATTAAAATTCTTTCCACAAACATTACAGTGATAAGGTTTCTCTCCAGTGTGAATTCTTTTATGAAAAATAAAAGAACTTTGGTTAGAAAAGCTCTTTCCACAGATGGAGCAGTGATAAGGTTTCTCTCCAGTGTGAACTCTCTCATGGGTTTTTAAGACATCTGATCGAGCAAATGTCTTGTCACACTGAGAACATTTGAAAAGTCTTTCACCTGAATGAATTCTCTGGTGTTTTAGTAAGTTATTATGTTGAGTGAAACTCTTCCCACAAACACTGCAGTGAAACGGTTTCTCTCCAGTGTGAATTCTTTTATGAAAGAAAAAAGTACTTGGCTGAGAGAAGCTCTTTCCACAGTGAGAGCAGAGGTAAGGTTTCTCTCCAGTGTGAACTCTCTCATGAGTTACCAGCTGAGATTTATGACAGAAGCGTTTATCACAGTGTGAACACTGATAGAGTTTCTCTCAGAATGTGTTGTTTGATGTGACTTCAAAGAACCTAAAACCTTAAAGGTTTTTCCACATTCACTGCACTCATACGGTCTCTCACTGGTGTGCACACACATGTGTTTCTTCAGATGAGGTTTGTGGTTGAACTTCTTCTCACAGTGAGGACACGCGTATGTTTTTCTCCCGTGTGGATTCTCTGATGAGCAACAAGAGTTCCTTTAGTTCTAAAATATTTGTCACATTGACTGCAGTGGAAAGGTTTTTCTCCAGTGTGTGTCCTCATGTGGATCTTCAGACTAGAAGACGAGACAAAACTCTTCCCGCACTGCTGACAGTGAAGGTGTTTCTGGTCTCTGTGCTCTTGTGAATGAAGTTTCTTCTCTTGTAAGGTAGGAAAGCTGATGTCACATCTGGTGCAGGTGAAGAGTTTCTGTTCTGTGTGTTTTCTCTCATGTGTCTCTAAACGTCTCTGTGAACTGAATGTCTTTCCACAGGTGATGCAGGAAAGAGTTTGTGCTGTCAGTCGCTGTTTTGATGTAGAGGCCGTTTCTCCATCACAACATGAATCACGCTCGCATCTGAAACAAACACAATAAATGATAACTTTTCACTTAAAAAAAAAGGAATTATTACAAATTCTGATGTATCTGTGTAAAGACCTGCTTTGGTCATGAGCACAACCAGTGAGAAACTCGTGGAAAATGGGAATATACAGTTGTCATTTTTACTTAGTTTCATCTAACGGGGTCATTTGAAATGCATGCAGGTCTAGCTGAAGCACTTAAATTGGATAACTTATGGAAACCCCATCATCCAATAACTGACATAAAATGTCCACACTGTTATGGACAATCACACAATAGCCTAATATGCTAATAATATATGTACCGAGAAATCATAAGTCTGCTTTTTCTAAAAACAGAAAAATGTATTTAGGGTTGGCCGATATATATTGCGATTCACGCTAATTATACATGTCTAAATCGATTCTTAAATGGATTCGATGTTTTATGCACAGTTACGGCTGTTTGATCAGTTTGATCGGCTTTCCTGTGGCTCAGTGGTAAGAGCATTGTGTTAACAACGCAAGGTTGTGGGTTCGATCCCAGGGGATTGCAAATACCTATGTATAAATGTATAGGATAATGCAATGTAAGTCGCTTCACTACGAGATGAGTCGTTTAATCAACTTTATTATCATGAAAATACCTGAAAGGTTTGAAGAACAGATAGAATATGACCACAGTCATTTCCTGGAACTACTTGTTCTTCTTCTGTTTCCCATAATCTGAGTTTCTGAGCATGAACGCCCTCTGGCTTTCGGATGTGGCGGCATTTAACCGTAAGTCTTTGAGAAACAGAGAGCATAAGAGTCGTACGATATATCGCCCAGCCCTAATCTAAATTATATTTCAAAATTAAAGGTTAGGTTTTGAATAAAACTACACATATCTGTGCCTAAAATCCTAATCATCTAGATAAAATGTAAATACAAATAATTAGTATACATCAGGATGAACATGAAGTCAATTTTGCAGATACAGTCTTGTGGCAATTAGCAAACAAACTTTTGAATTTATACTGACGATTTTGTTATTTTAAAATGATTTGTAACATATAGTACTTCTAAAATAGTATATCATTTATTTCCTTCTATCCCCCAAAATCTTAAACTGATAAAAACAGACATACAGCAGAGCTTCACACTGACATTATTGGTGTTTTGCTTCTGAACATGTGATCTTCAATTAAACGGGTAGTATCATGACATTAGGAGTGGATTTGTAAAGGGACAGGCAAAACTGCATTATTAATAATAGCATTGTGCATAATTACTAGAAAAAATAGTTCCTAGGATAATGTTAACTTTGAGGGTTGAGGAGTTTGCCAACGAGTTTGAGTTTTAACATACAGCCCTGTGTACATGAGAAAACTGTATGAGAAAACTACAAACTTTGTAAAATTTGTCACATTTGACAATAAAATTAGAAAACATCAAAAAAAGACTAAAGCCCATTGAACATTTAATTTTTTTCCATCTAAATTTGCGTCAGAGATTTTCGCACAAAAAAAATTAATACGACCTCATGTTGCGTAAATCTCACTTACAACACTGCCTCCGATATTTGAGTGGCCTTTTTGAACAATTCAGAGACACCGTACAAATGAGAGCCAAATAGGAAAAAAAGCATACGAAAATGTTGGACTGTATGTGCGAAATATACCTGAAGGAATACAATCATCATCATCATGATTCTCATCTCCATCAATCTGATCTTCGTCAGAATTTGGTTCTTTTTTCATCTCCAGGTTCCAGCCATTTTCCAGTTTGACTGAAGAAACAAAATCATCATGATTCTCATCTTCATCAGTCTGTTCTTCCTTCACTGTGGTTTGTGTTTCCATCTCCATGAGTCTCCTGCAGTCCATCAGTCTGACAGAACACATGTCCAGTGGTCTGGTGTTCAGGATCTGCTGTTCTCCAGCGTTACAGACAGAATCCAGAGACTCTGTGGAGGTTTGATCAGTAGATTCATCCTGATTCAAGGTGTGATTACTGTCACACACAGTGTCCTGAGCGTCTGTGGGGTTTGTGTCAGTATAACAGAGTAAAGTGAGGCTGAGCTCGGAGTCCTGTGTGTGTCTGGACTTCTGTTCAGAGGGAAATATATTTACATCAAGTTATAAACTATGACAGTGAGATGAAAAACAGTATTAAAACACGTTTAAAACAGTGCGAGTGATTGAGGTAAATGATGTGAATGTGTCCAAACCTCTGTGTTGAGTTCATCTCCTCTTGTCCTCAGCTTTTCCTCCAGTAACTTCACCTCTTTCTTCAGCTGACAGATTTCTGTGATGAAATCATCAATATCCAGCATGGACAGATCAGTTCCCACTGATTGACAGCACGTCTGTGACGTCATCGTCAACACCTCAACACAAACACTCCCAGACAACACTCTGTTTAAACACTAAAGAGAGAAACTCAGAGTGATGTAAACACGCAGCGCTTGGTGTTTGTCTTTCTTTCTTTCTTTAGTGGGTTTATCGGCGGACTGAAGCGCTGCAGAGCGACTCCTGCTGGACTGGAGACACATCACGATCATCATGAAAGTAAACTAATGAGTTTCATACCACCCAAAAACATTTAAAAAAACAAACATTTTGTCAATAATCTTCCTGTGTTTACCACTAAGAAAAACTGAAGGAAATTGATATGTACAGAACAGCCCATCTACAACTATCTATGATAACGTAGGCTACAAAACAATGTGTTAAAATAAACACATCCATTTTAAGAGTGTATAAATTAACTTTGTCCTGGTTAATATTGTCTTGTTGCAGAAATTATATTTATTATTTATTCCTCATGGTAATCTTTATTCATTTTATTCTCTTGCCTTTATTTTCTAATATATAAGAAAGTGTACTGTGGATGATGGAGAGGTTATTTTTCAATTTAATGTAATCCAACAATATTTAATGTAACAGAAGTGGAATGCAGTTTTGGCATCGCCATTATATGTCTTTGAGACTTCACAACTACTAAAATACAAAGCTGAGATTTACCATTGAACTTCACAAGTGTTGTCTCATGAAGACCTTCAGCTGTTATAAATGTGTGTCCGTCAAAGCTCCGGCACATTTCATAAAACAACTGCAAGCAGATAGTGAATGTTATGAGCAAACTGTAACATATGTCCACCCTGTTATACTGATTAGCTTTTGCTAAATATATTTAGTTTCAGTCAAAATGTTTAAACTAATCGACCCTCATGTGTTTACAATCACACAAAGGTTGTCCTAATACTGATGCTCAACTTTCAGGGGCGGTTTCGGACAGGGATTAGCTAAAGTAGGATATTTAAGGCGTTTTTAAAAACATACTATACAAACAAACATAACTGTGTGCATCTTGAGACAAAATAATCGCACCGAAATGTTTTAAGACATGCAAGCGCAAGTTGTTTTCGATCAAGACAGCACTAACATTTTGAATCAGTCTGGGACTAGATTTAAGCCCTGTCCGGGAAACAGCCCCTCAGAGTTTAGAGAAGCCTTAAACGTAAAGGAACTACAGCGAGAGGAAGATTTTTAATCATTTATTTCAGATCATACCTTGTTCGTGCTCGTAGTTTAAGGCATTTACAAGTGACTGTTGGATATGTATTGTAAACATTTACAGCGCACGATTTCCACAAGAAATATGCAAAACTGAACCTGACATACTCCACCAGAACACTTGAGGGATATTCATTAATTATTAGAGTAAGATTTTTCAGATTCATAAGTAAAAAAGGCAAACAAATAAAAATGACGATAATGCTCAGAACAATATCTGCTGCACGTGTCAATCATGAACTACAAATTGTCACATAAAAATGTTCAATATCAGACAAACAACACAACACAGGCTCATTGACATTTGCAGACGGTTTCATCTGACGCACGCGGTGGCCCAAAGTTAACATATTTCATATTTATTTTACTTTTTATTTTATTATATGTTAATTGTATTAAATTAAATTAAATTACTCAACAGTTTCTTTGTGGTGGTCTACTGGAAGTTAAGTTTGGGCCACATTACATTAGTTTATGTTGTTGCAGCTGAAACCGCCTATCCATGACAAAATAAAGACTCTTGGTAGTAAAAGACTAAATTAAACTGATTTCCAAACAATTTAAACTGAAGTTCCACACAACAAACTATACTTTTAAACACAATTATGGCAATGTAATAGACACTATATACAATAATGTTAAAAGATGCCACTATGATGATTCCAGTGTTTGTTCTTCAGCATGTTTCTTCTGGTGAGTTTTAAAACTTCTAATGTGAGCAAATCTCTCTCCACAGATGGAGCAGTGATAAGGTTTCTCTCCAGTGTGAACTCTCTCATGGCATTTCAGAACATCTGGTCGTGCAAACGTCTTGTCACACTGAGAACATTTGAAGGGTCTTTCTCCTGTATGAGTTCTCTGATGTATTGTAAAATTATCCTGACGATAAAAACTCTTTCCACAAACACTGCAGTGATAACGGTTTTTTCCAGTGTGAATTCTCTGATGACGTTTAAAAGTATTTGGATCAGAAAAGCTCTTTCCACAGTGAGAGCAGTGATATGGTTTCTCTCCAGTGTGAGATCTCTCATGGGTTATCAGCTTAGATTTCTGACGGAAACATTTATCACAGTGTGAACACTGATAGAGTTTCTTTTCAGAGTGAGATCTCTGGTGTGACTTTGAATTTCTTGCAGATTCACTGCACTTATACGGTCTCTCACTGTTGTGTACACGCATATGTTTCTTAAGATTAGGTTTTTGGCTGAATCTCCACCCACAGTGAGGACACTCGTACGGTTTTTCTCCCGTGTGAACTCTCTGATGAAGAACAAGACTTCCTTTGGTGCTGAAATATTTGCCACATTCACTGCAGTGGAAAGGTTTTTCTCCAGTGTGTTTCCTCATGTGGATCTTCAGCTTATGAGAGGAGCTAAAGTTCTTCCCACACTGTTGACAGGGAAAGTGTTTGTGGTCTCTGTGCTCTTGTGAATGAAGTTTCTTCTCTTGTAAGGTAGGAAAGCTGATGTCACATCTGGTGCAGGTGAAGAGTTTCTGTTCTGTGTGTTTTCTCTCATGTGTCTCTAAACGTCTCTGTGAACTGAATGTCTTTCCACAGGTGATGCAGGAAAGAGTTTGTGCTGTCAGTCGCTGTTTTGATGTAGAGGCCGTTTCTCCATCACCACATGAATCACCGCTCGCATCTGAAACAAACACAAGAGTAACAAGAGCTGCAAGCAGTACCACCGGGGCCAAGCCTCAGAAGGCGCACCACAAGCGTAGCGCAGAGACAAGAGAGCGAAAAAACGGCATAAACGGAAAAAAACGGAGCTCATGTGAAAAACCGCCAGTTCTGGAAGAACAGGCAAGAACGAAGCGCAGACTCTACGCAAAAACACTCAACACTGGATTCGAACCCACGACCTCTTGCACCCGAGATTTGCCAATTTATCAGGTGCGCCACTCTATTGGCGAGCTTCACCCAGCAGCGTTCAAGGGTTATAAGCAATCAAAGCATAATACCTCATGAACTCTAGGTGGCGCTGTCTTGAAACTTTAAGGGTACGTTGGGACTGTAATGTGGTGACGCGTGTCAAATTTGGTGGCGATATATATCACGGTTCATAAGATATCGCGATTTATGGCAGATTTTCAAAATGACGGACGTGCCGATCGTTCAATCGCGACATAATCGTACTCACCCGATCCGGCACGACCTGAGGAATCCGTAGACACCGAGATTTTTGTCATTTAGCTCAGAGATCAAGATTTTCTGACAAACATTTCAAAAGTTAGAGGAAAAAAGAAACATTTTTCATATCTCGCGACCTATAGGTGGCGCTGTTCCCTATTTTGGCAAGGACCCTCATTCGAGGTGTAGTTGACATGTACAAAGTGTTGTATCGATGAATCGAACATTGGCCAAGTTACAGCCTCCAATACATTTTGGTCATCTTTGAAATGTTTGTGGCTTCGTAACTTTTGAGCAACGACATAAATCTCGATTCCGGAGCATCAGGTCTACAGTCCAATGATTGTCTCAGCCGATTTTTGTGACAATTTGTCACAAATTCTAGACTAGTAGCGAAAAAACGCAATACTGTAGCAGCTCATTCTTAGGTAATAAAAACATCACGGTTCATTTTGTAAGCTCTTTATACACCTCTGAAGACATAGTTATGTATATTATATAACATTTCTGTCAATAGATCCTCCAAAAAATTACACACTGGACCTTTAAATGTGTTAACTATGATCATATTCATACAGAGTTAGAAAAAAAGAGACAACTGCATCTTATAACCACAGGAAGTATCTTAAATATTCCACTAAATCTGGAGAGCAAGTTTTTACGCTCGATTGAGGTGGCTTCTTTTTTTGGTTGCAAATAAACAGTTCATGTGAATAATGGGAAATGGAAACGCATATGTTGAATGTATTCTGACGTTTAGCGAACATTAAACCTATGAGACGTTTTCTTTTCTGTTGGTCACTAATTTATGTACACATACACCCGGGGTAGTGGGCAGCTATCACATTTTAGTATATTAGTATACATGACTGAAACAACCATTGACAGAAATATTGTGAAAAAGCAACAAAAGCAACATACCCGAAGGAATAAAACCATCATCTTGATTCTCATCTTCATCAATCTGATCTTCATCTGATTTGGGTTCTGTTTTTATCTCCAGGTTCTCGCTGTTCTCCAGTTTGACAGAAGGAACAAATTCACCATGATTCTCATCTTCATCACTGTGATCTTCCTTCACTATGGGTTTTGTTTTCATCTCCATCAGTCTCCTGCAGTCCATCAGTCTGACAGAACACATGTTCAGTGGTCTGGTGTTCAGGATCTGCTGTTCTCCAGCGTTACAGACAGAATCCAGAGACTCTGTGGAGGTTTGATCAGTAGATTCATCCTGATTCAAGGTGTGATTACTGTCACACACAGTGTCCTGAGCGTCTGTGGGGTTTGACTCGACCTTTACCACAATCTGACAAACACACAACACATCATCAGCACTGGAGCTTTATAGAGAATATATGTGTGATGTATAACTTTGGTTTAGTTTGACATTAATGACAGTTTAAAACAGTGCGAGTGATTGAGGTAAATGATGTGAATGTGTCCAAACCTCTGTGTTGAGTTCATCTCCTCTTGTCCTCAGCTTTTCCTCCAGTAACTTCACCTCTTTCTTCAGCTGACAGATTTCTGTGATGAAATCATCAATATCCAGCATGGACAGATCAGTTCCCACTGATTGACAGCACGTCTGTGACGTCATCGTCAACATCTCAACACAAATAATAAACACGCAGACAACACTCTGTTTAAACACTAAAGAGAGAAAACGAAAGTAATGTCAGCACATGATGTTTGACTTTCTTTTTTCTTTTATCGGCGGACTGAAGAGCTGCAAAGCGACTCCTGCTGGACTGGAGACAAAATACGTATTTTCCCATTCCATCTCTCCAGTATGAATAACCATATCTTATGTGACGTCTAGTAACCATTAACATATGCGTTAGCTTCCATGAGCAAACCATCAACAATAATTAATCTTATTTCATGTTTATTTCATCATACATTAAAACTCGCACAGTGAACAAACATGAAAAACTATACTGGCATTGAACGGACCGTTCACCCAAAAATAAAAATGGTGTCGCCTTTTACTTCGAGTTGTTCCAAATCTATATACATTTCTTTGTTCTGTTGAACACAAAAGAAGATATTTGGAAGATTTTAGGAAAGCAAACTGGGGCACTTTTTACCATGTTATTTTGTTATTACTGGTTGTTATTATCGTTATTTTTCCCACTATGGTAGTCAATGTAGTCCAAAAACAACAAAGAAATTTATACATGTTTGGAACAGTTAGAGAATGAGTAAATTATGACATTTTTGGGTTAACTATCCCTTTAACTACAAGGAGAGTAAATGCTTAAAAACCTTTATTGCTCATTGTTTGTATTAGCCAACACATTAACTAGCCTACTGTTAACAATATCTCTTTAACAACTCTGTTAACAAAAAAACTGTAGAAAACCATTACAAAATTATTTCAGTGAGTTTTGATCAATAGGATTAATTGTATTCTCTACTGATTCCATGCACCAGATAACATGCCACCAAGAGAATCCATCACATACACCTCACCATTACAGTTTAAATCAAAACCAATATTATAACCATTCTATTTTCTATTATGTTTTGAGCAGGTTAGTTATTTTTTCAGCAGGGAACCTTATAATGTGTTCCCAACGCTTTTAATGTAACGACAATAAACAAAAATAACTAGCATTTTTATTCTAGGGACATTTTAATATATTCAACACCACATTGTGAGTAGTGTGTTTTGAAGTATTGTAATTTGATTAATGATGAATAAAACAATGTTCCAATTATTGACGCACAAAGATCTTGAATGAAGAAAACGTTAGCTAACCAAAACTGGCGCATACGTCTACTGTAGATTAAATGCGTGTGTGCATTTTTGGTGTGTATGTAAAGTGACTTAATTAAGTGCACAAGAATTAAACATGTGACTAAAAAGAGAATGTATGAAATGACGAATTTAATCTAGTGTTGAGTGTGATGTGTCTCCAGTCCAGCAGGAGTCGCTCTGCAGCGCTTCAGTCCGCCGATAAACCCACTAAAGAAAGAAAGAAAGACAAACATCAAGCGCTGCGTGTTTACATCACTCTGAGTTTCTCTCTTTAGTGTTTAAACAGAGTGTTGTCTGTGAGTGTTTGTGTTGAGGTGTTGACGATAGAAGAGCAGTGGGCAGAGCACGCATCCCTCAGGGGCACCAGTGCTGATTGTGAGAGTCCCGGATGTGAGTTTACCCAGCTTCACTAGTTGCTGCCTGTCTGTTAGGAAGTTAGTGATCCATTGACAGATTGGGGTGGGCACAGAGAGCTGGGTCAGTTATGATGGTATTAAAGGCCGAACTGAAGTCCACAAATAAGATCCTTGCGTAATTCCCAGGTCTATCAAGGTGTTGCAGAACATAATGCAGCATGTTGACTGTATCATCAACAGACCTGTTTGCTCTGTCGGCAAACTGAAGAGGATCCAGCTAGGGTCCAGTGATGTGTTTCAGGTAGGCCAGGACCAGTCTCTCAAATGACTTCATAACCACAGATGTGAGAGCGACGGGTCTGTAGTCGTTAAGTCCAGTGATTCTGGATTTTTTGGGGACCGGAATGATAGTGGAGCGTTTGAAGGAGTGCGGAACTTTGCACAGCTCCAGAGATCTGCTCATAATTAAACAGCGCTTGTTATGGGTCAGTGACTCGATTGGTCAATATAGATTTTCAACTGTGAATTATAATCTTTGTTTCTAAAAGTTTGGATGCTGTGTAAAGCGCAAATAGCTGTACGTTATTTAAAAACTGTGCAAACTAAATTGACTCTCTTATTTTCACTCTTTATTACGCTTGTGTTTGTTTCAGATGCGAGCGGTGATTCATGTGGTGATGGAGAAACGGCCTCTACATCAAAACAGCGACTGACAGCACAAACTCTTTCCTGCATCACCTGTGGAAAGACATTCAGTTCACAGAGACGTTTAGAGACACATGAGAGAAAACACACAGAACAGAAACTCTTCACCTGCACCAGATGTGACATCAGCTTTCCTACCTTACAAGAGAAGAAACTTCATTCACAGAGCACAGACCACAAACACTTTCACTGTCAGCAGTGCGGGAAGGTTTGTGTCTCCTCTTCTAGTCTGAACGCTCACATGAGGACACACACTGGAGAAAAACCTTTCCACTGCACTGAATGTGACAAATATTTCAGCTGCAAATCAAATTTTGTTGCTCATCATAGAACTCACACGGGAGAAAAGACGACGCTTGTCCTCACTGTGAGAAGAGATTTTACCACTCATCTCATGTTAAGATACACGTGTGTGTCCACACAGTGAGAGACCGTATCAGTGCAGTGAATGTGGAAAAACCTTTAGGCAGTCATCTGATCTAAATTCACACAAAAAAACACACACTGGAGAGAAACCTCACCTGCTCCATCTGTGGAAAGAGCTTTTCTGATTTAACTAGTTTCGGCTATCATCAGAGAGTTCACACTAGAGAAAAACAAACTGCACTGGAATCATCATAAGGGAGGGTTTTCATCTGCAAGTCATTAATTTTGTCATGAATGATGAATGGAAATGAACCTGTGTTGTATGTCTGATCGGTAACTTTGTAGTAAAAGGATACTCCACCCAAAAACGAAAATTCTGTTATCATTTACTCATCCTCAAGTTGTTCCAAACCTGTATACATTTATTTGTTCTGTTGAACACAAGCAAAGATATTTGGAAAAAAATGACAATGGTAGTCAAGAGTGCCCCAGAACGGTTTGCTGTCCCCAAATCTTCAAAATATCTTCTTTTGTGTTCAACAGAACAAAAATAACGATAGACTATCACTGGGTTAACACCAAAGTTGAAGTAAGCGTTTTGCGCAAAGTGATTATATACAAAGTCAATGCAAAGACACGTATAGACGCGAACGCGCGGTGGACGGTGCGACGTCCTTCAATCTTGTATTCCGCGTAGTTTGAAAATACTTGTCAGATCATGTCACTCACGCGAAAATAACGAACTTTTCCCGCGAGTAATAAAGAGCTTGTTACGCGATTGTTCGCGTTTGGTGTGAACCCAGCATAATTTTCCTACTACAATGTCTGGATGCTGATCCTCTAAAAATTCCACCGATTATAGCCGGGTTTCCATTCAAAGTTGCGAATTTACCCTGATAGCACACATACATCTGGCTTACGTCTATTTGACATCTGCAATACGTCTCGGAGATGTCTGCTGTCAGACGTCATATAGACATCTAGACGATGTCTGTAAGATGTTTATGATTTAGAATGGATGTAAAGCTGCTCTACTTCTGCTCAAACTTCTACTGAAGCTTATGTACTGTAGGCTATCAACTGGCCACATATATCAAGCAGTGCTTTTTCTAAATCTGTCGATACAAGTGTTCATTTTAGTCATCACACTGAATGATGTTTGGTTTCATATTTTATGTTACCACACCATATAGAAAGATGAAATGAACAATTATTTTTGTCATAAATTCACCTTGCAGAACCACATGATCTTCAGGGTCTTCATGTTATGATAAAGCCATAAAGACTGTTGAATGACCTTCAGTCTTGATTTTAAAATTGTTTTCTCCTCTTGTGATTCTAACAAACTGCATATTGAAGTCTCCTGTTTATTACAACACCTCAGAAAAATAAGACTTAATATAACACCAGTCAACCAGTGTAGGGCAGTAGCACATTATATAACAAATTACTAATAAAATGAAAAGTATTACAGTTCTTTCCCCAAGATTAGCTCATTACAATAACCTGTTTATGAATAAACTTCACTAGCAGGGGTGGTCCAGTTGTACAGTAACCATGTTTTTTTGTTTTAACTGTAGTAAAACCATGGTACATTTTCGTAAGGGAGGACTTCTTTGACAGGATCGTTCACAATCTGTAAATCATTTCCTAGAACATTTGTTAAAATGCTACGAAAAGAGAGACTTACATCTATGGTTTTACGTAAGAGATAACCCATGGCTAACTGTGCATTAAAGGATTTGTCAAGAACCACTGAACACAAAGCGGGTGGTTCTGAGCCATTTCTGAAAATATCATGAGGATGCATAAATGATGACAGGTTTTGACATTTGGGTCATCTTTCCCTTTTAAAGTGATATTGACCCCAACACTGGCAGTAAGCTCTCAGACTTTAAACAGATTGAGACGCTATGATGATTCCAGTATTTGTTCTTCAGCATGTTTCTTCTGATGAATCCGAAAACTTCTTGAAAAAGTGAATCTCTCTTCACAGATGGAGCAGTGATAAGGTTTCTCTCCAGTGTGAACTCTCTCATGGGTTTTCAGAACATCTGATCGAGCAAAAGTCTTGTCACACTGAGAACATTTATAAGGTCTTTCACCTGAATGAGTTCTCTGATGGATTTGTAGAGTAACATATGCAATGAAAGTCTTCCCACAAACACTGCAGTGATAAGGTTTCTCTCCAGTGTGAATTCTCTCATGAACTCTTAATGAACTTGGCTGAGCAAAGCTCTTTCCACAGTGAGAGCAGAGATACGGTTTCTCTCCAGTGTGAACTCTCTCATGAGTTATTAGATTAAATTTATGATGAAAACGTTTATCACAGTGTGAACACTGATAGAGTTTCTCCTCAGAATGTGTTCTCTGGTGTCTTTGTAAATAACTTGATTGCGTAAAGGTTTTTCCACATTCACTGCACTGATACGGTCTCTCATCTGTGTGTGGACGCATGTGTTTCTTAACATCATGTAATTGGTCAAATCTTTTCTCACAGTAAGGAAACTTGTACGGATTTTCTCTCGTGTGAATTCTTTGATGTGTAAGAAGATTTCCTTTGCTGCTGAAATATTTGCCACATTGACTGCAGTGGAAAGGTTTTTCTCCAGTGTGTGTCCTCATGTGAACCTTCAAATTAAAAGAGCAGAGAAAAGTCTTCCCGCATTGCTGACAGTGAAAGTGTTTGTGGTCTCTGTGCTCTTGTGAATGAAGTTTCTTCTCTTGTAAGGTAGGAAAGCTGATGTCACATCTGGTGCAGGTGAAGAGTTTCTGTTCTGTGTGTTTTCTCTCATGTGTCTCTAAACGTCTCTGTGAACTGAATGTCTTTCCACAGGTGATGCAGGAAAGAGTTTGTGCTGTCAGTCGCTGTTTTGATGTAGAGGCCGTTTCTCCATCACCACATGAATCATCTGAAACAAACACAACAGCGTTAAGAAGAAGCTCCAGCACATCTCAAACTACATCAGTGTCTTGAGTAACCAGATACACTTTTTATGAAATAGCAACATAATGACAGTGTAATATTAGAAAAAACAACAGGGGAAACATACCTGAAGGAATAAAAGCATCACCACCATCATTCTCATCTTCATCAGTCTGTTCTTCCTTTACTATGAGTTCTGTTTTGATCTCCATGAGTCTCCTGCAGTCCATCAGTCTGACAGAACACATGTTCAGTGGTCTGGTGTTCAGGATCTGCTGTTCTCCAGCGTTACAGACAGAATCCAGAGACTCTGTGGAGGTTTGATCAGTAGATTCATCCTGATTCAAGGTGTGATTACTGTCACACACAGTGTCCTGAGCATCTGTGGGGTTTGACTCGACCTTTACCACAATCTGACAAACACACAACACATCATCAGTACTGGAGCTTTATAGAGAATATATGTGTGATATATAACTTTGGTTTAGTTTGACATGAATGACAGTTTAAAACAGTGCGAGTGATTGAGGTAAATGATGTGAATGTGTCCAAACCTCTGTGTTGAGTTCATCTCCTCTTGTCCTCAGCTTTTCCTCCAGTAACTTCACCTCTTTCTTCAGCTGACAGATTTCTGTGATGAAATCATCAATATCCAGCATGGACAGATCAGTTCCCACTGATTGACAGCACGTCTGTGACGTCATCGTCAACATCTCAACACAAACACACACAGACAACACTCTGATGACACTCATGGAAACACTTAAGAGAGAAAATCAAATGCTGCGTTCCAATCACCATACTATCCGTCCTAAATAGTATTCGAAAGTAGAATTAGTATGTCACAAGCCATAGTATGTTGAAAAGAGTATTCCAAATATTCCCGAATGGTCTACTACTTCCTGTAGAAATTGGAAGTGCAGAACAGGCTCTCACTAAATCCTTGGTGTTTCGAGTCTGACGTCATCACGCAACTGTGTTTTTTTGGCAAGTTGAACAAACATAGGTGTTTAGATGGTTAGAGTAAGGTTATGGTAAAGGTTTCGTAAGACTTAAAACACCAAGGATTTAGTCAAAACCAACAAGCCAAGCACACGGATCTGACTCGAAACACCAAGGATTTAGTAGGGCTTGGAATCGATTCCAAGGCGTTGACAATCGAGAGTCGATTCCAAGTCGGTACCTAAAACAAAAAAGTTGGCAGTACCTAATTTTCCTAAGACTCGGTACCATCGACGTACCAGGTCTACGGTTTGACGGTGTAAAAGTACATCGTAAGGGTTAAGTGAAAATGTGCCCCCCACCAGGAGAAAACGATTTCTATGGAAGACAACAACACAAAGTGGTGAACCCAAGCCTTTTTTCTTGCTGGGGCATTATGAATGTTGGCATACGTTAAAGGATTATAAATGTTTTTGTGTGTCTTTGACTGAAAAAAGGGGAAGGCCTAATGTATGTATTACATACATCTTGGAATCAATTCTTTCAATTCCCAAACCAGAAATTGTAATCAGAATCACCTCCAAAATAATAAGTATCTAACAGCCCTTGGATTTAGTGAGAGCCGAACGGCTAGAGGTGCACTAAGCTTACTAGCTCAAAACCTCTTTTTTCTTTGTTCAAAGTTGACCTATATGAATATGTGGAAACTATCCGAAGGTCTGCTAATTTGAAAGCTATCCTTTGTGTCTTCTTAAGATGTCATTTTATTACCTTATTTTTTTGTTAACCCTGGCAAGTCTGTATGTTTTTTATAGTGGTTAATTATAAGTGTAATACTTGAAAATTGATAATAATTAAAAAAAATTAAACAATGCAACTGGCTGATATTACCCACAACTCACCGCGATAGGCGTAGTTTAGTGACGCGGAGTTTAAAATGCACTGCATTAATAAAATATATAACTGAAACGTCACGAAATTAACAAATGTAAGTAGGCTATACAGTAAACATAACATACGAAATAATAAATACCTTAATGGAAAGAAGAGCTGTATTTTGATGTGTGCGATAGTTATTGGCCACGTTGTCTAGGCAATAACGGCCACTTCCTGTTAGTATGTCCCAGTGCGTGCATATTGTTTTGCTACACACTCAAATGTATATACTTTTCCGTAACAAAAACACTACATAAGTTTAGTTCATGGTATAAGTACGCGAATTGGGGCGCAGTGAACATGATAAACACGCAGCGCTTGATGTTTGTCTTTCTTTCTTTCTTTAGTGGGTTTATCGGCGGACTGAAGCGCTGCAGAGCGACTCCTGCTGGACTGGAGACACATCACACTCAACTCTAGATTCACGACGATCAGTATTTGATGGTTAAGTACGTTATCTATCAGCATAACATAATTGGCTGAGATTCACTTGATGTTTCTAATACAATATGTTTCAGCATCAGCCAATGTGGGATTTTTATTTTTTTGAAAATGAAACGACAGTTAAAGGGATAGTTCGCCAAAGAAATGACATCTGTCATCATTTACTCGACCTCAAGTTATTTCAAACCTGAATATTTTTTTTGTTCTTCTGAACACAAAGGAGTATAGTTGGAAGAATGTCAGTAACCTAACAAATCGTACCACCCATTGACTCCCATAGTAGTTAATTTCCCTATATGGCAGTTAATGGGGGTGAGATCTGTTTGGTCACTGACATTTGTCCAAATATCTTCCTTATTTTTGTTGTAATATTTGTCTGGCAGTTTCAAGGTGACTTCATGAATCTAGCGTTCAGTGTCTTTCCAGCAGACAGGGTACAAGATGTATTTATCTGAAAGTTTGCTCATCTGCAATTCGTCTCTGAGACATCAGGTGTCATATATACATCTGAAAGATGTCGGTTAGAATGTGGGTAAAACATGTATGTTTAAACATGCTTTGACAGATTCCTAAAAAAAGTGTTTTCGCTTTAAGACACGTGGGCTGAAAAATGTGTTAAGCATTTGTTAGATCACATATCAGTGTGATATAAAGTTATTTGTTTTTTATTAAACTAAAATTGTCAAACATGTACTAAAGATACACCGATTAGCATTAAAGATAGAACAATTCTCCAGTCAAGAGGTTCCAATAGAACAACCAAAACAATGTACTGGAATAACACCTGAAACACAACACAAAAACTATTCGGTTTTAAGGAAAAAGCTCAAGATTCATAATTCAAGTTCAATTTATTTACATAGCACATATATGACAGTCTCTAGGCTGACCAAAGTGCTTCACAGACGAAAAAGCAGAATATCATAAAACATACCATAAAATAAGTTACTGAAATACCTAGGTTAAATATCGAAAGCAATGGAAAACAAATACGTTTTTTCAAAAGTGATTAAGAATCATACAGAGAAGGGGCCCTTCTAATCTCTATATGCAGAACATTTTGAATGTTGATGAACTTTGATGAATAGGCAAACAATGGAGGGATCTGAGGATTGGAGTAATATGATCATGTTTACGGCACTTTATAAGAAATCTGGCTACAGCGTTTTGAACTACCTGAAGGCGGGCGATTAGGGACTTAGATATAGCATTATATAGGGAGTTGCATTAATCAAGTCGGGAAGTTACAACGGCATGAACAGCCATTTCTAGGGATTTGGGATTGAGAAAATCTTTAATTTTAGACAGAAAAACAGTGTTTGTCAAATTTTAAGGACTGATGCAAAAGAACGCATCAATTCCGTACCCAAGGAGATCTAAGGGCACAGAGCGATTCCAGATCAGGGCTAACAGACCGAGAATTTATGACTAACTCATTTAAGAAGAGGACATTTTGAGCTAACCACAAATGAACCTCGTGTCAAAGCATGCCAGAAGTGAAGTGATAGCTGCAGGATAATTTCTTTTGATTGGTAGATAGGGTTGGGTGTTGTCTGCATAAAAATGAAAGGCAACACCGTGCTTCCTTAAAAGAGAACTCAGAGGTAGCATATAAAGAGAAAAGAGAGAAGGGGCTAAAATCGAACCTTGCGGAAGGCCACAGGTCAGAGGGGCCATAGAAGGGGTTAAGTTGCCCATTTTTACTGAAAACTTTCTGTTGGACAAATATGACTGAAACCACTTCAACAAAGTCGCTTTTAGATCCACCCAATACTCGAGTCTAGATAATAGGGTTGGGTGGTCTATCGTGTCAAATGCAGCAGATTCATCTAAAAGAATAAGAATCACAGTCACCGGAATCAGTAGATAAGTAGATATCATGTAATACTCCTAGAAGAGCAGACTCCGTGCTATGAGCAGACTTAAAACCAGATTAAAAGATTTCAGAAATACCATTACTTGACTGAAAATGTTGGAGTTGCTCCAGCACAATTTTCTCTAAGACCTTAGAGGTGAAGGGTAAAACAGAAATGGGCCAACAGTTCTTCAAAATGGAGGGGTCCAGTGAAGGCTTCTTGAGCAAAGGGGTATTTTAATGGAAACCGTTTAATGCAAAACATTAGAATTTCGCGAATGGTTTCTATTGTTTTTCAGCAGGGGCTTTATAGAAATTAACGTTGTCCTTGTTAATAGTGTCTAAAAATATGAAGCATTTTTTTTTACAATGTACCTTAAACTAAAAATAATAAAATTATTCCAGGTTATAGACGTTATGATGATTACAATGCAGTTTGTTTCTTCTGATGAGTCTTAAAACCTGTTAAATAAGTGAACTCTCATTGCCGATGGAGCAGTGATAAGGTTTCTCTCCAGTGTGAACTCTCTCATGGATTCTCAAGCTACCTGCATAAGTAAACGTCTTGTCACACCGAGAACATTTGAAGGGTCTTTCACCTGTGTGAAGTCTCTGGTGATTCAGTAGTGTAGTTTGTTGAGTGAAACGCTTCCCACAAACATTACAGATATGAGGTTTTTCTGCAGTGTGAACTCTCTCATGACATATCAACTGAGATTTCAGATGGAAGCGTTTATCACAGTGTGAACACTGATAGAGTTTCTCCTCAGAGTGTGTTGTTTGGTGTGAGTTTAGATCAGTTTGTTCTTCAGCATGTTTCTTCTGGTGAATCTTAAAACCTGTTAAATATGCAAATCTCTGGCCGCAGATGGAGCAGTGATAAGGTTTCTCTCCAGTGTGAACTCTCTGATGGGATCTCAGGCCATTTGATCGAGCAAACGTCTTGTCACAGTGAGAGCAGACGTAAGGTTTCTCTCCAGTGTGAAGTCTCTCGTGGGATCTCAGGCCATTTGATCGAGCAAACGTCTTGTCACAGTGAGAGCAGACGTAAGGTTTCTCTCCAGTGTGAAGTCTCTCGTGGGATCTCAGGCCATTTGATCGAGCAAACGTCTTGTCACAGTGAGAGCAGACGTAAGGTTTCTCTCCAGTGTGAACTCTCTCATGATTTTTCAGATGAGGTTTCTGACAGAAGCGTTTATCACAGTGTGAACACTGATATAGTTTCTCCACAGTATGTGTTGTTTGATGTGACTTTAGACCACGTGACTGTTTAAAGGTTTTTCCACATTCACTGCACTCATACGGTCTCTCATCGGAGTGTAAACGCATGTGTATCTTAACATGAGATGACTTGTAAAATCTTTTCTCACAGTAAGGACACGCATACATTTTTTCTCCCGTGTGAACTCTCTGATGAAGAACAAGAGTTGATTTGGAGATGAAATATTTATCACATTCAGTGCAGTGGAAAGGTTTTTCTCCACTGTGTGTCCTCATGTGGATCTTCAGAATAGAAGATGAGACACAAGCTCTCCCACACACCTCACAATGAAACTTCTTTACTCTGTGCTCTTGTGAATGAAGTTTCTTCTCTTGTAAGGTAGGAAAGCGGATGTCACATCTGGTGCAGGTGAAGAGTTTCTGTTCTGTGTGTTTTCTCTCATGTGTCTCTAAACGTCTCTGTGAACTGAATGTCTTTCCACAGGTGATGCAGGAAAGAGTTTGTGCTGTCAGTCGCTGTTTTGATGTAGAGGCCGTTTCTCCATCACAACATGAATCATCTGAAACAAACACAAGAGTAATAAAGAGTGAAAATAAGAGAGTGAATTTAGTTTCTGTATCATTTTCTACATTTATACAGCAGAAGAATACAGCTGACAGTCTGTTTAATGTGTTAAATATGATCATATTCATACATAGTTAGAAAATGAGTGACAACTGCATCTTATAACCAAAATAAATACCTAAAATATTCAACCAAATGTTGAGAGCCAGTTTTCACGCTCGCTTGAGGTGGCTTCTTTTTTTTGCAAAACAAACAGTTCATGTGAATAATGGTAAATGGAAACGCATATATTGAATAAATTCTGACGTAGCGAACATTAAACCAATAAGACTATAAGCCTCATTTCTATTTATTGAAACCAGAAGTAAAAACCAGCTTGTTTGCGCGAACCACTTCAAGCCGGAGAGCTCTTTCAACCGGGGACAGTGCAAGCAGGATTAGCTTCAAAGTTGTTCCTCAGAGACAAAACTGCCGATGTGAGTAATATTTATCAACAATCTGAATTGACGTACATGAACCGTATATATAGGAGGATAAGTTATCATAAGCTAAATCAGTCAGGGGTTAAATAGATCATTCAAAGCCAGTGTTAAACTTACTGTTGTGTTGGTACTATTTAACACAATAAAGATCAGACACCAACGAACTGTCTTACTTCTTTTACTCAACAAAAACTGGCCTGCCAACCACGAGGGGAAAGAGTTACTCTCTTAGAATGAACATGCATAACAAACGCGGAGTTTCCCCACACTCCATACACCACAACTCCTCCCCTCTAGAGAAGAAGTCAATCAACAAAGAAATTGTTTGCAGAGCAGATACAACTTGTTTACAACAAAATATCTTTACCAAGGCATTTCAATAATGTCCCGCTTAATTATATATATATATATATATATGCCTTCAATTCTTCTAGTCAGTTCTTATAAATCAAGTCGATGTGGAGGATTCCTCAAACGTGTAGGATAACGTCCTTGAACACAGGATGAAGTTGGGGTCTGTGGTGTTTCACTGATTGGTTTAACAACATCTTGTGGCGCAGTGGTATCATTACCGTTGATAACAGGCACAGAAGGTGGAAGAGGCACATTCTCCACATGTTCCTGAGAAGCATTTGATTTCTTCAGCTGATCGATGTGTCGTCTCCAAATGGTGTCTGGAGCAACCTCGACTATAAGAAAGCGGTCCAGTGCGTTCTTTAACCTTTGCAGGCATCCACTTGTGATCACCTCTGTAATCTCTAGCGAGCACACACTCTCCAATTCCCAACTCACGTGTTGTCTGTCACCGTGTTGTGTCTAGACAGAAAGTTCCAGCTGGAACGTTTCCCATGAACAGCATGGCAGGTGTTCGATTAGTGGTGATGTGTACTGCGTTTCTGTACGCAAACAAGAAGTTGTGCAGCTTCTGGCTTAGTGAGATCCTTTCATTCGTCATGGCTCGCAGTGCATTTTTCAAACTCTGCACGAATCGTTCAGCCAACCCATTCGTGGCGGGGTGGTATGGCGCTGATGTTACGTGCTTGATGCCGTTGTTCCTCAAAAACATCTGGAATTCCTCAGCCACAAACTGGGGCCCATTGTCACTCACCAACTGTTGTGGAACACCGGTCCTTGCAAACAGATCTCTCAGTACTGCAATGGTTTGACTAGCCGTTGTAGTGGTCATATCAAAAACCTCTGGCCACTTAGAGCATGCATCAACAATGACCAGAAACATACGTCCCATAAACGGCCCTGCAAAGTCAACGTGTATCCGTTGCCATGGTGATGTAGGCCATTCCCAAGGATGCAACGGAGCAGTCTTTGGCATCTTTTGAACATGCTGACATCCTGAACAACACATGGCAAGTTGTTCTATTTGCTGGTCAATTTCCCGGCCACCAAACGAAACTCTGTGCAAGCGACTTCATCTTTACCACCCCTAAATGGCCAGTATGCACTTCTTCCAACACTCGAGTGCGCAATTTTGGTGGTACCACGACTCTTAACCCCCACATGATGCATCCTCCGTCCAGAGATAGTTCATCCCGCCGCTGATAGAACTGTGGAAATCGATATTTTTGTTCTACACTCCAGCCGGTTTGAGTGGCTGTGTAGACCTGTGACAAGGTAGGGTCTCTTCGGGTTTCTCTCTGGATCATTTCAGCCGTGACAGGAGAATTCTCAAGCTGCCCCAGAGTAAAAACGTCCAGGGCTGTGCTTTCCATTGTTGACTCTAGGCCGTGACCATTTAAAGGTAAACGTGACAGTCCATCTGCATTTGCATGTTTGAGCGTTCGTTTGAACTCAATTTGATATCTGTGTCCTCCCAGAAACAGTGCCCATCTCTGCATTCGTGCAGCAGCTGTCAGTGGTACTCCTTTCTGAGGACTGAAAATGGAAAGCAGAGGCTGATGGTCCGTAACCAAGGTAAATTCCTTTCCATACAAATACTGATTAAATCGTTTCACGCCCCAGACCAGGCTTAAAGCTTCTCTGTCTATCTGTGCATAATTTGTCTCTGCAGCACTTAGGGAGCGCGAAGCAAAGGCTATGGGGCGTTCCGTTCCTTCACACATCACATGCGACAACACCGCACCGATTCCATATGGTGAGGCATCACAGGCCAGCTTCACGGGTTGTGCGGGTCAAAATGGGTCAACACTGTGTCTGACATCACCATTTTCTTAGCCTCCTGAAATGCTCGTTCACACTGCTTTGTCCACATCCATTTCTTTCCTGTCCGTAGTAATGCATGGAGAGGGTGAAGAACATTGGCAAGGTTTGGCAGGAACCGGTTGTAATAATTAACGAATCCAAGAAAGGACCGCAGCTGTGAGACGTCTTTTGGTTGCGGTGCCTCTGCAACAGCTTTTAGTTTGTCAAGACATTTGTGTAGTCCATTTGCATCGATCTCGTGTCCACAGTATGTGATGGTGCTCTTGAAAAACTCACACTTATCACGTCTTGCCCGTAGTCCATACTCCTCTAGTCTTTTCAGGACACGTGTCAGATTCTCTAGATGACTGCGGTCGTTCTCTCCTGTGACTATAATGTCATCAAGGTAGCATTGTGTCCCTGGGCATCCTTGAAGTACCTGCTCCATTGCTCTTTGCCATAGCGCTGGGGCTGAGGCGATGCCGAAAAACCAGCCTATTGTAGCGATACAGTCCTTTATGAGTGTTTATTGTTAGGTACACTTTCGAGTCCTCTTCTATTTCCATCTGCAAGTATGCTTCTGCCAGATCTATTTTGCTGAAAAACTGCCCTCCTGAAAGGTTAGCAAAAATATCCTCAATTCTTGGGAGTGGATATTGTTCTGCTTGCAGCACAGGGTTGATGGAGACTTTAAAATCCCCGCACAGCCTTACCGTCCCGTCCTTTTTTGCAACTGGAACGACTGGGGTTGCCCAGGGGCTCCAATCGACCTTGGAAAGGATTCCTTCAGCTTCTAGCCTATCTAGCTCAATTTCAACTTTCTGGCGGATAGCATAAGGAACTGGACGTGCCTTGTGAAACTTAGGAACTGCAGACTCCTCAAGAGTTATTTTTCCTTTAATGTGTTTCAGGGTTCCAATACCTGGTTGAAACACAGTTGTAGCTTTACCCAGCACTTCCTTCAGTTGTTTCTGTGTACGCTGTACCCCCGGGTTGGATACTTGTAGGCTTTTAATGGATTCCCAGTCCAACTTCAGCTTCCTCAGCCAATCTCGTCCCCAGAGTGCTGGTCCTTCTGTCTGCACTATGTACAGATCTAGCTCGACCTGTTGGTGGTTGTATTTTACCGTCACAGGCATCACTCCGAGGGGAACTATGGGCTCTCCTGTATATGTTTTTAGTTTGACAGGTGATGGGTGTAATTTGACTCTCTTGAAATGTCTTTCAAACTCACCCTGCGACATCACTGATACAGCTGAGCCTGTGTCTAACTCCATTCTGACAGTTTTCCCATTAACTTGTGGAGTTAGCCAAATTGCCTCTGTCGATTCATTTTTCAGGTTGTAAATATCCAAATTTGCCAATCCTGTATCGCTTTCATCATCCGACTGTGGAGCAACAACATGCAACTCTTTGTAGGTCTTCCTTGAAGCCTTGTACTGTCTGTCTCTTTCATTAACTGAGATATCCGAACGACATGCTCTTTGTATGTATCCCATCCTCGTCGCTAATTGTTGTGTTGGTACTATTTAACACAATAAAGATCAGACACCAACGAACTGTCTTACTTCTTTTACTCAACAAAAACTGGCCAGCCAACCACGAGGGGTTGGCCAACCAAAACCGTACAAAGAGTTACTCTCTTAGAATGAACATGCATAACAAACGCGGAGTTTCCCACACTCCATACACCACACTTACTGTATATTTATGTTATTTGGCAAATGGGCACTTGGAGTTTATCTGTATGTATGTTAATACATTATGTGTGTTAATATGTTCAGCTGCGTCAAGCTGTTTGTTTTGCTAATGAACCGGGCGAACACTGCGGTTAGTTTCGTTTTAAACGTCTCAAATCATTCGTGCTTAGGCTGAAAAATCTGTCACAGTTTACTAGTTATGCTCTAACGTTGTGTGTGTTACGTTATAACTTGTCAACAGCAGACGCTAAAATAAACGTTATTCTGCTGAGATCTGCAAGTGCGCATTTTAGCAAGCATGCACGCACAACGTGAGCGCTGTTCGCTGTGACGGAACTTTTAGTCTCCATTCGAATGATTTTAGATGTTTAAAACGAAACTAGTTCAGGAAACATAATTTAGCTAAACCATTGCCATGGCATTACTACACGTGTGTTGTGTTAAAACGCCGGAGGGAAGGGGGTGGGGTGCGCTGTAACTCATTATCATTTAACGAGACATAGACCAAAACGGGTTTTTTAAGTAAAATGTGTTCCAGACCTTTCATGAAGACCCTAAAAACCATATGAACTTGTTGAAAGTGCGAGTCCTTAAAGCTACCATGCAAATATGTGCTTGTTTTCCAGTAACACTTCAGCAAAAATAATATTTTGCCATGTTGTCAACATAACAGGAATACAATGTAACAGATGTTAGTATTTCATATATATTTTGGCTTGGATATTTTTGACAGGACAGTGGAGACAGACAGGAAGTGATGAAGGGCAGCAGGATCGCGAAAGGACCACGACCCCGGGTGTTGAAATCGGGCCGCCCAAAGAGCAGTTGCACCACACGACCACAGGGACATGGGACACTCTTTTAGCAAGTGCAAACATATAACAGTAAATTACTGTGGTGTTTCTAATTATGTGATAAAAAGCAGTTTTACAAAATACAGAACTCTGGAGTTTTCACCAACAAAATATGTAACACTAATATCTATAGTCAAGTAAGATTTTATTTTATAGCGCTTTATTTGTATTGTATCAAAGCAGCTGTACCAAAAGAAAACAGAGGACAGTTAGCCAAACATATATTAAATAAAGATATAACCTTAAAAAGTATAGTATAACATACACTGGAAAGCTTTCCGCAACGTCTCGCGAGACCCGAGCAGAAAGTATCATGGTTCATATCCAGAACATGATGCATGATGGGATACGCTCAGCCTTATTACCGCTCCGAAGCGGTGTGGGTTATACCCCATACTGCCCTCCTCACTATTGACAATATTGATCTTAAGCTCGACTCTGAAACATTTAATTGCACATCAAATCGAAATGACTGTCAAAAGGAATCGCAATCAGATATTTTGCCCAAATTGCACAGCACGACTATTGAGCACAAAACACCAAAACAAATCTCTGAGAAACTATTTAAGTGTAATATACTAGGCTTCACTCATTAAGAGAAGCCTAGTTTATTTGTGACATGAGCTACATAAAAACAACTTTCATAACAGAACCACAAATCTTGTGAAAAATAACAACAATAAAAGAAACATACCTGTGGGAATAAAATCATCACCATCATCATCATCATGAGTCTCATCTTCATCAGTGTAAAGCTCCTCTGCTGTGGGTTCTATTTCTGCCTCCATCATGTTCCCGCTGTCTTCATCAGTCTGTTCTTCCTCTGATTTGGGTTCTGTTTTTATCTCCATCACGTTCCCGCCATCGCTCATCGGTTTCACTGAAGAACACAAATAATCATCATCAGTCTGTTCTTCCTTCACTATGGGTTCTGTTTTGATCTCCATCAGTCTCCTGCAGTCCATCAGTCTGACAGAACACATGTTCAGTGGTCTGGTGTTCAGGATCTGCTGTTCTCCAGCGTTACAGACAGAATCCAGAGACTCTGTGGAGGTTTGATCAGTAGATTCATCCTGATTCAAGGTGTGATTACTGTCACACACAGTGTCCTGAGCGTCTGTGGGGTTTGTGTCAGTATAACAGAGTAAAGTGAGGCTGAGCTCTGAGTCCTGTGTGTGTCTAGAGCGCATCCCTTCCGCCTGTGACGTAATCTCTGTGGAGGTTTGATCACGAAACACAAACAGAAAGCACGTGAAAATCAAATAGACGTGAACGCGCTTGATGTTTGTCTTTCTTTCTTTCTTTAGTGGGTTTATCGGCGGACTGAAGCGCTGCAGAGCGACTCCTGCTGGACTGGAGACACATCACACTCATAACATACTGCATGACGATCATTTTATACATTCTTTGATTATATTTTTAATCTAGGGGCTCTTTAGTCGAGGTTAAATATCCGCGCAATTTAAAAATGTACACAGATGCATGTAGAGTACGTTATCGATCAGACATTTGTTAATAACATCTTCATGAATTTAGCGTTTAGTGTCTTTCCAGCAGACAGGGTACAAGATTTTTTTTTAAGTTTTGAAGTATTTATTTGAAAGTTTGCTCATCTGCAATACGTCTGCTGCAGGTGTCATATATACATCTAGAAGGTGTCGGTTAGAATGTGGGTAAAACGTGTGTTTTAATATGCTTTGACAGATTCCTTTACATTGTGTTTTGTGGTGTGATGAACGGGGCTTTTTTATTGTTTTATACTGTTGTATGAGGTCTACTTATGACATTTGCGTGTTGTTTTTACATTAAAAAACATTAAAATCAATGAGTTATCGGCTATTTTCTACCCGGGTTTTGAGGCCAAATCTGCAAACGCTCGGTTTTTATGGGCGTGCCGCACTTTATAAGTAAACGCCCACCGCTTTGATTGGATAGCCGTTTGCGTAGTTGGAGCCCTCTGTGAATTTTGATGCGACACAATAAGTTGATAAACACAAAAGCAAATGGGAAAGTTTTTTATAATTCTGGATCCCTGTGACGACACAAGGATCCAGAATAATAAAAAGTAGAGTCTACATTACAGCTAGTGGTTCTGCAGAAGTAGTATTTTCGTAGTTTTCAAAGTATTTGTGTGTTTTTGCTCTTGGTCATCTGTAACAGTATTTTTGGAAGTTTGCCTAACTAAACTTGTGAAACCGATATAATCTTTTAATACCACATTAGCTGTTGTTCTTAAACTTTCTAAATGTGTTGTGGGATTACAAATGTATAAATATGATATCTAGGTTCCAATGTAATAGTAGATAACCTAAGAAAGTTATGTACATTGTGTTTCACATTTTGAGGTAAAGATGATGACATTCTAAGATCAAGTCAGGCAGCCCAGATGTCTGAGAGCCTTTTGTCTTTATGCACTTCCTGACCATTGGGCAGAGTCCCAAGTTAAAGGTGAATGCTAAGCTCAAGGCACAGCTAAGCCTTTGTCTCTATGATAATGTGAAGGTATGGGCAATACTGTCAGGCTGCAATTCTGGTAACTGGCTGATTCCTGCACTGCATTTGCTTGCTTTGTCTCCACCTCTATGTATCCCTCCCCCTTGAAAGGTATAAAACTCTACTGTGCTGAGCCAGAGTCAGACTTGGATGACTGCATGTAAGAAAGATATCCCAACGTCTCCTGGTCTCTGCTTCGATGAGGAAAAGGTTTCCTACAGTGTTATGAAAAGAGTGTTGTGTTCTGCAGACAACTCTGAATAAAAACATAGTTTATTTAATAAGCGATATGTCATACATACATTTTAACCCGTTTAATCCCAAATTTTTCCCAGGCCTGAAAATATCATAATAACAAGCAACCCTTTGAAATAATCAATCATTATTTTTTACAATGTTTTTGGAAAAGTGTGTTGAAAATTGTGTTTTATGTCCGGTCACAATTGTGACCGCTGGGATAATGTGTGGACTGAAATAACACATTTATTTAAACCCTAAAATTGTTATATATCTTAGCCCAGCTATTTTTAACGGTTTGATCACATTCTAGGGTTAGTATTAGGCATAAAAAATCCTTATGCAACATTGATAGGAACACTGAGATAAAAAACAAAACAATTCAACCATCACAGCATTTCAAAATTGTTTATTTTTTGTCAAATATAACATTTTATAATGATGCTACGAGTATTACAAGATCATTGTTGTAGATTTTTTGTAACATTATATTTTTTTATTTAGTGCAATATTTTGTCAACTGCAATTGTATTTATATTGTATACCTAAGTTTACTGTTTTGCCCCCGGTCACTATTGTGACAGTCGACATGTTTACCTATTCTATGACCACACTCATCAAAACTGAATATATGTGAATTCATATATTAATACTAGACAACTTACAAAATAATGTGTACCAAAACTCTTTGCCATATCTTTATGCTAACATACTTTACTAGACTTTCGCTTTGGAGCTTTGATGCAGTCATCATCATCTCAAGGTGCAAACAGGAAGTAATCTGCTCTGGTCATGTGACAATTTGCACTAATCATGTGAAACTGCACATATTTAATTGAGACCCTTTATTTTTTCCATATTTGCAGGAAGTGCACTAAAACATCAGTCAGTAAGGTTTTTAGAGCTTTATAAACGGAAACCTTTTTTACTGTCACTATTGTGACTGGTGGGATTAAATGGGTTAAACTGCATTTGGATGTATTTCATGTCTGACGTTGAGATCTCCAGCTAAATTTTTATTAAAACGATACCATTGATTTACATTTAAGAATTTGACATGAAAATGATGTTATGTTAGATAAAAAGTAATTAAAAGAGGGGTGCCCTATTTGCCCTGCACAACACCCCCGCAACCACATCACACCAACAAACAACACAAAACAGATTCATTTCATACATGAGAAAAGACACACAGCTGTAGAATAACAGAATCATTTATATTGGCACATAGTACACATAAGAATACAGCGAGGGAAATTATTCCAGGTTATAGACGTTATGATGATTCCAGTGTTTGTTCTTCAGTATGTTTCTTCTGATGAGTGTTGAAAACTTCCTAAATAAGTGAATCTCTCTCCACAGATGGAGCAGTGATAAGGTTTCTCTCCAGTGTGAACTCTCTTGTGGATTCTCAAGCTACCTGAATAAACAAACGTCTTGTCACACTGAGAACATTTATTAAGTCTTTCACCTGTGTGAAGTCTCTGGTGATTCAGTAGTGTAGTTTGTTGAGTGAAACGCTTCCCACAAACACTGCAGTGATAAGGTTTCTCCGCAGTGTGAACTCTCTTGTGTCTCACTAAATGGTGATGACGATTAAAACTCTTTGCACAAACACTGCAGTGATAAGGTCTTTCTCCAGTGTGAATTCTCAGATGAACTTTAAAAGTACTTGAATCAGTAAAACTCTTTCCACAGTGAGAGCAGAGGTAAGGTTTCTCTCCAGTGTGGATTCGCTCATGACGTACCAAGTACGATTTTTTAACAAAATGTTTATCACAGTGTGAACACTGATAGAGTTTCTCCTCAGTGTGTGTTGTTTGGTGTGAGTTTACATCAGTTTGTTCTTCCGCATGTTTCTTCTGATGAGTGTTAAATCTTCCTAAATAAGTGAATCTCTCTCCACAGATGGAGCAGTGATAAGGTTTCTCTCCAGTGTGAACTCTCTCATGGGATCTCAAAACATCTGCATAAGTAAACGTCTTGTCACACTGAGAACACTTATAAGGTCTTTCTCCTGAATGAATTCTCTGATGTTTTAGTAGAGCAGTTTGCTCAGTGAAACTCTTCCCACAAACACTGCAGTGATAAGGTTTCTCTCCAGTGTGAACTCTCTCATGACATATCAGCTGAGCTTTCTGACGGAAGCGAGTATCACAGTGTGAACACTGATATAGTTTCTCCTCTGCGTGTTTTTTTTTATGTGACTTTAGACCATGTGACTGTCTAAAGGTTTTTCCACATTCACTGCACTCATACGGTCTCTCATTGGTGTGTAAATGCATGTGTTCCTTCAGATGAGGTTTGTAGTTGAATCTCTTCTCACAGTGAGGACACTTGTACAGGTTTTCTCTCGTGTGAATTCTCTGATGAGTAACAAGATTTCCTTTAGTGCTGAAATATTTGTCACATTCACTGCAGTGATAAGGTTTTTCTCCAGTGTGAACTCTCTCATGACATACCAGCTGAGATTTCTGACGGAAGCGTTTATCACAGTGTGAGCACTGATAGAGTTTCTCCTCAGTGTGTGTTCTCTGGTGTACCATCAGACCATGTGACTGTCTAAAGGTTTTTCCACATTCACTGCACTCATACGGTCTCTCAGTGGTGTGTACACGCATGTGTTTCTTCAGATGAGGTTTGTGGTTGAACTTTTTCTCACAGTGAGGACACGCGTATGGTTTTTCTCCCGTGTGAATTCTCTGATGAGTTAAAAGATATTGTTTGGTGCTGAAATATTTGTCACATTCAGTGCAGTGGAAAGGTTTTTCTCCAGTGTGTGTCCTCATGTGACGATTCAGACTAGAAGCAGAGAAACAACTCTTCCCGCACTGCTGACAGTGAAAGTGTTTGTGGTCTCTGTGCTCTTGTGAATGAAGTTTCTTCTCTTGTAAGGTAGGAAAGCTGATGTCACATCTGGTGCAGGTGAAGAGTTTCTGTTCTGTGTGTTTTCTCTCATGTGTCTCTAAACGTCTCTGTGAACTGAATGTCTTTCCACAGGTGATGCAGGAAAGAGTTTGTGCTGTCAGTCGCTGTTTTGATGTAGAGGCCGTTTCCCCATCACCACATGAATCACCTGAAACAAACACAAGAGTAATAAAGAGTGAAAATAAGGGAGTTAATGTAACCGTGTAACCGTTTGGGTTACGTATTTCGTGGATGTTTTCGGGGCTATAACTTTAATAATACGGAATATATAAAAGAATAAAACCCTCGGACACGAACGAGCTCTTTCACCAGCTTTATGCCACCGAACTTCCTCCTCTTTCTCCTTCATCATAAAAGTCCCTAAGACCACAGGTACTTAACACATAACAAAGTAAGGGACTTTTTATTTTCTTACTCTTACATTAATTTAGTTTCACCTATATCAGTGGTATCCTGTAGCTCAGTGGTAAGAGCATTGCGTTAATAACACAAGGCTGTGGATTCGATTCCAGGGGATAGTAAATACCCATGTATAAATGTATAGGATAATGCAATGTAAGTCACTTTGGACAAAACCGTCTGCCAAATGTAAATGTATTTGCAAAGCAATTTTCACAATACATTACGTTACCTACTTTTTAACGTACTACTGTTCAGCAGCACGCCTCGCCTTCCAACAGCCCAAAAGGGCTCATGTGACTCCCCTTTTCATCTCTCTCCACTGGCTACCGGTTGAAGCCCGTATCAGATTCAAGTCACTAATGCTTGCTTACAGGACTATCACTGGATCTGCACCGGCTTACTTTCACACCCTCCTGCACTCCTACTGCGTCTTGTATTGCCTTTCGATAAGGGCAGTAAATAGCTCTCCCCCTCTTTCTCATTCACAACTCCTTCCTGGTGAAACATTCTTCCTAACTCTGTCCGGTCAACCACTGTAAGAAGTGTTCTACTCTGTCTGTGCTGTGTGATCGTCTGGATAGATGAGAAGTCCCGAAGAGCTCTCGAGCAGTCAACACAAGAAGCCAAGTGAGTTAACAGATGGTTTATTGCTGAATGCTCAAAGAATAGAGGGGCAGTCCCTCTATTTATACAATAGGTTAGAAACGGTGTACGTGGCATATATCGCATACAAAACAAGTGTAGAATAACAATTCCATATAGGGATGAACAGGAAGAACTGGTTCCGCAACCAAAACTGCTGCGGGGGCAAAAAACTCTCATGCAAGGACAAGCAATAGTTAGTCATAACATTGATACAATACACATCCACCAGTATATTTCCACCAGTATATTTCCACAACCACATCTCTCACAACATTCAAAACACTACTTAAACCCATCTCTTCTGTGAATACTTGACAGACAAATGAAAAAAAACACACCAACATTTCTCTCAACAGGTAGTGGTCTAGCTTTTGTTGAAACCGGTAACTTTGTATTGGCACTTAATGTATTATGGCTCCTGAATGACATATCGCTTATTGCTCCTTAAACTCTTTGTAAGTCGCTTTGGATAAAAGCATCTGTAAATGACTAAATGTACATGTTTTACAAAAAGTTATAGGAATATATAAATGTCTAAAGGTGTTAAACAGTGTAATTATCAGAGGAATCATATACAATTACGCAGTTCTTTTCTTAAAAACTCTTCAAATTCATTGGATTTGGTGATGCTTATACCACCATAAACAAAGACAATACATTTTGAGACAATTATTTGATTATCAATAATTTTTTCTTAAACTTTTTTTTTATGTTCTATATGTTCTTGCCCTGAATGCATGATTCCTGAAAAAGTACGTACCACAAACCACAGGAATATTACAAGAATAGTACATACTGTACAACAGAAATTCCTGTGGTAAATTCTGCAAATAATAATAATTACACAGCTATGTGAGGTACTTTTGATGTTTTATCTCTTGGAATACAACAGGACATTTTTTAAGCGATCTTTGCAAATGAACGCAAAAGTTTTGCAAAACAACGCAAATATCTTAGCGAGGGAGCGCAATGTTTCTCGGGGGAACGGAAAGTTTTTCTCTTCCCTTTTTTCCACCACCATGTCCCTAAAAGGGCTCCGTAGAAACCCGGCAACGGATCGCGAAGCACCACACAAAAATCTGAGAAAATATTTCAGTCATCAGTGTTTCACTATCTAAGAGAAGCCATTGTGACAGAAGTGACGTAAAACACCTTTCATGACAGAAACTCACGTGACAGTGAAAAACAGCAACAAAAGAAACATACCTGTGGGAATAAAATCATCATCATCATCATCATCATCATGATTCTCATCTTCATCAGTGTAAAGCTCCTCTGCTGTGGGTTCTATTTCTGCCTCCATCATGTTCCCGCTGTCTTCATCAGTCTGTTCTTCCTCTGATTTGGGTTCTGTTTTTATCTCCAGGTTCTTGTCATTCACCATTTCAACTGAAGGAACAAAATCCTCATGATTCTCTTCTTCATCAGTGTGAAGTTCCTCGGCTGTTGGTTCTGTTTTTATCTCCATCATGTTCCCGCTGTTCATCAGTTTGACTGAAGAAAATAAATCATAATCTTCATCAGTCTGTTCTTCCTTCACTATGGGTTCTGTTTTCATCTCCATGAGTCTCCTGCAGTCCATCAGTCTGACAGAACACATGTTCAGTGGTCTGGTGTTCAGGATCTGCTGTTCTCCAGCGTTACAGACAGAATCCAGAGACTCTGTGGAGGTTTGATCAGTAGATTCATCCTGATTCAAGGTGTGATTACTGTCACACACAGTGTCCTGAGCGTCTGTGGGGTTTGTGTCAGTATAACAGAGTAAAGTGAGGCTGAGCTCGGAGTCCTGTGTGTGTCTGGAGCGCATCCCTTCCGCCTGTGACGTCATCTCTGTGGAGGTTTGATCACGAAACACAAACAGAAAGCACGTGAAAATCAAATAGACGTGAACGCGCTTGATGTTTGTCTTTCTTTCTTTCTTTAGTGGGTTTATCGGCGGACTGAAGCGCTGCAGAGCGACTCCTGCTGGACTGGAGACACATCGCACTCAACACTAGATTCATGACGATCACGCTGTAGTCGAGTTTAAATATCCGCGCTCTTTACATAAACTCTGATAAAAAATGTACACAGATGCACGTAAAGTACGTTATCGATAGGTATAACAATTCTGATCAGAACTGGCCGTGAATCACTGGGTGGACTTTACTTTGTGGCAAATGTTATATTTTTAAACTATGTGTTCAAGAAGTACCACTATTATGTATGAAAATATATCCTGGTCATTTCTAGCCATGTTTCTGATACAAGACCCTGATTCATGACGTACATCTGAAAGACATCTGATAGATGCTGTTTGCTCATCTGCTCTACATCTCTGAGACGTCTGATGTCAGATGGACCTCTAGAAGATGTCTGTGAGATGTGTATGATTTAGAATGGATGTACAACAGCTCTTTCTTTCTAAGACGTTTAGCAGATGTTTTTATACAGCAGATGTTTTCCAGATCTTTAGCAGACGTACCTGTGCCATCTGGGAGATGTGAACCAATAGAACATCAAAACATCCTATAGGAATAACGCCTGAAACACAATACAAAAAACGATTCTGTAATGGTTTTAATGGAAAAGGCTCAAGGTTCATATGGTGATTTAATTGGAACCAATAGAATTTCTGTTATAGTTTTTCAGCAGGAGCATTAACACTGTCCTCCCTGCTGAAAGAAAAACCAACCATCAATACATTACAACTCAAGAGCTTTTTATCTTAAAACCATTACAAAATTCATTTTTGTTGTGTGTTTTGGACATTATTCCAGTATAATTAAACACCCCACCAATAGATTCCATCACATACCAGTAGAACCATTACATTTTCCATTAAAGCAATACGATGCACACAACCTTTACAACTTCTTTAATGGTTTCTATTGTTTTTTATTAGCAGGGGGTATACAGTGTCTAAAAGTAAGAAGCATTCTTTTTATAAAATACTTTCCTAACTCAGAGAATGACTTGTGAATTCTCCAAAAGGAAGAAAGTTTCTTTGCGACACAATAGCAATAAGGTGCGAGAGGCCGGGCTTTACTGTGAGCACAATATATGCTCATCTTATACCGAACTGTTATAAGCACAAGACGTTAATAATAATGATGTTGTATCTAATAAACATGCATCACAAAACAGATTCATTTTAATTCATACATGAGAAAAGACACACAGCTGTAGAATAACAGAATCATTTATATTGGCACATAGTACACATAAGAATACAGCGAGGGAAATTATTCCAGGTTATAGACGTTATGATGATTCCAGTGTTTGTTCTTCAGTATGTTTCTTCTGATGAGTCTGAAGACTTCTTAAATAAGTGAATCTCTCTCCACAGATGGAGCAGTGATAAGGTTTCTCTCCAGTGTGAACTCTCTCGTGGATTCTCAAGCTACCTGAATAAACAAACGTCTTGTCACACTGAGAACATTTATTAAGTCTTTCACCTGTGTGAAGTCTCTGGTGATTCAGTAGTGTAGTTTGTTGAGTGAAACTCTTCCCACAAACACTGCAGTGATAAGGTTTCTCTCCAGTGTGAACTCTCTTGTGTCTCAGTAAATGGTGATGACGATTAAAACTCTTTGCACAAACACTGCAGTGATAAGGTCTTTCTCCAGTGTGAATTCTCAGATGAACTTTAAAAGTACTATGATCAGTAAAACTCTTTCCACAGTGAGAGCAGAGGTAAGGTTTCTCTCCAGTGTGGATTCGCTCATGACGTACCAAGTACGATTTTTTAACAAAATGTTTATCACAGTGTGAACACTGATAGAGTTTCTCCTCAGTGTGTGTTGTTTGGTGTGAGTTTACATCAGTTTGTTCTTCAGTATGTTTCTTCTGATGAGTCCGAAAACTTCCTAAATAAGTGAATCTCTCTCCACAGATGGAGCAGTGATAAGGTTTCTCTTCAGTGTGAATTCTCAGATGAACCCTTAAAGTACTATGATCAGTAAAGCTCTTTCCACAGATGGAGCAGTGATAAGGTTTCTCTCCAGTGTGAATTCTCTCATGGGTTCTCAAAACATCTGCATAAGCAAACGTCTTGTCACACTGAGAACATTTGAAGGGTCTTTCACCTGTGTGAATTCTCTGATGATTTAGTAGAGCAGTTTGCTCAGTGAAACGCTTCCCACAAACACTGCAGTGATAAGGTTTCTCTCCAGTGTGAACTTTCTTGTGTCTCACTAAATGGCGATGACGATTAAAACTCTTCCCACAAACACTGCAGTGATAAGGTCTTTCTCCAGTGTGAATTCTCAGATGAACCCTAAAAGTACTATGATCAGTAAAGTTATTTCCACAGATTGAGCAGTGATAAGGTTTCTCTCCAGTGTGAACTCTCTCATGACATATCAGCTGAGCTTTCTGACGGAAACGTTTATCACAGTGTGAACACTGATATAGTTTCTCCACGGAGTGTGTTGTTTGATGTGACTTTAGACCATGTGACTGTCTAAAGGTTTTTCCACATTCACTGCACTCATACGGTCTCTCATTGGTGTGAACACACATGTGTTTCTTCAGATGAGGTTTGTGGTTGAATCTCTTCTCACAGTGAGGACACTCGTATGGTTTTTCTCCCGTGTGAATTCTCTGATGAGTTAAAAGATATTGTTTGCTGCTGAAATATTTGTCACATTCAGTGCAGTGGAAAGGTTTTTCTCCAGTGTGTTTCCTCATGTGAATCTTCAGACTAGAAGCGGAGACACAACTCTTCCCACACTGCTGACAGTGAAAGTGTTTGTGGTCTCTGTGCTCTTGTGAATGAAGTTTCTTCTCTTGTAAGGTAGGAAAGCTGATGTCACATCTGGTGCAGGTGAAGAGTTTCTGTTCTGTGTGTTTTCTCTCATGTGTCTCTAAACGTCTCTGTGAACTGAATGTCTTTCCACAGGTGATGCAGGAAAGAGTTTGTGCTGTCAGTCGCTGTTTTGATGTAGAGGCCGTTTCTCCATCACCACATGAATCATCTGAAACAAACACAAGAGTAATAAAGAGTGAAAATAAGTGAATGTAACCGTTTGGGTTACGTATTTCGTGGATGTTTTCGGGGCTATAACTTTAATAATACGGAATATATAAATTAATAAAACCCTCGGACACGAACAAGCTCTTTCACCAGCTTTATTCCACCGAACTTCCTCCTCTTTCTCCATCATAAAAGTCCCTAAGACCACAGGTACTTAACACATAACAAAGTAAGGGACTTTTTATTTTCTTACTCTTACATTAATTTAGTTTCACCTATATCAGTGGTATCCTGTAGCTCAGTGGTAAGAGCATTGCGTTAATAACACAAGGCTGTGGATTCGATTCCAGGGGATAGTATATACCCATGTATAAATGTATAGGATAATGCAATGTAAGTTGCTTTGGATAAAACCGTCTGCCAAATGTAAATGTATTTGCAAAGCAATTTTCACAATACATTACGTTACCTACTTTTTAACGTACTACTGTTCAGCAGCACGCCTCGCCTTCCAACAGCCCAAAAGGGCTCATGTGACTCCCCTTTTCATCTCTCTCCACTGGCTACCGGTTGAAGCCCGTATCATATTCAAGTCACTAATGCTTGCCTACAGGACTATCACTGGATCTGCACCGGCTTACTTTCACACCCTCCTGCTCTCCTACACCCCATCAAGATCCCTGCGTTCAGCAAACCAGCCGCGTCTTGTATTGCCTTTCCATAAGGGCAGTAAATCGCTTTCTCGCTCATTCTCATTCACAACTCCTTTCTGGTGGAACATTCTTCCTAACTCGGTCCGGTCAACAACATCTCTCACAACATTCAAAAAACTACTTAAACCCATCTCTTCTGTGAATACTTGACAGACAAATGAAAAAAACAAAAAACACATCAACCCTTTCTCTCAACAGGTAGTGGTTTAGCTTTTGTTGAAACCGGTAACTTTGTATTGGCACCTAATGTATTATGGCTCCTGAATGACATATCGCTTATTGCTCCCTAAACTCTCTGTAAGTCGCTTTGGATAAAAGCGTCTGGAAATGTCTGAAGACATATTGTAATGCTTATTGCTATCATTTGTAAAGTTCATTGAGGTTTTTGAAACGTGGTTAAAATACAATGTTTAGAGAGAATTGTTGATTATAAATAGTTTATATTGTGTTTAAAAAGGAAAAGCTTTTCTGTATGTAATGTAGTGTTGTCAAAAATATCGATATTTCGATAAGTATCGATACTGAAATATCTGAACGGTACCAATACTAATTTCCCGAAGTATCGATACACCGATCCTAGCCGAGCTGTCACTTTCACTTATCTCCAAAGGCGCGTTGACAAACACCACACGTGACCGCAGTGCCTGTCACGTGTCTCGTCTCATTCGCTCTGGTTAAATAGCAAAAGTGAAGTGAATATAAATATGGCGCGGGCTTTGGTTGATAAAGAACTCAGCAGGAGTGCTATCTGGAAATATTTTGGATATGAAGCAAATGAACATGGAAAGCCGAAGGACATAAACAAGCCAATATGCAAGAGTTGCTACAGAGCAGTGCTAACAAAAGGCGCTAACAACTAATATAGCAAAGCACCTGAAAGACAGACACCCGAATCTATATAAAGAATTTCAAGAGATTGGTAACTGTTCTCTTATTTTAATATTACTGGAACATTAACCAAGATGACCTAGTATTGTTGCTGATATGAGTGTTGTCTCGTTTTTTCACCGTAATTCTTAAAGTTAATATAATCCGACTGAGGAATCTTTAACTGTGAATCTTTAAATACTTTAACTGTGGTCAAATGTAAAATTAACTTGTGCTTAATTAACTTAATTCAAAAAATGATTACTTCTGTCATTTGTCTTCATGTCGATCCAGTGAGCATTGTTTTCGCGTGTGATGCGCACGTTTGCGTGTGTGGATCGGTGATATGTGAATCCGGCATTAAAATCTGTTCATCAAATAATGTTATGTATTAACCAGCATTTATGAACGATGAGCAATGCATTTGCTACAGTATATTTTAATCTTTGATGACAGTATGTAATAAAAATACAACGGATCATGTTTGCTCTGGTCCAATGATAAAAAATATTAACAGATAGAACTTTGGATTTTAATTAGTACATGTATTAGTAAATGTTAGTTTAAATTAACTTTTAACTAAGATTAATACATGTTTTGGAAGTATTTTTCACTTTTTTTTTTACTTGCACTTTAGGCTTTTGAACAAGTGCATTCAAGACCTCAAGACATTTTTGTTCATGTAAAATATACCTCATTGTCATGTTCTAGACTTGTTATATCTATCTTTAAATAATAATAAAAAAAATATTACCCCCTTAATGTTGTGGCAGTTTTTTTCTCCGTGGTATCGAAAATGGTATCGAATATCGATATTTTTCAAGGTATCGTATCGAAGTTAGAAATTCCAGTATCGTGACAACACTAATGTAATGTTCCTTTAATAATGCGTAATGCGTCACATGACTAAGAGAGGGAGAGAGTTACTGTGGGTCAGAGAGCAATGGATGCGAACAGGTCGTAACACGTGCGGCTTCTTCAAAATGTATAAACTCTGCATATGGTCCAAGAGGCGCACACGGTATTTGTTTATATTTGTTTCTTGTTATAATTTTTGTGTTTGAGTTTGAGTTTATGTGCTTTCATGCGTTTAATGTAACGTGTTCTGTATTGTAACAATGAGGCAAATTGGACTATTTGTTAAGGGATTGTGTTTGTAAAAGAGGTGTGTTTAAGTTGTATATGTCTTTATTTTTGTAGATTTCTTTGTTGTCTTTCTTAGACCGTGAAATCTTCGGATCGACACAGGAAAGAGAGAGCAAAATAAAAGTCTAGAAGACATCTGTATGATTCGTGGCCGTTATTTATTGGATCAGTGCAGCTACAGCGTCTGCTAAATGACTAAATGTACCTGTTTTACAAAAAGTTATAGGAATATATAAATGTCTAAAGGTGTTAAACAGTGTAATTATCAGAGGAATCATATACAATTACGCAGTTCTTTTCTTAAAAACTCTTGTCTTTCAAATTCATTGGATTTGGTGATGCTTATACCACCATAAACAAAGACAATACATTTTGAGACAATTATTTGATTATCAATTATTTTTTTCTTAAACTGTTTTTTTATGTTCTGTATGTTCTTGCCCTGAATACATGATTCCTGAAAAACTACGTTCTCAACAGATGAGATAAAGGGTCAAGCCTGTTGTGAGACTTTAATTTTGAGTTTACATTTTAATTCATTTCACTGTATTTACCCCCTGGTTTGTAGGGAATAATGAGTTATACCGTAATGGTATTTTACATTTCAAATAATCATATATAATATGTGTAATATTGTGTGTCTTATTTGAAAGCTGTTTTTATTCAAGCTCCTGCATATTTCAATGCATACATGTATACCTTACTTGTTAACTTCATATTTTAAGATGAACCTGACTTTTATGCATGTAAAAACACATAGAAAACCACGCTTCCTGCATAAATGCCATCATCGTATTAATTTCTATAAATACTACAAGATTATTTATTACAGGAATACCACAGCATCCTTCAAAAATACAAAAGACGAACCATCTTTTAACAGAAATATGACAGTGATACCACAAAGTACCACAGGAATATTACAAGAATAGTACATACTGTACAACAGAAATTCCTGTGGTAAATTCTGCAAATAATAATAATTACACAGCTATGTGAGGTACTTTTGATGTTTTATCTCTTGGAATACAACAGGACATTTTTCTAAGCGATCTTTGCGAATGAACGCAAAAGTTTTGCAAAACAACGCAAATATCTTAGCGAGGGAGCGCAATGTTTCTCGGGGGAACGGAAAGTTTTTCTCTTCCCTTTTTCCACCACCATGTCCCTAAAAGGGCTCCGTAGAAACCCGGCAACGGATCGCGAAGCACCACACAAAAATCTGAGAAAATATTTCAGTCATCAGTGTTTCACTATCTAAGAGAAGCCATTGTGACAGAAGTGACGTAAAACACCTTTCATGACAGAAACTCACGTGACAGTGAAAAACAGCAACAAAAGAAACATACCTGTGGGAATAAAATCATCATCATCATCATCATCATGAGTCTCATCTTCATCAGTGTAAAGCTCCTCTGCTGTGGGTTCTATTTCTGCCTCCATCATGTTCCCGCTGTCTTCATCAGTCTGTTCTTCCTCTGATTTGGGTTCTGTTTTTATCTCCAGGTTCTTGTCATTCACCATTTCAACTGAAGGAACAAAATCCTCATGATTCTCATCTTCATCAGTCTGTTCTCTCTTTACTTCGGGTTCTGTTTTGATCTCCATGAGTCTCCTGCAGTCCATCAGTCTGACAGAACACATGTTCAGTGGTCTGGTGTTCAGGATCTGCTGTTCTCCAGCGTTACAGACAGAATCCAGAGATGAAAATCAGAGTGATGTAAACACGCAGCGCTTGATGTTTGTCTTTCTTTCTTTCTTTAGTGGGTTTATCGGCGGACTGAAGCGCTGCAGAGCGACTCCTGCTGGACTGGAGACACATCGCACTCAACACTAGATTCATGACGATCACGCTGTAGTCGAGTTTAAATATCCGCGCTCTTTACATAAATTCTGATAAAAAATGTACACAGATGCACGTAAAGTACGTTATCGATAGGTATAACAATTCTGATCAGAACTGGCCGTGAATCACTGGGTGGACTTTACTTTGTGGCAAATGTTATATTTTTAAACTATGTGTTTAAGAAGTACCACTATTATGTATGAAAATATATCCTGGTCATTTCTAGCCATGTTTCTGATACAAGACCCTGATTCATGACGTACATCTGAAAGACATCTGGCAGATGCTGTTTGCTCATCTGCTCTACATCTCTGAGACGTCTGATGTCATATGGACCTCTAGAAGATGTCTGTGAGATGTGTATGATTTAGAATGGATGTACAACAGCTCTTTGTTTCTAAGACGTTTAGCAGATGTTTTTATACAGCAGATGTTTTCCAGATCTTTAGCAGACGTACCTGTGCCATCTGGGAGATGTGAACCAATAGAACATCAAAACATCCTATAGGAATAACGCCTGAAACACAATGCAAAAAACGATTCTGTAATGGTTTTAATGGAAAAGGCTCAAGGTTCATATGGTGATTTAATTGGAACCAATAGAATTTCTGTTATAGTTTTTCAGCAGGAGCATTAACGCTGTCCTCCCTGCTGAAAGAAAAAACAACCATCAATACATTACAACTCAAGAGCTTTTTATCTTAAAACCATTACAAAATTCATTTTTGTTGTGTGTTTTGGACATTATTCCAGTATAATTAAACACCCCACCAATAGATTCCATCACATACCAGTAGAACCATTACATTTTTCATTAAAAGCAATACGATGCCCTTTTAAACCTTTACAACTTCTTTAATGGTTTCTATTGTTTTTTATTAGCAGGGGGTATACAGTGTCTAAAAGTAAGAAGCATTCTTTTTATAAAATACTTTCCTAACTCAGAGAATGACTTGTGTATTCTCCAAAAGGAAGAAAGTTTCTTTGCGACACAATAGCAATAAGGTGCGAGACGCCGGGCTTTACTGTGAGCACAATATATGCTCATCTTATACCGAACTGTTATAAGCACAAGACGTTAATAATAATGATGTTGTATCTAATAAACATGCATCACAAAACAGATTCATTTTAATTCATACATGAGAAAAGACACACAGCTGTAGATTAACAGAATCATTTATATTGGCACATAGTACACATAAGAATACAGCGAGGGAAATTATTCCAGGTTATAGACGTTATGATGATTCCAGTGCAGTTTGTTCTTCAGTATGTTTCTTCTGATGAGTCTTAAAACTTCCTAAATAAGCGAATCTCTCTCCACAGATGGAGCAGTGATAAGGTTTCTCTCCAGTGTGAACTCTCTCATGGATTCTCAAGCTACCTGAATAAACAAACGTCTTGTCACACTGAGAACATTTGAAGGGTCTTTCACCTGTGTGAAGTCTCTGGTGATTCAGTAGTGTAGTTTGTTGAGTGAAACTCTTGGCACAAACACTGCAGTGATAAGGTTTCTCTCCAGTGTGAACTCTCTTGTGTCTCAGTAAATGGCGATGACGATTAAAACTCTTTGCACAAACACTGCAGTGATAAGGTCTTTCTCCAGTGTGAATTCTCAGATGAACTTTAAAAGTACTTGAATCAGTAAAACTCTTTCCACAGTGAGAGCAGAGGTAAGGTTTCTCTCCAGTGTGGATTCGCTCATGACGTACCAAGTAAGTTTTTTTAACAAAACTTTTATCACAGTGTGAACACTGATAGAGTTTCTCCTCAGTGTGTGTTGTTTGGTGTGAGTTTACATCAGTTTGTTCTTCAGCATGTTTCTTCTGATGAGAATTAAAACTTCTTAAATCAGGGAATCTCTCACTGCAGATGGAGCAGTGATAAGGTTTCTCTCCAGTGTGAACTCTCTCATGGGATCTCAAAACATCTGCATAAGTAAACGTCTTGTCACACTGAGAACATTTGAAGGGTCTTTCACCTGTGTGAAGTCTCTGGTGATTCAGTAGTGTAGTTTGTTCAGTGAAACGCTTCCCACAAACATTACAGATATAAGGTTTCTCTCCAGTGTGAACTCTCTTGTGTCTCTCTAAATGGTGATGACGATTAAAACTCTTCCCACAAACACTGCAGTGATAAGGTCTTTCTCCAGTGTGAATTCTCTTGTGTCTCACTAAATGGCGATGACGATTAAAACTCTTCGCACAAACATTACAGTGATAAGGTTTCTCTCCAGTGTGAATTCTCAGATGAACCCTTAAAGTACTATGATCAGTAAAGCTCTTTCCACAGTGAGAGCAGAGGTAAGGTTTCTCTCCAGTGTGAACTCTCTCATGACATATCAGCTGAGCTTTCTGATGGAAGCGCTTATCACAGTGTGAACACTGATAGAGTTTCTCCTCAGAGTGTGTTCTCTGATGTACCTTCAGACCATGTGACTGTCTAAAGGTTTTTCCACATTCACTGCACTCATACGGTCTCTCACTGGTGTGAACACACATGTGTTTCTTCAGATGAGGTTTGTAGTTGAATCTCTTCTCACAGTGAGGACACGCGTACAGGTTTTCTCTCGTGTGAATTCTCTGATGAAGGACAAGATTTCCTTTGGTTCTGAAATATTTGTCACATTCAGTGCAGTGGAAAGACTTTTCTCCAGTGTGTGTCCTCATGTGGATCTTCAGAGTAAAAGGAAAGATAAAACTCTTCCCGCACTGCTGACAGTGAAAGTGTTTGTGGTCTCTGTGCTCTTGTGAATGAAGTTTCTTCTCTTGTAAGGTAGGAAAGCTGATGTCACATCTGGTGCAGGTGAAGAGTTTCTGTTCTGTGTGTTTTCTCTCATGTGTCTCTAAACGTCTCTGTGAACTGAATGTCTTTCCACAGGTGATGCAGGAAAGAGTTTGTGCTGTCAGTCGCTGTTTTGATGTAGAGGCCGTTTCTCCATCACAACATGAATCATCTGAAACAAACACAAGAGTAATAAAGAGTGAAAATAAGAGAGTCAATTTAGTTTCTGTATCATTTTCTATTTTTACACAGCAGAAGAATACAGCTGACAGTCTTTTTAATACGTTAAATATGATCATATTCATACCGAGTTAGAAAAATACCAGAAATATTCAAACAAATGTTGAGAGCAAGTTTTTTTAAATCAGAAGATTGACTGCACTGAACATATTAACTGATACACAATAAACACATGAGACTATAAGCCTCGTTTCTATTTCTGTTGGTCACTACTAATTACACTAGTTTATGGTAAATACATTTTTTTTTTAAAGATTAGACATTACATACATTCAACATCACATTCATAATAAAAATAAAATAAATTGCCAAAAAACTAAATACTTCACCAATTAAAAACTAAACTTCCATGTTCATTAACAATCAATAATGCTTCTCTCGTAAACCATCTCCATTCAAATAATTCAACATTATCAATATGTCGTAAGTATGTATATTCAATTTTCAATCTATATTCTACCAATGATTTAAACATGGCTACCATATCAGTATCCTTTCCTTCATTTTTGCATTGATGGGATTTCAAAATAGCCAACTTTACTTGACCATTTAAAAAATTGGCAAGAACACATTGTTGCTGCCATGATCTCCTATATTTATGTCCTAAGACAAACACAAATTTATCGAAAACAAAACCCAATTTTGTAATCAAGTTTCCAAGTATTACAAACAAATAATCAAGCCTAGAACATTCAAGAAACATATGGAAAACAGTGTCATTTGCGTTACAAAAAGGACATAATAACACAATTTCATTGAACTTTGACACAATACTATTAGATGCTATAGCACAATGAAGAATTCGCCACTGAAGATCGCCACATTTTTTTGATATAGGAGGTTTATAAAGCACTCTCCAAGATGGATAAACCCCTTCACATATAGAGAGCTTATCTCTCCATTTAGTATCTGTCCGCCCCTGCAATTGGCCATCATGTACAGATTTGACACAGATACAATAAAGAGTTTTCTTCCCCACATCATGAAAAACCAATTCTCCATATCCCTTCAATAAAGTAGTAAGACTTAACTCACTCCCACCCCCTTCAACTCTAGGTATCACCGTTAATTCTGGGAACTTTGGAGATGTAAAACCATTGACAAAGCCTGTATCAACACTAGATATTATTACAGAGGGAATACCATCTTTGATACGTTTGATTACATTCTCCACAGTTCTCATGGATTTTATTTGAACCTGTGCAGCAATTGATTGCACAGAACGCCACTGAGACAAGGTTACATCAATTAAATCTATTATTTTACTCACCCCAGCCTTTAAAAAAATGGGGATGAAACAGGACAAGTCGGATGACAATTTTAAAATGGGATTAAAAAACAAAGGTTCAAACTTAACCATTTCCAGGATTTAATAACTGAAGTATAAAAATTGGATGTAAATTTATTTACCTTTTCCTCAAATGGTTTTTCAACTAAAAACATCTGTTTGTCAAGAGCTATTCCACCCAGATCCGCCAATATAGATGTGCCAATTACAATCCACCGTGGCGGATTAGAACAATACAAAAGTCTTTGCAACGTTTTTAGTCTCATTGCTGATATTTTAGATTCAATATGTATAAATCCTTGACCACCTTCTGCCACAGGAAGGTAAAGGATCCCAGGGATGAGCCAATGATGTCCATTCCAAAAGAATTTTACAAAAGCTTTTTGAATTGTAGTAAGCAATTCTTTAGGGGGGTTTAATACGGTTACTCTATGCCATAGCATTGAGGCGGCCAGATTATTTATAATCAAAACTCTACCCCTAAAAGAAAGTTGTGAAAGAACCCATTTCCATTTATTTAATCTACCAATCACTCGGTTTGCTAATCCCTCCCAGTTCTTTTCAGAGTATTTATCCGTCCCAAAGTAAACACCTAGTTATTAAAATCCATCCCAATTCCATTGACATTGTTGTGGTAAACAAGGTGGCCCTAAATCCTCCCAGTCTCCCAACAAAAAGGATTCACATTTATCCCAGTTTATTCTAGCAGATGTCGCTTTCTGGAACTTGTTCAAACAAGAAATAAATTTAGTAACATCCTCAGTATTCTTGATTATGACAGTTACATCATCCGCATAAGCAGTAAATTTAACTGGGTTTATTTCTGGGAATCCTGTCACACCAATACCACTAAGCTCCTTTCTTAGCATAACTAACAGAGGTTGGATAGCAATTGAATACAGAAGCCCAGAAAAAGGACAACCTTGTCTTATCCCCCTTGAAACAGGAAAAGGTCTAGTTAAAGACCCATTAATCCTTAACAGACTATAAATATTATTGTACAGCAACCTGACTAATGAAACAAAATGTGGACGAAAACCAAAAGCCTCCAAAGTTTTAAACAAATATTGATGGTCCACCCTGTCAAATGCTTTTTCTTGATCAAGGGACAGAAAACCAATATCCAGATTGTGTTTTTTTGCAACTGTTATAAAATCTCTCATCAAAAAGAGATTATCAAAAATTGTACGTTTTGGGACACAAAAAGACTGGTCCTCATGTATGCATTTTTTAAGTCTATTAGTTATTGCTTTAGACAAAATCTTGAAATCGACACAAATTAAGGAGACAGGTCGCCAGTTCTTAAGTAAAGCAAGATCTCCTTTTTTGGGATCAATGTTAAAATAGCCCTCCGGCAACTCAATGGAAGAATCCCTTGTTTGACACTTTCAAGAAAAACTGCATACAAGTCCTCTCCAATCAGTTTCCAAAAGGAACGATAAAATTCAGATAAAAGCCTGTCTAATCCCGGTGACTTTCCAGGACTTAATTCCTGAACAGCCGAAGAAAGTTCATCAATGGAAATCAAATTCTCAAGATCTTTACAATCTTCTCCTGATAGTTGTGGTAAGTCACACAAAACTTGTTCAATGGCTGTTTCATCACATTCTTCAGTACAGTAGAGGTTCTCATAAAAGGAAAGAGCATGAGTACGGATTTCCTGTTGGTCAGTTGTCACTCCCCGCCCCGGCAGATCCAGTTTGAAAAATACTTTATGTTCTCTTGGGTTTTTTTCAAGACCAAAGAAAAATGCAGAGGGAGTATCCATGTCATTCAGCTGAGAAAACCTTGACCTTAAAAAAGCAGTTTTTCCTTGCTCCTCCAACAGTGTCTTGAGTATTAGTTTCTTTCTCTCAATAGAGTCTGTACATTCCCCATTATGACTTTGCCTATGAATGTCTTCTTCCAGTGATTTCATTTTTTCTTTAAGGGCTCTAGTATTAAAAGCTGTATATTGCTGGCAAAACAACTTAATTTGCACTTTGCCCATGTCCCACCACTGACTCAATAGAGGAAAATTACCCTTCTCCTCTCTCCAAGATTGCCAGAAAAGGGTAAAAGAGTGAATAAAAGAGTGATCCTGTAATAATCTATTATTAAAGTGCCAGTGTGATTTGTGATTTTTAGAAGACAGTACAGATACAACAACAGAAATATAATGATGATCAGATAAAAAGGAGGGGACATTGAACTGTTATAAAATCTATCTCTATTATCTTTTGTAACATAAAACCGGTCAAGTCTTGCTCCAGACAGAGAATTTGAGTTTGTTTTTAACCAGCTGTATTGTTTAACCCCTGGATGACTCTCTCTCCATAAGTCAACAAAATCATGATAATTAATAATATTTTTTTTAATATTTTAATGCTGGCTCCGCCTTTACGCAATGACGCTGTACGGGGAGGGGGCGTGGTCAGCTCGAAATGCATTTTCAAGTCCATATTGAATTTTGCAACACTCAACGCGCTGTGTGTAAATGAAAATGCAATCCCAAATGTTCAACCTGTTAATGTTAATGCATTAAGGGAAAATGACATTAGAATTTTCTTTTTGCTACAGTTTTGCTTGACTATCTTAAACATATATAATCAATCCGGGGAATGCATTTTCATTTTCATTTTGCAACTTAAATAGCGTTAAAAATATCCATTTAAATAACTTATTAAAACTAGTGTAGGAACTGACAAATGTAATTGATATAATTTCATTTTTATTTTCATTTTGCACTTAATGTTGCACATATGTTATTTGAAATGTATATTTAGATACACAATTGCATTGTCAATTTACATACTGCATTACCATTTTGCATATTACATTGCAAATTGAATTATGCACCACATATGCTTCCATACCGCTATTTCAGCGCCATCTACAGGTCTGTTAGATTCACTGATTTCATCAGTATCTATACCACTAACGCCATCTTCACTCTGAATCACACGAACAACCTTCATGTCGGTATTCTCAGTCATAGGATTACTGTCATCAACGTGCTTACTTGTCACGTGATCACTGACAGACTCTTCGACTGTAGATATAGAAGGCGCTTCAACATTCTGATCAATCCTGTCACAATCATTACAGTCACTTTCATTTGCTGTTAACACAAGAGGTTGTTGTTCCACTGAAGCATTAGGTTCAGTCACATTTTTATTATCAGCCTCAACATTCTCTAGGCATGACAGTTTTGTATGACCATACTTCCCACACGTAAAACACCTCATTGATTCAGAACTGATGTAAATGGTATAGTCTTTACCCATCAGATTAGTTTTCGCTGATGTATTCAATGATTGAATTTCAGCATTCAAGATCATGAAAGTCTGGCGTCTAAACGACAATACATGCTTTAATTCTGGATTTTTTAGTCCAAGAGGAATCATTTTAATCGGCGCAACGAATTTCCCATAGCGTGCCAACAACCGCTTGAGTCACTCATTGGTGATGAATGGAGGTACATTTGAAAGTATAACCTTCTTAGAAGGATTCGACATCGGCAAAACTGGTAGAAAAGTATCTCTTATGGTCAACCCAAACTCAACTAAATGCTGAACAAAAGAAACTTCTTTCAAGAAAACTACCACCGCTTTATTCATCCTGGAAGCGGACACAATATTACGAGCTCCAACTTCACTGCCAATCGCAATTAAACAATCCTCGACTGTTATTATATCGTCAGGTAAACATTTGCACCCATGCTTAGTGGTTAAGGAGACTCAACCATCTGTATTTGTCCCCATTTTTACTACCCTTTGGTGTTAAAAATACACAACAATTGAATATACACTACACCAAAATCGAAATAAGGAAAAAGAAAGGAATAACGAATCAACTCACGCAAACTCGCTCAGACGCTCACACTCCGCACATGCGCACAGCAATCGAGAGAGACATGTGTGCGTGCGTGCATAGCATTTTAAAGTGTCAGAGAAACACACAGCACGTAACTTGCTGCGCCGGAGTACATTTCTGAATGAAAGCGTCTCTACCGGTCGGTACTTGTGTACTTCAGACAGAGAGTGCGTTCTGACAGTAGCCCCGCCGCTCGCGACATCCTTTGACATCATACAGTGGTCGCGAGCACTACGACGGCGTTTTAGTGCCACGTTAAAAATAAAAAAATCCAAGATTTCGAGAATAATGTCGAAATGTTACGAGAATAAAGTCGAAATGTACGAGAATAAAGTCGAAATGTTACGAGATTAAACTCGTAATATTTTGAGAAATCACAGAATTGCTGGAAACAATGGATGTGGAGGATTTGATTAAATTCTACTTTAGTTTAGGATTTAGCAATAAGGAAATTCTTTGTCTTTTGGCGCATCATCAAGGAGTTATAATTAGTAAAAGGACACTGCAGCGTTATGTAGGAAACTGAATTTATTCACTCTTTTGTGCAGACTTTATAGGTGGTTTCATCTGCGTGCTATTCGAAGAGGATTTGTTGTTTCTCAAGAGATTATGAGTATAGTGATCACCATCTTAAACATAATTTAAACTACAACATTCACGTAAACAAAATACGTATTACGACGAGTTTATTCTCGTAACATTTCGACTTTATTCTCGTTTCTTTATTCTCGTAACATTTCGACTTTATTCTCGTATAACATTCTCGAAATCTTGATTTTTTTTATTTTTAACGTGGCACTAAAACGCCGTCGTACGAGCACACAGTTCGCTGTACTACACAACTTGTCGATGATCTGTGTATCCCGACCACGAGCGCACCTTCTGAGAACAGCTAGCCAGGGACGTGCACAGGGGGGTTGCTCAGGTTGCCCGGGCAACTGCCCATATGCCCTTCTCGACTCACGTTGCCCTTCCAAGGTGAAAAAAAAAATCGTACAATGGATGCAGAATTCCACGTAGGCCTAGATAAAAAAAACAACGCAAAGCCTCATTCACTTCTATATTCGGGCACCGAAAATGAAAGTCAGTAGGGGAAGAGCAAACTCTGTTTACATGGCTGCAGCGCTGCACGCGACCGGCACCTGAGCTGAGCCTGCATGAGCGGTCCTAGAAGGAGATCGTTGCGGTTGTCGGGTGAGACGACTCAACGTTGTCAGAAAGGTGAGTTTGTGAATAACACACGAACGATCATCATCATCAAGTTTATGAAATGAATTAAAATCTTCATAAATCCAGGCTGAGTTTGCCACGTTTAGCCTAAATAATAAGACAGATATAGCCCAGCTGACAATTTGTGGTTCCCATAACGTTACTTTTTAAGGTTCGTTTTTGGTTCTCCAGGAAAGTTTTCTTAACAGCAATAGAACGTTCCCATAACGTTCTGGTAACCAAAAACTAACGTCCGTTTTGCCTCACTACACGTAAGTAATAAATACATCCATGCTGCGTTTTTATCCATCGCTTGTCTAACCTTAATCTAATTAAAATAAGTAAAATACATCATCACACACAATATGGAGGATGAAATCAATTAGATCATTCTTTTAGCCTAATGATTCTTTTTTCAGAAGTAGCCTTATTTTCGATTTAAACAGCACAGTAACGTTATATCATTTCTAATAAAACCGCCATGTGTGTAGGCCTATACCTCAACATCAGATATTTTAGCTATTGAAAGAAAATAACCAATGACTTCAACACAATATTTAAAGCAGATTTTTATTGACAGAAGAATAAACATTTAATTATCTTCAGGGTAACAATATTCTTGTCTCACCACAGAAGTAAAGCGCGGCTCCGTCTTTAGATATAACAATCAAAAGCCCCGAATTTCAGTCCCTAAATCATGGCCTGTTCATTTAGATGTGTCAAATCAATCGAAAATCACGAAAATATAAGTTTACTCTCCAATCTAAACATTTTTAAATTAAAAATTAAGAACAATAAACCGCTAAACTAATGTGTTAGTCGGTGAGGTAAAACGAAATGACCGTTAATTTTTAAATGACGGGAGTGCGCGGCAGAGCGGAGAATGCACGTGCTCGAGCGCACACACACAGTAACAGACAAACACGCTTAAGAAATACTTATTGATATATATGATTGTACTTTCACTTTGCTTAACTAGTTTATTATTTTCACCCATTAAAGGGCAAATGTATTAATTTAATTTGGTCAGTAGAACATCTGTTAATGGGATGTTATAATTTCTGTATTGCACATGTCACTGAGGTTTACCAGTTTTGACTGTTTTTACCGTTAAAAAAGAACCAAAAGAGAACCATCAGGGAACGTTATTTTCTGATTATTTTCTGGTTGCAAAATAATAACAAAAAAAGAACCATCAGGGAACGTTATTTTCTGGTTATTTTAAAAAAAACAGCCTGCAACGTTCTGGGAACGTTATTTTCTGGTTGCAAAAATAAAACCTCAAAATAACGTTCTTAGAACGTTATTTTTTGGTTCCCTAAAAAATAACCAAAAGGGAACCAAAAACTAACGTTAGGGGAACGTTCTGTGTTTGCTGGGTCAGTGTTTCACTAACTAAGAGAAGCCATTGTGACAGGAGTGACGTAAAACACCTTTCATGACAGAAACTCACGTGACAGTGAAAAACAACAACAAAAGAAACATACCTGTGGGAATAAAATCATCATCATCATCATCATGATTCTCATCTTCATCAGTGTAAAGCTCCTCTGCTGTGGGTTCTATTTCTGCCTCCATCATGTTCCCGCTGTCTTCATCAGTCTGTTCTTCCTCTGATTTGGGTTCTGTTTTTATCTCCAGGTTCTTGTCATTCACCATTTCAACTGAAGGAACAAAATCCTCATGATTCTCATCTTCATCAGTCTGTTCTCTCTTTACTTCGGGTTCTGTTTTGATCTCCATCAGTCTCCTGCAGTCCATCAGTCTGACAGAACACATGTCCAGTGGTCTGGTGTTCAGGATCTGCTGTTCTCCAGCGTTACAGACAGAATCCAGAGATGAAACTCAGAGTGATGTAAACACGCAGCGCTTGATGTTTGTCTTTCTTTCTTTAGTGGGTTTATCGGCGGACTGAAGCGCTGCAGAGCGACTCCTGCTGGACTGGAGACACATCGCACTCAACACTAGATTCATGAATGATGATTTCATACAGATTGCTGCTCCTGAGAGACCCGTTTAGGGCTGTAATAGTGCTGTAAAGACGAGCGCACAAAAATAATAGAAACACACAGATGTAATTAAAAATGATTACATCTCTTTGTTTCTATCACTTAAGTGCGATCCATATTTTCAGCAATGAACAGTCAGATTCAATACATTCTTCTTGGCAACACTTTTTGATTCTAACCTTTTTCATTTAACCAAAATGTCCCAAATAATTTATGTTGGATATCTGTGGAATTTAATAACAATGTCATCTAAGGACACACAATTAGCCAAAGATTCTAAAAACACCGTCACATCACAAAGTAACGTCAATTCACCAGATAATTGGTGATACTGTATTTGCTGGGTACAGTTGTAAAAGTTCATCAAGAAATAAATGAAACGATGTTCTATTAAATCTTCACACAAGCTTTACACTGTGTGTTTGTGAATGTTGGTCTTTAATGTTGATTCCACAAACTTCAACTTGTATCCTAATTTCACTGTATATGTCTTGCAATGATGACTCTTAAGAGCTCTAAAATAATCTTGTCTGTGATGGATAACAACAACAGTTCTAATTATTCACTCACTGAAAAGATCCCGAATGAAGAAGAGTAACGTCTAGATTAAATACATCTGTGTACATTTTGGGCGTTTATGTAAGATAACTAAAGTGCGCGGATATTTAACCTGGACTAAAGAGCCTCTACATTAAAAAATCTAAGAATGTATGAAATGATCGTCATGAATCTAGTGTTGAGTGCGATGCGTCTCCAGTCCAGCAGGAGTCGCTCTGCAGCGCTTCAGTCCGCCGATAAACCCACTAAAGAAAGAAAGAAAGACAAACATCAAGCGCTGCGTGTTTACATCACTCTGAGTTTCTCTCTTTAGTGTTTAAACAGAGTGTTGTCTGTGAGTGTTTGTGTTGAGGTGTTGACGATGACGTCACAGACGTGCTGTCAATCAGTGGGAACTGATCTGTCCATGCTGGATATTGATGATTTCATCACAGAAATCTGTCAGCTGAAGAAAGAGGTGAAGTTACTGGAGGAAAAGCTGAGGACAAGAGGAGATGAACTCAACACAGAGGTTTGGACACATTCACATCATTTACCTCAATCACTCTCACTGTTTTAAACGTGTTTTAATACTGTTTTTCATCTCACTGTCATAGTTTATAACTTGATGTAAATATATTTCCTCTCTGAACAGAAGTCCAGACACACACAGGACTCAGAGCTCAGCCTCACTTTACTCTGTTATACTGACACAAACCCCACAGACGCTCAGGACACTGTGTGTGACAGTAATCACACCTTGAATCAGGATGAATCTACTGATCAAACCTCCACAGAGTCTCTGGATTCTGTCTGTAACGCTGGAGAACAGCAGATCCTGAACACCAGACCGCTGAACATGTGTTCTGTCAGACTGATGGAGATAAAAACTGAACCCATAGTAAAGGAAGAACCGACTGATGAAGATGAGAATAATTATGATGGTTTTATTACTTCAGGTATGTTTCTTCTGTTGTCTTTCATTTGAGAGTTCCTGTTTCATAAAAGGTTTTTTACATCACTTCAGTCACAAACGCACTAAAAATATTTCTCAGTGGACACTGATGTAGTTTGAGATGTGCTGGAGCTTCTTCTTAACGCTGTTGTGTTTGTTTCAGATGATTCATGTGGTGATGGAGAAACGGCCTCTACATCAAAACAGCGACTGACAGCACAAACTCTTTCCTGCATCACCTGTGGAAAGACATTCAGTTCACAGAGACGTTTAGAGACACATGAGAGAAAACACACAGAACAGAAACTCTTCACCTGCACCAGATGACATCAGCTTTCCTACCTTACAAGAGAAGAAACTTCATTCACAAGAGCACAGAGACCACAAACACTTTCACTGTCAGCAGTGCGGGAAGAGTTTTGCCTCGTCTTCTAATCTGAAGATTCACATGAGGACACACACTGGAGAAAAGTCTTTCCACTGCAGTCAATGTGACAAATGTTTCACCACCAAAGGAAATCTTGTCCTTCATCAGAGAATCCACACGGGAGAAAAACCGTACGCATGTCCTCAGTGTGATAAGAGATTCAGCCACAAATCCCATTTGATGAATCATGTGCGTGTTCACACCGATGAGAGACCGTATGAGTGCAGTGAATGTGGAAAAACCTTTAAGCAGTCAAGTTCTTTACAGAGACATGAAAAAACACACACTGGGGAGAAACTCAATCAGTGTTCACACTGTGATAAACGTTTCCGTGATAAAGCTAATCTGATACGTCATGAGAGAGTTCACACTGGAGAGAAACCTTATCACTGCAGTATTTGTGGGAAGAGTTTCACTCAACATAATAACTTACTAGAGCATCAGAGAATTCATACTGGAGAAAGACCTTATAAATGTTCTCAGTGTGACAAGACTTTTGCTTATTCAAACGTCCTGAGAATCCATGAGAGAGTTCACACTGGAGAGAAAACTTATCACTGCTCCATCTGTGGAGAGAGATTCGCTTATTTAAAAAGTTTGAAGACTCATCAGAAGAAACATGCTGAAGAACAAACACTGGAATCATCATAGTGTTTTCTACAATTTTTGTGTGTAGAGTCTATAACCTTCCCATGAAGGGGTCATGTGACACGGTCATATCGATAAACTTATTTTTCTATTCAGTGGAGGTTCAAACATATGCTTCAAGCACAGTAAATATCTGCATCTAATTTTCATCATATTGTGTTTGTAGTTTCTTAAAGTGACAGTTCACCCTAGAATTCAAAGTTGTTGTTCATTTACTCAAGATGTACGGGACATTTTTTCTCGAGTAGAACAATAAAGACGTTTTTAGGTAAACCAGCAACCCTCTGTACTTCATATAATGGATGTAAATGGGGTCAAGAGTTCTGAAAGCACATATATCCAACACAAGTGTGATCTCCACAGCTCCTGGTGACATATTGACGTCTTGTGTGAATCGATCGATATTTTCAATAAACTGAACGTTATTTAATTATTTTATATTAATTCTTCTGCCAAATGTCCTGACAAATGTAACGCACTGAGACATCAACACTCATCATACAAACCTCAACTATGTGTCACAAACTTATTCAGTTAAAAACAGATCAACTGCAATGCATGCTGGGAGTCATGAATGAGTTTTGTACTATAATGTTACCCAGCATTCAATGCAGCACAAAGTTATTCCAAAATGAAAAACATACTACGATTTGGGACATACTTATTCTATTTTCAAATACTATGGGTGCTTCTCAATTCTTATTGGTGCATCCTCGTTTCCTTTCCTCGCGTCTTAGCTCCACCCCTTCAGGATGCGAGGGAAGGGAGCAAGGAAAAGACGTGAGGACAGAGGTTAAATCAAGTGAAATGGCATATCCTTGCTCTCTTTAGCGTCACTTCAAAGCGACGTCAATTATTGATGAGTGTACACATCGCAAATATAAAAAATTAAGTAAAAAACATAATTCAGGCAGATGTCATAATCCCCACTACAATAATAAGTAAAAAACATGCCTAACAGTGCTCAGAAATGTATATAAGTTGTGTCAAATATATGTTATACATATATATTAACAATATGAATATTAACTATACTGTCTGAAATAGGTCTACATGTACAGTAATATAGTGCTTAATTATTACATTTATGCATGTTTGAATATGATCTAAACATGTGACATGTGCAGGGGGAGAATAATATAGTCGATAAAACACTTCCGTATAGGATACACCTGTGCATCCTCGCTCATGACTCCTGCCTCCTCACTCCTCCTGGTGCTATTAGAGAATTGAGATGTCCTTCAAGATGGCATTGCTCGATCGGTTTCCGTGTCATAGGATGAAACGAGGAGGCATATTGAGAAGCATCCTATTTAGGACGAATAGTATGAGAAGTGGGACGGAGCTTGAAAATTCTCTTTCTTTTAGTGGGTCATACACAATATATTACAATTGGAATATTGTAAATTATTTATTTTCCTATTATAACAAATTAAACCTTAAAAAATTGTTCCTTCCTGAAGTAAATGCCGTTATCTATCAGATCACAATTCTAATCAGAATTAGCCAAAATTCACTGGGTGGACTCCGGGCAAATTTTAATTTCTAAACTATCAGTGTTAAAAGACCACCCTTATATGTGAAAAAATAATCTTGCCATTGCTGGCCCTGTTTCTAATACCAGTGCAGTGTATGAGCATCAGCCAATGTGGAATTTTCATTTTTTCTAAAATAAAACAATCGCTCTGAACAATAATTTCCCAACACATTCTGTTCATTTATACATGCAAAATCGTTCGGAACTCATTATATTTGACACTTGGCACCTGTTAGTTAGTAAAAAGAATGACAATTCAAAATAGCAAATGATACCTTTTCAAGTCTCTTCCCCTCACATTTGATATCATCCTAATAAAGAATACACAGTTCACTGCCCATTCAGTCTTAATAGTTAAGTAGCAATAAGGTGCGAGAGGCCGGGCTTTACTGTGAGCATAATATATGCTCATCTTAACACCGAACTGTTATAAGCACAAGACGTTAAAATTAATGATGTTGTATCTAATAAACATGCAACACAAAACAGATTCATTTTAATTCATACATGAGAAAAGACACACAGCTGTAGATTAACAGAATCATTTATATTGGCACATAGTACACATAAGAATACAGCGAGGGAAATTATTCCAGGTTATAGACGTTATGATGATTCCAGTGTTTGTTCTTCAGTATGTTTCTTCTGATGAGTCTGAAGACTTCTTAAATAAGTGAATCTCTCTCCACAGATTACAGTGATAAGGTTTCTCTCCAGTGTGAACTCTCTCATGAACTTTAAAAGAACTTGAATCGGTAAAGCCCTTTCCACAGTGAGAGCAGAGGTAAGGTTTCTCTCCAGTGTGAACTCTCTCATGGATTCTCAAGCTACCTGAATAAACAAACGTCTTGTCACACTGAGAACATTTGAAGGGTCTTTCACCTGTGTGAAGTCTCTGGTGATTCAGTAGTGTAGTTTGTTGAGTGAAACGCTTCCCACAAACATTACAGATATAAGATTTTTCTGCAGTGTGACCTTTCTTGTGTCTCAGTAAATGGTGAAGACGATTAAAACTCTTCGCACAAACACTGCAGTGATAAGGTCTTTCTCCAGTGTGAATTCTCAGATGAACCCTAAAAGTACTATGATCAGTAAAGTTATTTCCACAGATGAGCAGTGATAAGGTTTCTCTCCAGTGTGAACTCTCTGATGGGTTTTCAGGCCATCTGATCGAGCAAATGTCTTGTCACACTGAGAACATTTGAAAAGTTTTTCGTCTGTATGAGTTCTCTTATGTTTTGTAAAATGATCCTGACAATAAAAACGCTTCCCACAAACATTACAGTGATAAGGTCTCTCTCCCGTGTGAATTCTCTGATGAAGAACAAGAGTTCCTTTGGTGCTGAAATATTTGTCACATTCAGTGCAGTGGAAAGGTTTTTCTCCAGTGTGTTCTCATGTGACGTTTCAGACTAGAAGCAGAGACACAACTCTTCCCGCACTGCTGACAGTGAAAGTGTTTGTGGTTCTGTGCTCTTGTGAATGAAGTTTCTTCTCTTGTAAGGTAGGAAAGCTGATGTCACATCTGGTGCAGGTGAAGAGTTTCTGTTCTGTGTGTTTTGATGTAGAGGCCGTTTCTCCATCACAACATGAATCACCGCTCGCATCTGAAACAAACACAACAGCGTTAAGGTGTGCGTTTGTAACTTGAGTCACAAAAAACACCTTTTATGAAACAGGAACTCACATGACAGTGAATATAAGAAAAAAAAAAAAACGATGATACTAGTGTCTTATGTCACACATAACATTAATGTTTTGAAATATACTTTAATCTCCAAATAAATGTAAAAACAACAGATTTCTTTAACAGCCTCATTTTATGAATGAAAGCCGACATTCTGATATTAGTACTGCAACTGATGTCTCTATAAAACTGATCTTTTTTTTTTTGCTTTAACATTAATTATAGCCATTTAACATTGAAGAACAGTATAACTGAGAGCTCCATGTCTAACAGGTAGGAAATATACAGAAATTGAATGAAATTCTCATAGACTTTGCAGTCTTCAATTCTGTATTTAATTTAGAATTAAGCATTAAAGCCACAAAACAAATTGACGAAGCCTTTAGCCCGTGACTGTATGACTGCACCCCACAGCTAGAAGCGATCTATCGATACTAACGCGTCAAAGCAACTGTTTCAAATCGCGCTTAAATTGTTTAAAAGCCTTTACACGAGGAGCGTGTTTATATAATGAAACGCAAGACAAAGAAGGACAAAATAAATGTACGATGCGTTAATTGCGTTAAATAATTTAACCCGTTAAGATTTTTACATAAAGCCAACAGTCTGAAATTTTCTTATAAGTTTTTTCGTATTTGGCGCTTGTTTGTACGTTGTCTCTGACTTGTCAAACCGCATAAAAACCGAACCCAGTCCGAATATTTTTATGAAGGAGAATATCGGAGGCAGTCTGTAAATGTGATGAACACAACACGAGGATGCGGAAATTTCGGACTCTTTATGCAATTACCTTAAATCTGAAACAAACATTGCATGCGTTTACGCTGACAGCCCTAGATGATACATACCTGAAGTAATAAAATCATCATTCTCATCTTCTTCAGTCTGTTCTTCCTCTGATGTGGGTTCTGCTTTTATGTCCAGTTTGACTGAAGGAACAAAATCCTCATGATTCTCATCTTCATCAGTCTGTTCTCTCTTTACTTCGGGTTCTGTTTTCATCTCCATCAGTCTCCTGCAGTCCATCAGTCTGACAGAACACATGTTCAGTGGCGTCGTGTCGCGTGTGTGTCTCGAGCACATCCCATCCGTCTGTGACGTCATCGTCAACATCTCAACACAAACACTCACAGACAACACTCTGTTTAAACACTAAAGAGAGAAACTCAGAGTGATGTAAACACGCAGCGCTTGATGTTTGTCTTTCTTTCTTTCTTTAGTGGGTTTATCGGCGGACTGAAGCGCTGCAGAGCGACTCCTGCTGGACTGGAGACACATCGCACTCAACACTAGATTCATGAGTGATTTCATACGTTCTTAGATTTTTTTATATAGAGGCTCTTTAGTCAAGGTGAAATATCCGCGCACTTTAGTTACTTTACATAAACGCCAAAAGTTTTATAGAAACCACGAAACTAATGTTTTGTTTCCGTAAAAATAATCAAAAACAAACTTTAAAAAACTTTCTGGATCCAGAAACTGACGTTAGGGGAACCCAGAACGTTAGGCTAAAATGTTTTACTCGGGAACGTTGGGCTCACAAAATGTTGGTAATTAATTCATCAATGCTGTGTTTTTATCCACAGTAATAACGTGTAATCTAATTAAAATAAGTAAAATACATCATCACACACAATGTGGAGGATGAAATCAATGCATTAAATTATTTTGTTAGCTTAATCACTTTCTCATTACTGAAGCTGCCTAATTTTCGATTTAAACAGAACAGTATATCATTTCTAATAAAATCACACTGTGTGTAGGCCTATGTCAACATCAGAGATTATGATATTGAAATAATATGACTTAAACACAATATTTAAAGCAGTTTTTTATTGACAGAAGAATAAACATTCAATTATTTTGACGATAACAATATTTTTGTCTCACCACAGAATTGTAACGCGGGTCTTTACATATACAATCAAAAGCCTTTCAGTCCTTACATCATGGTCTGTTGGTTAAGATTTGTTAAATCAATCGAAAATCCCCAAAATACAAGTTTACTCTCAAATCTAAAATAAATAAACCGCTAAATGAATGTGTTAGTGGGTGAGGTAAAACGAAATGACCATTCATTTTTGAAATGACGGAGTGCGCGCCAGAGCGGAGAATGCACGTGCTCGAGCGCACACACATACAGTAATATGATTGTATTTTCACTTAGCTTACCAAGTTTATTATTTTCAGCCATTAAAGGGCACATTTATTCATTTCATTTGGAAAGTATAACATGCGTTAATGTAATCTTATAATTTATTTTATGTATTGCACATGTCACTGACGTTTACCAGTTTTGACTATTTTTACCATTAAAAATAACCATCAGGTAACGGCTTTTTCTGGTCATTTAAAAAAAAACAGCCTGCAACACCAGCAAACACAGAACGTTCCCCTAACGTTAGTTTTTGGTTCCCTTTTTTTTTTTAAATAATCAGAAAAAAACGTTCCCTGATGGTTCTTTTTTGGTTATTATTTAACGGTAAAAACAGTCAAAACTGGTAAACGTCAGTGACATGTGCAATACAGAAATTATAGGATCACATTAACAGATGTTCTACTGACCAAATTAAATTAATACATTTGCCCTTTAATGGGTGAAAATAACTAAACTAGTTAAGCTAAATGAAAATACAATCATATATATCAATGTGTATTTCTTTAGTGTGTTTGTCTGTTACTGTGTGTGTGCGCTCGAGCACGTGCATTCTCCGCTCTGCCGCGCACTCCCGTCATTTAAAGATTAACGGTCATTTCGTTTTACCTCACCGACTAACACATTAGTTTAGCGGTTTATTGATCTTAATTTTTAATTTAAAATTGTTTAGATTTGAGAGTAAAATTACATTTTCGTGATTTTCGATTGATTTGACACATCTAGATCAACAGGCCATGATTTAAGGACTGAAACTCGGGGCTTTTGATTGTTAAATGTAAAGACGGAGCCGCGCTTTACTTCTGTGGTGAGACAAGAATATTAATCCTGAAGATAATTAAATGTTTATTCTTCTGTCGATAAAAATCTGCTTTAAATATTGTGTTGAAGTCATTGGTTATTTTATTTCAATATCTTAAATATCTGATGTTGAGGTATAGGCCTACACACATGGCGGTTTTATTAGAAATGATATAACGTTAGTGTGCTGTTTAAATCGAAAATAAGGCTACTTCAGTAATGAAAAAATAATTATTAGGCTAAAAGAATAATCTAAAAAGAATAATCATTCCTCCATATTGTGGGTGATGATGCATTTTACTTATTTTAATTAGATTAAGGTTAGACAAGCGATGGATAAAAACGCAGCATGGATGTATTTATTACTTACGTGTAGTGAGGCAACGGCCCGAGAAAAATATTTTAGGCTAACGTTCTGGGAACGTTCGTTTTTTAAGGTTTATTGTTGGTTATCGTAAGGGAGTAAGGGATGCCGTCAAGCTGAAGAAGGAGTCCTATCGGGCCTGGCTGGCTTGTGGGACTCCCGAAGCAGCTGACAGGTACCGACAGGCCAAGCGGACTGCAGCCCGGGTGGTTGGGGAGGCAAAAACTCGGGCATGGGAGGAGTTTGGGGTGGCCACGGAGAAGGACTATCGGTCGGCCTCGAAGAGATTCTGGCAACACCGGCGCCTCAGGAGGGGTAAGCAGTGCCCTACCAACGCTGTTTACAGTGGAGGGGGGCGGCTGTTGACCTTGACCGGGAGGAAATGTCTAGGGAGAGGGAAGTCTGGGCGTCCCTGCTTAGACTGCTGCCCCCGCGACCCGGCTCCGGATAAGCGGAAGAAGATGGATGGATGGATGTTGGTTATCTTTACGGAAATAAAACGTTCGTTTCATGGTTGCCCTAACGTTAGAGTAACCTTCCCCTAACGTTAGTTTTTGGTTCCCAGAACGTTTTGGGACGTTAAACTAAATAAACTAACGGTCTATTAACGTAAAGAAAACTTTCCTGAAGAACCAAAAACAAACCTTACAAAATAACATTCTGGGAACCAAAAACTAACGTTATGGGAACGTTTCTGGTAGCAAAAACCAAAACCTGAAAAGAACGTTCTTAGAAGGTTATTTTTTGGTTCACAAAAAAATTACTAAAAGGGAACCAAAAACGAATTTTAGTTGAACGTTCTGTGTTGGATAGGTGATACCTTTTGGTGGAGGGAAACGAATAAAATGTAAGCGAACTTATTCGCTGACCGCAGGCATCTGGACGGATTGGTGTGATTTCACAGACTCTGAGGGTGGACTTTGAGCGCAGTAGACTACTTCATTAAAAAAACAAATATCAAACAGAATCCCGTTTTCAATGGACATTTCTACACTACTACACTACTTTACGGTTTCATTGGAAGTTTTTACAGAACATTCAGAAATTTATCACAGTTTCAAAATAAATTACAGAATGCAATGTTTCTCTTGTGTTCATATAACCAAGGAACGTTTATAAAACATAAAAACACTGGGTGTTTGAAAGTTCTCAAAACTTACTTTAAATATGAAGTTTTCGTTTAAACATTTTGTTAGCTGGAATGGACCATTGTACCTATGGAGAAATCTACAATCCCCTGACATAATTCACTATTCAGTTATACACACAAAAGACTTGCCTTTAAAACCCTCCCAGATGGAATAAAACGAAGGATTCACACAAAAACTCACTAAAATACCCACGAAGGAGAGCTGCAAAGTTAAACGAAGTATTCAATCTAATAGATAGTGTAAATAATACAAAGCTACATAAATAAAACAGACTATGATATTTCCAGTGGAGTTTGTTCTTCAGCATGTTTCTTCTGATGAGTGTTAAAACTTCCTAAGTAAGTGAATCTCTCTCCACAGATGGAGCAGTGATAAGGTTTCTCTCCAGTGTGAACTCTCTCATGGGTTTTTAAGACATCTGATCGAGCAAACGTCTTGTCACACTGAGAACATTTATAAGGTCTTTCTCCAGTGTGAGTTCTCTTGTGTTTTGCTAAATGGCCATGACGAATAAAACTCTTTCCACAAACTTTACAGTGATAAGGTTTCTCTCCAGTGTGAACTCTCATATGAACTGCAAAATGAGATTGATTATAAAATCTCTTTCCACAGTGAGAGCAGAGGTAAGGTTTCTCTCCAGTGTGAACTCTCTCATGAGTTACCAGATTAGATTTCTGACAGAAGCGTTTATCACAGTGTGAACACTGATAGAGTTTCTCCCCGGAGTGTGTTTTTTGGTGTAACTTTAGATCAGATGACTGCCTAAAGGTTTTTCCACATTCACTGCACTCATACGGTCTCTCACTGGTGTGTAAACGCATGTGTCTCTTAATATAGGATCCGTAGCTGAATCTCTTCTCACAGTGAGGACACTTATGGGGTTTTTCTCCCGTGTGAATTCTCTGATGAACAACAAGATTTGATTTGGTTTTGAAATATTTGTCACATTCAGTGCAGTGGAAAGGTTTTTCTCCAGTGTGTGTCCTCATGTGGATCTTCAGACTAGAAGCAGAGACACAACTCTTCCCGCACTGCTGACAGTGAAGGTGTTTGTGGTCTCTGTGCTCTTGTGAATGAAGTTTCTTCTCTTGTAAGGTAGGAAAGCTGATGTCACATCTGGTGCAGGTGAAGAGTTTCTGTTCTGTGTGTTTTCTCTCATGTGTCTCTAAACGTCTCTGTGAACTGAATGTCTTTCCACAGGTGATGCAGGAAAGAGTTTGTGCTGTCAGTCGCTGTTTTGATGTAGAGGCCGTTTCTCCATCACAACATGAATCATCTGAAACACACACAACAGCGTTAAGAAGAAGCTCCAGCACATCTGAAACTACATCAGTGTTGACTTTTTGGCCGGGTTTTTTCCTGGCTCAAAATGAGGGGGAGGTGGTTCCATCCTGATCTTGTACACACTCACGCACTTGTAGGCCTACCGTACCTTTAAGGGGATTAACCAAACACTTTACAAACAACATATTACAAGTTCTCAAATTATGAAAATTACAATTGTTTAGTTATATAAAACATTACTTTAATTCAACCAAACATAAATGTATTTTTATCAAAGAAGGCTTTTTATGCTTAACTTTTCAGCCCACAACTGATGAATAAACCGGTATTACTAAATGAGCAAAGCTCATTCACATCCTGGTTAACGGATTTCTTATATTCGCTCATGACTGAAAAGTTTCAACAGTTTAAACGAATCGGTTCCAAAAAATTGTTTACAAGTTGTTCTGATCACAATGTGCGTTTCATACTGGCAAACTCGCTGTGTACAGTATAGAGTTTCATCGGACGCACACACCCCTGACCCCCAGTTAACTTCCGGTTTGTGTTTGGCTAGTGCCTGATAATATAACTATTTATATTTTATTGCATTACTATTTTACTGTATTATAATTGTATTAAATAAACAATTTGTTAAATGGTTCTGTCACATGTAAAGAAACCATATGGTACATTGACATCTAGCGGTTGAGCTTGGTATTACTGTCTAAATTTAGAATATTGAAGGGACAAGTTTTTGTGAAATTGTTCGGAAGTTCAGTTGGGTTACAAACGTTGACACAAACTACCCATATACATAGCAATGATCACTAAAATAATGTGATCAAACATTTATGATAACATGTCAATGACATGTAATGGAGCTAGGGTTTTTACAATTTAACAATTAACTTAATGGTCCAAAATTACTTTTTTTGACAACCATGGAAACATACCTGAAGGAATAAAATCATCATCATCATCATGATTCTCATCTTCATCAGTGTGATCATCTTCTTCTTCTTCTTCTTCTGTGGTTTGTCTTCTCATCTCCATGAGTCTCCTGCAGTCCATCAGTCTGACAGAACACATGTTCAGTGGTCTGGTGTTCAGGATCTGCTGTTCTCCAGCGTTACAGACAGAATCCAGAGACTCTGTGGAGGTTTGATCAGTAGATTCATCCTGATTCAAGGTGTGATTACTGTCACACACAGTGTCCTGAGCGTCTGTGGGGTTTGTGTCAGTATAACAGAGTAAAGTGAGGCTGAGCTCTGAGTCCTGTGTGTGTCTGGACTTCTGTTCAGAGAGGAAATATATTTACATCAAGTTATAAACTATGACAGTGAGATGAAAAACAGTATTAAAACACGTTTAAAACAGTGAGAGTGATTGAGGTAAATGATGTGAATGTGTCCAAACCTCTGTGTTGAGTTCATCTCCTCTTGTCCTCAGCTTTTCCTCCAGTAACTTCACCTCTTTCTTCAGCTGACAGATTTCTGTGATGAAATCATCAATATCCAGCATGGACAGATCAGTTCCCACTGATTGACAGCACGTCTGTGACGTCATCGTCAACACCTCAACACAAACACTCACAGACAACACTCTGTTTAAACACTAAAGAGAGAAACTCAGAGTGATGTAAACACGCAGCGCTTGATGTTTGTCTTTCTTTCTTTCTTTAGTGGGTTTATCGGCGGACTGAAGCGCTGCAGAGCGACTCCTGCTGGACTGGAGACACATCACACTCAACACTAGATTCACGACGATCATTTCATATACTGTAATTCTTTGCACTTTGCATTTTACATAAGAACAAACCATCGACATTTTTTAAACACTAAACTTTGTTATCAGCAAGATTTAGTCAGCATCCTTTGAAATGTTTTTAAGCCAGATCCTGACACTTTAAGAAGTATCATGACCCAAACGCTGAGCTCCGACTCAACATGAAACAAGAACACGACTCATAAACAAAACGAAACAACACAAAAGCAGATATTTAAGACCAAGAGCAGGAGTCCAGATCCAGTGTTCTGACTTTTTCCAATTCAGATTTATTTATATTGCGCTTCTTTACAATGCTGTATAGTTTCAAAGCAAATTACAGGAAAATGAAGACATAAAAAACACTAATAAATATACATGGTACTACTGCGCACATTATTGTCATCATAGAGAGACTGTACTCTACTAAAATATTGTATACTTAATCATATACGGTCAGTATGATTGATAATAGATGTGATTATGAACCAGATATGCCTTTCCAGCTTATGTGGAAAGTCTCTTAAAAAGAGAATATTATATAAGAATAAGAGAGTAACATGCATAGGGATTTGCAGTAATACCAGGACCAAGAGTGTAACGCACATACAATAATTAAAGCTACAGAACCCTTAACTAATCTAATGTCAGCAGTCTCCCAGTAAGCCAACCGAGTGACAGCGACAGGGAACCAAAGCTCCAATGATAAATATTGAGAATAAAACTTTGTGACTCATGTGGGAGGTCCAGATCTCCTCTGACATGCTACAGCTGCATTCAGTTACTTTTGGTTAAGAAAGAAAGACGTATAATATAGTTTATAATTCTACACTGCTTTAAAACTGTCAGGTCTGTTTTGTAGCAAATTAAGAATGTTCACAGATGGCAACAGAGACTTTTTTTGTTTGAAAGGAAAGGTTGTGGTGACGATTTATCATTTTATATTGGTTTTACCAACTGAATGAATGTCTGGCAGAGGAATGTCTGAAACACAGAGATGGCAGTCGAGGCGTGATGTCACTGACTGTAGCTTTATCTAGACAGGAAAAGGATCTTACGCCCGTGCTTGATTTTGAGATTCTAGGTATTATCAGTTATCACCTGGCCGGAGATTTGAGACGGCAGTGAATGTGAAGAACTATAATGAGTTGACAATAAACTACTGTAAAATTACAAATGAATAATAATGCACAAAATCTTTGGTGCACATGTAAATCATTAACTACACACTGTCACATGAACAAGAAGTTACGGATTCCATATACAATGTTATCTGGAGATTACATCAATAAAGAGAACAAAATTGAGCATAAAATGCAAATGATGTGCTTTGTGTAAATCTTTTAAGAAGGGTTTTTCTGACAGATTGTTTCTTCTGTTGACCATAAACCTCCTAAATAAGTGAATGTGCCTCCGCAGATTATCTGCTGGGTTTCTCTCCTGTGTGAACTTTCTGATGGAGTTTCAGAAGAACTCGCTGAGTAAACGCCTTGTCACACTGACAGCATTTGTAAGGTTTTTCTCCAGTGTGAAGTCTCTTGTGTGTCCTTAAATTGTCACGTCGGCTGAAGCTCTTCCCACAAAAACTGCAGGAAAAAGGTTTTTCTCCAGTGTGAACCCTCTGATGATCTCTATAACTACGTGAAGTTGAAAAACTCTTCCCACAAACGCTGCAGTGATAAGGTTTCTCTCCCGTGTGAGTTCTCTGATGATCTCTGAAAGCGCTTGAATTTGAAAAGCTCTTTCCACAGTCCGAGCAGAGGTAAGGTCTCTCTCCGGTGTGAACTCTCTCGTGCAGCGTCAGATGAGCTTTCTGACGGAAACGTTTGTCACAGTACGAACACTGAAAGAGTTTCTCCTCAGAGTGTAGTTTTTGATGCGATCTCAAACTACCTGAATATTTAAATGTTTTTCCACACTCGCTGCACTGATACCGCCTCTCGTCGGTGTGTGCGCGCATGTGCCTTTCAAAACAAGATGCAGTGTAAAATCTCTTCACACAGTGAGGACACTCGTGCTTTTTTTTCCCCCTTTGAATCCCTCTGTCCACTTCTGTTTCTCCATCACTGCTGTCATCTGAAAGAAACACGACAGGTCAAGCTTAAGCATAACCCATACATGTTTAAGACAAACATTTTAAACAAATAAGTGACATAAAATGTCCACCCCGTTATGGACAAACACTTCATAGTCTAATAAACTAATAATATATGTTTGTGTATGACTCTTGCTTTAATCTGCAGGCCATCTTCTCTGATTCCATTTTTTTGTGGTAAGTTAATAACATACAGGAATCATTTCACATGGTGTGTCTACTTCTTTCAAACGGCAAGATTTCAGCGTTTACTGCTCGAGTGAGACAGTTCTTGACCTTCCGTTGTTAATCAATTTTTTAAACTATATTTCTAGTGTTTTTTTATACTTTTATTTGGACAGGAAAGCGTTGGACAGAGATAAAAGAGCAGGTTCGGTAAAGTACGGGAATCTAACATAGTCGGCACACTATCCACAGGGCTACCGACCTTGACCATTGTTAATCAGCTTAGAAGTGATTGGTGGCAGTTATGGTAACTATGTTATATATAACTTTTTGAAATATAGAATATTTAACAGTTAAAGACAAATTGTAGAAAATTAGAAAAATTAGAAAATTGTAAAAAGCGCTATATAGATAGAGTTGACTTGAAATGAAAAAAGACAATGCCTATTTTATCATGAAATATTGCAACATTTATTGTAAATAGCTTTTCAATGTGAGTCATTCTCTTTTAAAATGTGTTGCCTCATAATCTTTAGTTAAAATCTGAAATGCACTTCCGCCCTGTAGTGACTATCCATCTAAAATGACGAATGTTAGACGGTTTGGGCGGAGCATCCGTTAACTCCTCCCCTTCAACTGTCAGTCTGCTGCCAGTTCATTTCAAAATGCAACGGCTGTTTTGATACATCCAATCAAATCGCAGAGAAAGACGAATGCCACTCCCACTATTTTCTCATTAGATATTCCATATCACTCGGAAATGCGTCAAAACGATCGCGACTTCCGGTTCACGGGGACTTAAATGCCCGTGTGTAAATTGTTTAATTTCACTCACCACAGCACACGTGCTGTTGGTGATGTAAGAATAAACTGATTTCATTTGATTTGATTTACAGGAAACGTGTATCCTTTTATTTGGTGCTACACGAAGTTACTTAAACTGTATGGAGCATAAGAAGAAAATTCTGCTCGTAATCTTGCATTTCTGCTCTCCAGCGTTCACATGTGGATAAACGGAAGTGGCCCTTCAAAGGTTTCAGATAAATGTGAACTTTATAAAAGCGTTTTTGTCTTATTTCACTTGTGACTCGAGTGATGCAAGGTCCTCTGAAACATCAGACATTCACACCACGGTCAAATGTCGAGATGAACAACATTAAAGAGGAAACATACCCGAAGGAATAAAATCATCATCAGCACCATCGTCATCATCATCCTCCTGATTCTCGTCTTCATCAGTTTGATGTTCCTCTGATGTTTGTTCTGTTTCATTTCAAAAGAGCTTTAGTGTTATTTGACTTGTGAGTCCAGTGACACAAATACTCCTGACTAAATCAAGAATCCATATCATGTGCATAAGAACAACTTACCTGACGTAACTTTATCATCATCATCATTATTGTCACGATTCTCATCTTCTTCTATTTGTTCTTCCTTTACTTCGGGTTCTGTTTTTATCTCCATTACTTTCCCATCAATCCCAATCAGTCTGACAGAACACGTGTTCAGTGGTCTGGTGTTCAGGATCTGCTGTTCTCCAGCGTTACAGACAGAATCCAGAGACTCTGTGGAGGTTTGATCAGTAGATTCATCCTGATTCAAGGTGTGATTACTGTCACACACAGTGTCCTGAGCGTCTGTGGGGTTTGTGTCAGTATAACAGAGTAAAGTGAGGCTGAGCTCTGAGTCCTGTGTGTGTCTGGAGCACGTGCCGTCCTGTGACGTCATGATCATCAACTAAACACAAAAGAACAACACTCTTTGAAAATTAAAGTAATGTAAACACGCAGCGCTCGATTTTCTACTTCCTTCCTTCTTCTTTCTTTCTTTCTTTCTTTAGTGGGTTTATCGGCGGACTGAAGAGCTGCAGAGCGACTCCTGCTGGACTGGAGACTCAAGACACTCAACACGAACACTAAATACATGACGATTTATTTTCGTGGCGTAGGGGACATTGGCTTTATTTGACATTTATTTATTTAACGTATTTTTACTTTTGGCCAAATTTCATATAAGTTCGCACCATCACTGTAGTGAAACTTTATGATTTGTTGTCTTGAGGTAAGGGTGTTGCCTAGATAAGCAGTATCAACGATTCTGTAAACAAGAAGGCTATTTATATCTTAAACCTGTGTGAGTTTTGAGTTATTTGTTTTTTTTTCTTTTCTCTCTTTGTATTTTTTATGTAGTTTGTTTTGTTTTCTACTGTCGCGCTAGTGTTTCAACGCTGCTTGTGTTTTTCTGCAAAATGTTATGTTCTTTGTTACTCAAATAAAGACCATTTCAATCATACTGTTACTCATTACACAAAGTAAAATGTTGATGATTCTAGACCGTGTGGTGATGGTTGTTGCAACGCTTTCACAATGTTGTGACCGAACAACACAGTTTCTGACGACGTGTGCAAGTGATCGTCTTTTGGTTTAGTCGTTAGTTTCTTATAAAAACGAAATTTATTTTATAGTTGTTATTTAAAGTTAGGTTTTGATTATAATTACTTACTAAAACAATATTTAAGGTATTATTAATAATTATTATAATAATTAATTAATAATCCAATAAGAATTTATATAGTTAGTCACGTTCAAAATAAGGCAACATTGACACAACGTAAACGTGTATTTCTGTCAGAAAATGAAGTAGGAATACAGTAATTTGGAATTGTATTTGGAATACAGCGACGACTCTGTTCTAAGCATTTATTAAACTTCCAGCTGAGTTTACCAACACAGCACAACTAATTCTGTCTGCATATGTTATCAGAATGACGAGAAGACTTTGAGAAGTTGCAAAGAAACGGCCTCATTAAAGCCATAAACAAGCAGGATCTGCAGCATAAGGTCCATAATCATTATTTTGAAGCACTTGAGAATGACACGAAATTAAATTAATTATTAAAAAAATAAAATTATTATGATTTGAATGTTAAAGCAGATTTTTTTATTGTAAAAATAATCAATAAAAATAATGCTAACACAATATCTGTAGCACATATAAATCATCAACTACAAATTGTCATATGAAGTTACTAGACAAACAACACAACACAGGTCAATTTCCAACTATACATGACAGAAATAAAACCTGCAGTTGAAGACCTTCACTGACCGTCTCAAACTCACACTTTGAGTATTCAAACTTACAACATTTCACTTACAACTATTCCTGTCGTCTTGTGAAAATACTTTTAATCAGTTTAAGAAAAAATATTTTGGATTATACAGTGTAAATGTAACCCCTAAAAACACAAGACACTATGATTCCAGTGTTTGTTCTTCAGCATGTTTCTTCTGATGAATCTGCAATCTTCCTAAGTAAGTGAATCTCTCTCCACAGATGGAGCAGTGATAAGGTTTCTCTCCAGTGTGAACTCTCTCATGGGTTTTTAAGTTAATGTCTTGTCACACTGAGAACATTTGTAAAGTCTTTCATCTGGGTGAATTCTCTGGTGAAATTCTCATTGTCTTGCACATGTCTTACAGTTGTAAATGCAGACATCTGTCAGATGTGTATTGCAGTCTTTACATTAGTAGATCCTCACATTGTTTATCTTAGCAGCATGAGAAAACGTTTATTTAAACTTGGAATAAACAAAAAGCGAGCGAAAACCATCACGTTATAATCTCGCGTTATAATGAATAAAACTGACAGCAATGATCTAGTCTGAGAGCCTTTGATGTCCGAAATTGTTAATAAAACAGACATCAACAGAGTAAAACATACGTACAGAATCAACAAGTTCTCCTGAACTGACCACCTGTCAGCGTCAAAAACCTTTGTAATCCCTCCTCCGAAAAACGTGCAGCACAGAGACACATATGAGGATGCTAATTTCCAGGAACCGAGTTAAAAATACATTTTAACCGCTGTTCCCTAAGTCAAACATCCCTAGGAAGACTGTGCAAAGAGGACCTATGAGTGAAAATAACAGCGTCTCGATGGCATGGCAACAACACTTTCCTGCGACGATTCTACGACTTCTTTGGGTTTATGGCGGGTTGCGAACAAACTTTAGAGGTATTTACCGCCACCTACTGTGATAAAGTGTGAAGATAAATATCTATATTTCCCTACATTCCATTTACTAATCCACTACTCATGATAAACCTCCATACCCAGATAGCACAGGTACGTCTGTAAGACGTCTGCTAAAGATCTGGGAAACATCTGCTTTGATGTTTATAAGATGTTTATGATTCAGAATAGATGCTCTTTCTGCTCATTTTTGTAAGATGTATATCAGATGTTTTCCAGATCTTTAGCAGACTTACAGACATATCAATGCTAGCTAGGTTTGGTCCACAATATAAAATATGACACAATTCCTTGCATCCTATTTCTTACAGAAACCTCCGGTTTTATATGCAGTACATACCAACAAAACATGTTTTACTATTCAATCTATTGAGCACAAATCACACCTGTATTCTTATTATATGTATATAACATTCCTGTTTTACAGATTTACTAAATCTATATAATAACTTATGTCCATTAAAACTCTTGGAACACTGGAATGGTGAGTGCGTTGAAAAAACTGTTTATTTTTTGAGAAAGCTGTGAATCAGTGAGGTTGACTAATGATTTAAAAAATGGAACACTGTACCAACACTGACACAATGTCAATGAGAAAAATATAAAGATCTTGAATACAGTGACCTTGTTCAAAACATCTATTATAGTTTACTTTCAGCTATAAATAAACACAACAAATTCTGTCTTCATGTGCTATCAGAGCGATCATAAACATTTCTATTTAAACATTAGACTCAGAAGTTGCAAAAGAAAGCCCTCGTTAAACCTCTAGACAATTCTGATAATACTCAAGATAATATACCAGTAACCATTAGATGCATGCTGGACAAGCACTCGAGATTATTCTGATTTGTTTGTTTGTCAAGGACCACAGGAATATAAAGAAAACTCAAAATTGATGCCAATTATTTAAGATTATATATTGTGTTAATGTAACCCCTAAAAACATAAGACACTATGATGATTCCAGTGTTTGTTCTTCAGCATGTTTCTTCTGATGAATCTGCAGTCTTCCTAAATAAGCGAATCTCTCTCCACAGATGGAGCAGTGATAAGGTTTCTCTCCAGTGTGAACTCTCTGATGGGTTTTTAAGGCACTTGACTGAGTAAATGTCTTGTCACACTGAGAACATTTGTAAAGTCTTTCACCTGAATGAATTCTCTTGTGCCTGGAGTATGTCCCGTGTGTAGTGAAACTCTTCGCACAAACACTGCAGTGATAAGGTTTCTCTCCAGTGTGAATTCTCTGATGAATGCAGAAAGTACTTGATGTAGTAAAGCTCTTTCCACAGTGAGAGCAGAGGTAAGGTTTCTCTCCAGTGTGAACTCTCTCATGGCGTATCAACAGAGCTTTCTGATGGAAACTTTTATCACAGTGTGAACACTTAAAGAGCTTCTCATCCGTGTGTTTCTGTTGGTGTGAATCTAGACCGTTTAACTGCTTGAAGGTTTTTCCACATTCACTGCACTCATATGGTCTCTCAGCGGTGTGTAGACACATGTGTCTGTTTAGATGAGTTTTACGGCCGAAACTCTTCTCACAGTGAGGACACTTATGGGGTTTTTCTCCCGTGTGAACTCTCTGATGAGCAACAAGATAAGCTTTGGTGCCGAAATATTTGTCACATTCACTGCAGTGGAAAGGTTTTTCTCCAGTGTGTGTCCTCATGTGAATCTTCAGAATAGAAGATGAGACACAAGCTCTCCCACACACCTCACAATGAAACTTCTTTACTCTGTGCTCTTGTGAATGAAGTTTCTTCTCTTGTAAGGTAGGAAAGCTGATGTCACATCTGGTGCAGGTGAAGAGTTTCTGTTCTGTGTGTTTTCTCTCATGTGTCTCTAAACGTCTCTGTGAACTGAATGTCTTTCCACAGGTGATGCAGGAAAGAGTTTGTGCTGTCAGTCGCTGTTTTGATGTAGAGGCCGTTTCTCCATCACCACATGAATCATCTGAAACAAACACAAGAGTAATAAAGAGTGAAAATAAGTGAATGTAACCGTTTGGGTTACGTATTTCGTGGATGTTTTCGGGGCTATAACTTTAATAATACGGAATATATAAAATAATAAAACCCTCGGACACGAACGAGCTCTTTCACCAGCTTTATGCCACCGAACTTCCTCCTCTTTCTCCATCATAAAAGTCCCTAAGACCACAGTTACTTAACACATAACAAAGTAAGGGACTTTTTATTTTCTTACTCTTACATTAATTTAGTTTCACCTATATCAGTGGTATCCTGTAGCTCAGTGGTAAGAGCATTGCGTTAATAACACAAGGCTGTGGATTCGATTCCAGGGGATAGTATATACCCATGTATAAATGTATAGGATAATGCAATGTAAGTCACTTTGGACAAAACCGTCTGCCAAATGTAAATGTATTTGCAAAGCAATTTTCACAATACATTACGTTACCTACTTTTTAACGTACTACTGTTCAGCAGCACGCCTCGCCTTCCAACAGCCCAAAAGGGCTCATGTGACTCCCCTTTTCATCTCTCTCCACTGGCTACCGGTTGAAGCCCGTATCAGATTCAAATCACTAATGCTTGCCTACAGGACTATCACTGGATCTGCACCGGCTTACTTTCACACCCTCCTGCACTCCTACACCCCATCAAGATCCCTGCGTTCAGCAAACCAGCGGCGTCTTGTATTGCCTTTCCACAAGGGCAGTAAATCGCTCTCCCCCCCTCGTTCTCCTTCACAACTCCTTCCTGGTGGAACATTCTTCCTAACTCTGTCCGGTCAACCACATCTCTCACAACATTCAAAAAACTACTTAAACCCATCTCTGTGAATACTTGACAGACAAATGAAAAAAAACACACCAACCCTTTCTCTCAAGAGGTAGTGGTCTAGCTTTTGTTGAAACCGGTAACTTTGTATTGGCACTTAATGTATTATGGCTCCTGAAGCATCTGCTAAATGACTAAATGTACCTGTTTTACAAAAAGTTATAGGAATATATAAATGTCTAAAGGTGTTAAACAGTGTAATTATCAGAGGAATCATATACAATTACACAGTTCTTTTCTTAAAAACTCTTCAAATTCATTGGATTTGGTGATGCTTATACCACCATAAACAAAGACAATACATTTTGAGACAATTATTTGATTATAAATAATTTTTTCTTAAACTTTTTTTTTATGTTCTATATGTTCTTGCCCTGAATACATGATTCCTGAAAAAGTACGTACCACAAAGTACCACAGGAATTTCTGTTGTACAGTATGTACTATTATTGTAATATTCCTGAGGTACTTTGTGGTACGTAAATTCTGCAAATAATAATAATAACACAGCTATGTGAGGTACTTTTGATGTTTTATCTCTTGGAATACAACAGGACATTTTTCTAAGCGATCTTTGCGAATGAACGCAAAAGTTTTGCAAAACAACGCAAATATCTTAGCGAGGGAGCGCAATGTTTCTCGGGGGAACGGAAAGTTTTTCTCTTCCCTTTTTTCCACCACTATGTCCCTAAAAGGGCTCCGTAGAAACCCGGCAACGGATCGCGAAGCACCACACAAAAATCTGAGAAAATATTTCAGTCATCAGTGTTTCACTATCTAAGAGAAGCCATTGTGACAGAAGTGACGTAAAACACCTTTCATGACAGAAACTCACGTGACAGTGAAAAACAGCAACAAAAGAAACATACCTGTGGGAATAAAATCATCACCATCATCATCCTCATGATTCTCATCTTCATCAGTGTAAAGCTCCTCTGCTGTGGGTTCTATTTCTGCCTCCATCATGTTCCCGCTGTCTTCATCAGTCTGTTCTTCCTCTGATTTGGGTTCTGTTTTTATCTCCAGGTTCTTGTCATTCACCATTTCAACTGAAGGAACAAAATCCTCATGATTCTCTTCTTCATCAGTGTGAAGTTCCTCGGCTGTTGGCTCTGTTTTTATCTCCATCATGTTCCCGCTTTTTATTAGTTTGACTGAAGAAAATAAATCATAATCTTCATCAGTCTGTTCTTCCTTCACTATGGGTTCTGTTTTCATCTCCATCAGTCTCCTGCAGTCCATCAGTCTGACAGAACACATGTTCAGTGGCGTCGTGTCGCGTGTGTGTCTCGAGCACATCCCATCCGTCTGTGACGTCATCGTCAACATCTCAACACAAACACTCACAGACAACACTCTGTTTAAACACTAAAGAGAGAAACTCAGAGTGATGTAAACACGCAGCGCTTGATGTTTGTCTTTCTTTCTTTCTTTAGTGGGTTTATCGGCGGACTGAAGCGCTGCAGAGCGACTCCTGCTGGACTGGAGACACAAGACGATCATCACGAAAGTAAACCAGTGAGAGTTTCCTCACATTTAAAACATTTTGTGAATAATCCTACTAGTTACCACTAAGAAAAAACTGCTGAAGGAAATGGTTTTGGCAATCTACAACAATTTATCACCTTTTAATGCAACAACACCATAGAATCCGAAGAACGACGGAAAAACGGTGTAATCCATGTTTTTAAAGCCTTGAAGAAACTTAGATTTTTATAAAGGTTTAAAAAACTTACTACGTCAATGTAGATTTGCACTCAATATTATTCATCCCCTAGGTTTATATGACCAAAGAATGCTGTAAAAATACATCTGCATCATTAATCCTTTTGATCTTTTGATAATTTATTAAAAAAATTAAAAAAATCGAACCTTTCAGTACCCTGATAGCACACACACATCTGGCTTACGTCTATTTGACGTCTGCACTTACATCTCCAAGACATAGTTTTCTCATCTGCAATACGTCTCGGGAGATGTCTGAACGTCTGTAAGACGCCTGCTAAAGATCTGGACATCTGGAAAACATCTGCTGTGTACAATAAACCTCGGCAGTAGCACACAGCACAACTCCCACTGACAGCGCACGTCTTACATAGAGTCTAAGACGATTGGATACCACATTCTGCAAGGGGATCCAATCAAAACACTCAGACTCTGGGGGTCGCGCTGTAACGTTCAGTCATAAGATTCTGAGGTTATGTGGTCCAGATGGTGTAATATACAGGGGTGGCGACCAAGCGCCGACTTGGACCACAGTGGCCGGTTACATTTTCATTTCCACTGGCGTTATTCAATAAGATTTCCGTAAGGTTTAGAGAAGGGGAGTCCCATAGAGTTTCACGCAATGTCTCGTTCTCTCCTCTCAGGGACGTTTTACATCCACTCTAAATCATAAACATCTTGCAGACATCTTATAGATGTCTATATGTCTGCCAGCAGACGTCTCCGAGACGTATTGCAGATGAGAAAACTATGTATTGCAGATGTAAATTCAGACGTCAAATAGACGTAAGCCAGATGTGTGTGTGCTATCAGGGTAGAGAATAAGAATTTTAAACGAGGGGAATCTCATCATGAAATCAATGTTTTTCTCTAACACACATTGCTCATAATCAATCCCTTTTATTCAATACTTTTTCAACCTTCTTTCTGCCAAGAGAACAGCTCTGAGTCTTCACCTGTAAGGCCTAATGAGTTTGAAGAACATCTGACGAGAGATCAAAGACAATTCCTGTATTCAGAATCACTGCAGACTTGACATTTCACAACAATTGATTATAAATTGTAGATTTTCCAAAGACATTTAATCTCTTTAAATCAAAAATTTGACGCTCAAATTTCAGAGATTAGAGAAGCCGTAAACGTAAAGGATCTACAGTGAGAGGAAGGTCTTCAATCGCTTATTTCAGATCATCATTATTCAGATGTGTGAACAAAGCTCATTCATACCAAATACTGTTAAGATGCTCATGAATAATAATGCTTACTAAGAACACATCTGCTGCACGTCTAAATCATTAACTAAAAAAATTGACAGAAGTTACTAATGAGAAATACAGATTCATTTCCATTTATAAATGACTGATGGTGATTATGCACCGATTAAAACTGATTAACAATTCACAGGAATGTAAGAAAAACTGTACATTTAAACGAAATTATTCCAAGATTATAGACGCTGTTGACAAAATGTTAAATGACGCTACGATGATTCCAGTGCCTGTTCTTCAGCATGTTTCTTCTGGTGAGCTCGAAGACTTCCTATCTGAGTGAATCTCTCATCACAGATGGAGCAGTGATAAGGTTTCTCTCCAGTGTGAGATCTCTCGTGGGTTTTCAGAACATCTGATCGAGCAAATGTCTTGTCACACTGAGAACATTTATAAGGTTTTTCTCCTGTGTGAATTCTCTGGTGTTTTACTAGAGTGTCAAATCTACTGAAACTCTTTCCACAAACACTGCACTGATAAGGTTTCTCTCCAGTGTGAATTCTCTGATGATCTCTGAAATGAGATGGATCAGAAAATCTCTTTCCACAGTGAGAGCAGATGTAAGGTTTCTCTCCAGTGTGAACTCTCTCATGAGTTATCAGATTAGATTTTTTTAGGAAGCGTTTATCACAGTGTGAACACTGATAGAGTTTCTCCTCAGAGTGAGTTCTTTGGTGTGACTTTAGATCAGATAACTGCTTAAAGGTTTTTCCACATTCACTGCACTTATACGGTCTCTCAGCAGTGTGAACACGCACATGTTTTGTCAGATGGAATTTGTACTTAAATTTCCACTCACAGTGAGGACACTTGTATGGTTTTTCCATCTTGTGAATTCTCCGATGTGCAAGAAGATTTCGTTTGGTGCTGAAACAATTGCCACATTCAGTGCAGTGGAAAGGTTTTCTACAGTGTGTTTCCTCATGTGGACCTTCAGACTAGAAGCGGAGACACAATTCTTCCCGCACTGCTGACAGTGAAAGTGTTTGTGGTCTCTGTGCTCTTGTGAATGAAGTTTCTTCTCTTGTAAGGTAGGAAAGCTGATGTCACATCTGGTGCAGGTGAAGAGTTTCTGTTCTGTGTGTTTTCTCTCATGTGTCTCTAAACGTCTCTGTGAACTGAATGTCTTTCCACAGGTGATGCAGGAAAGAGTTTGTGCTGTCAGTCGCTGTTTTGATGTAGAGGCCGTTTCTCCATCACCACATGAATCACCGCTCGCATCTGAAACAAACACAAGAGTAATACAGAGTGAAAATAAGAGAGTGAATTTAGTTTCTTTATCATGTTCTATATTTCATACCTGCAAACTCGGAAGAGGTGAAAAAAGTGACAGCCATACGAGGGGGGGGAATAAATCCAAGTCATAATGTGCTATGTCATAATTTTACATCTAAAATGATCTGGTTTCGGTTTTAAAACATGCAGGATTGGGAAAATAAAGTGCGGGACTGATGTTGAGAGAGTTATGGAGATAGATAAAGTGCAGGACCTGATTGATGCGAGTTATAAGAGCTTTCGTAAAAAAGAAAGGTCAAAAAGCAGATACAAGCAATACAAAAGTAATCCCCGCGGCTCCTGACGACATATTAACGTATTATGAAGCGAATTGATCGGTCTCTAAAATTATTATTAACTAACAGCTTCTGCGACTGAAAATTTGGACGAATATCAATTGCACCCAAGTGCCTTATTCACTTAGAAGGGCAGAGCTCTAGAAGTGGTGATTTGTAAGGGAGACTAGCAACTGTCTCTCAAAACATAGCCGTTATCACACGGTGATCTGAATAAAAAATATCAACGCCGTTTTCTCTCTGACAGGCACTTTGCAGTCGTCCCTTTCAGCACGGGCGCAAACATGGCGTTTAGAACGCGATTCTGGTTGGCCCAAGGACCAAAAAAGACGATTACACGAATTTACACGATTCACATAAATTACCTAATTTTGATTCAAAACGGCGAATATCGCCGAAAAGCGACTAGTTTGCAGGTATGATATTTACACAGCAGCAGAATACAGCTGTCAGTCTTTTTAATGCGTAAAATAGGATTGTTAACCACAATAAATATCTCAATATTCCACTAAAAATGTTGAGAGCAAGTTTGTTTAACTTGAAATCAGCAGATTGACCGCACTGAACATATTAACTGATACACGGTCCAAATCAATATCGACTAATCGAGTCACTAGCTATGTTTCCATCATTCTGGTTTTCTGTACATTTGGAAGTTTTGCATAAACTACATTAAAGAAATCCCTTCATTTGCAAAATGCAGCCATGCAGCTTATTTTTTTGAAAAAACAGCTAATGCAAATAATGGGAAATGGAACCGAAATCTTCAATTGTGAAAAGACAATAAATGAAACATACCTGAAGGAAATAAATCTTCATAATTCTCATCTTCATCAGTGTAAAGCTCCTCTGATTTGGGTTCTGTTTTTATCTCCATCACGTTCCCGCCATCACTCATCAGTTTCACTGAAGAAAATAAATCATAATCTTCATCAGTCTGTTCTTCCTTCACTATGAGTTCTGTTTCCATCTCCATGAGTCTCCTGCAGTCCATCAGTCTGACAGAACACATGTTCAGCGGTCTGGTGTTCAGGATCTGCTGTTCTCCAGCGTTACAGACAGAATCCAGAGACTCTGTGGAGGTTTGATCAGTAGATTCATCCTGATTCAAGGTGTGATTACTGTCACACACAGTGTCCTGAGCGTCTGTGGGGTTTGACTCGACCTTTACCACAATCTGACAAACACACAACACATCATTAGCACAGGAGCTTTATAGAGAATATATGTGTGATGTATAACTTTGGTTTAATTTGACATGAATGACAGTTTAAAACAGTGAGAGTGATTGAGGTAAATGATGTGAATGTGTCCAAACCTCTGTGTTGAGTTCATCTCCTCTTGTCCTCAGCTTTTCCTCCAGTAACTTCACCTCTTTCTTCAGCTGACAGATTTCTGTGATGAAATCATCAATATCCAGCATGGACAGATCAGTTCCCACTGATTGACAGCACGTCTGTGACGTCATCGTCAACATCTCAACACAAACACTCACAGACAACACTCTGTTTAAACACTAAAGAGAGAAACTCAGAGTGATGTAAACACGCAGCGCTTGATGTTTGTCTTTCTTTCTTTCTTTAGTGGGTTTATCGGCGGACTGAAGCGCTGCAGAGCGACTCCTGCTGGACTGGAGACACAAGACGATCATCATGACGATCATTTCATACACTTTGTGATGCACTTTAATCCCTGTACCCAGTATTGAGGTAAAAGCCTCGTGCAGGTCCGCTGCTTTGGACTCTGTACAGTAAAGATCGGCTAGCTGTCGTTGCGAAAATAATGAGAAAATAGACTAAATATAGAATGCTGTGGAATCATGTTAAAAAATGTAACAATGTTTTATATTCCTCTATAAAATGGTTTTGCAATCAGATCTAAAAACGCTTCTTCTCAACAACCTTTCCAACAGTTTTAAACGCATCTAAAGTCAACAATGATTGATGAGGAGAAAAATGTTGATCTTGTAGTTCAAAAATTGCTCAGACAAAGAAGGTCCAGGTGTCAAAGATTTAACTTTATTTGTTCAAGTCAAACAAAGTGAGATGTTCCCAAAAGCATCTGAAAATCGGGTGTTTTCCAACCTCTAGTTATACTGAAACTACTCAGAGGCGTTTCCTTTCGAAACCAATCAGGTAGATTCCCCGCTATCTCTTATTTTTTAATATCCAACTGTTTTTGTCTGAGACCATTATTTCAAGGCAACAAGGTTTTTGATCTAATGGTGGAATGTCAACATTGACTCATTTTTTAATACGTTTTGACATATTTGGGTCAGGCCTTTAAACATCACCGGATTTTGCATTGCTGAAAATGATAAAGATATTTTTATGAAAACAATTACTGCATAAGTATACGTATGTTGATTCTATCATTCAAACAATCTTGATTCTAATACTCATCTAAGTTAATGTGATTTCTGATCTACTAACACAACTATGTTACAAACATTCCTATGAATACTTCTTTATAACCGGGGTGAATAACAGTGCCCAGTGCACATAAAATATATCTAAATATGTCTTGTCTGTGCCCAAAATCACTCAGAAATTACACAATACACTCAGGCGTTTCTGAAAAGTGATCTCTGTTGAAGAGATTATCTCCCTTTAGAGTTGACTTTGAGCTTTATAACGTCACAGATCTTTTTATGCTGAAACGGTAACGTTAAAGGGGTTAAAAAAGCAAAATCGAATCCGAGCGGCTCTTTAACGTTTCTTCTTTATGTTAATATAAGGGTGAGTTTGGATCATAGTGTCAGATGTCTATCTGTTTAAGATCCTGCGACTGCGCATGTGTTGTTCTGCAACAAAACGTCATGTCTATAGTTTGGAGCATTATAGACTATCGAACAGTTTTTTCTATCGTTATTGATAAAGGCGTGAAGTTTAATGTAAAAGTGTATTTGACTGGTTTAGATTCACTTCCGGTTTCAGTTTATTATTATTTATTTTTAAATAATTTCAATTAAATTTATTCAATATAGGGCTTTTCACAATGTGCATTGTTCCAAAGTGGCTTTACAGGAGAAAAACAGAAAATACAGAAAGGTAAAACACAGCACAGTGCATGGTGTTTATAGACCAAGCAAGATCATTCTAATAAATAATTAAATCAATAAATAGATGCAATCTCCCGGTGAGCAAGCCAACACTGCACTGCTGTGGCGAGGAACCCAAACTCCAATGATGAATAAATGGAGGAAAAAAACCTCGGGAGAAACCAGACTCAGCCGGCAGGGCCAGATCTCGTATGACGTGTCAAAGCTGCACTCAAGGATCAAGAAGAACATCCATGAAGAACAGGGAGAGCCCACCACCAGTGACCCAGGAAGTCCCACCCTTAAAGCGTGCAGGTCCAAACCGTTCCCACTCCGCGATAGAAAACAGAGAAGCAACCAGGGAAAAATAGTAATGGCATGTTGTAACTTTATTCCTCTGCTGTCCCACATCGACCACAAAACAAGACCCGACCCACACAGCCCCGACAAATAAAATCCCCACCATTCCCCACAAACACCCGCCCAGCAACCTCCAATCAGGGCTACTGAGTGCAGCTATAACTTCAAACTGCTGACACGTGATATAAGTTTAGCATTAATGTGACAAGTAGTCCATCTTACTATAAATAACATTTTTACATTTAAAATATGAAGTAAATTGAATTGTTGTGAAATCTATTAATACCTTATGAATTTAGTGAATACAAGTAAAAAAAGAAGCAGATCTGAGTAACTACATTTTTTGCAGTGACAAATAACATTGTGTTAATCAAAATCTCAAGTCAAAGCACTAAAACAAGTTAAACATCATGTTTGTTCTGCAGCAGGTAAATCTTCATCACCTCCTCTGTTCTCTCTTGTACACTGAAATCAAAATATCTGCGGCATATGTAAATCATTAACTACAAGTGATCATATGAACAAGTTATTCATAAGATTGTATGCGACACAATTCATGTTCCTTTCCATTCATTCACAACAAAAATAGATCTGCAGACTGCAGATAAATGCCCTCTCTGATTCAAACCACATGTAGTTCCACAGATCAGAGAAAATTCATTTCACAAGAACACAGAACTGCAAGTTTAAGCTAAATTATTCCAATGTTATAGATGCTGTAGATAAAAATGATAAAAGACACTATGATGATTCCAGTGCAGTTTGTTCTTCAGCATGTTTCTCCTGATGAATCTTAAGACGTTTTAAATAAGTGAATCTCTCTCCACAGATGGAGCAGTGATAAGGTTTCTCTCCAGTGTGAATCTCTCATGGGATTTCAAGACACCTGGTTGAGCAAACATCTTGTCACATTAAAAACATTGGTAAGGTTTTTCTCCTGTATGAATTCTCTGATGAACTCTGAAATTAGATCGTCCAGAGAAGCTCTTTCCACAGATGGAGCAGTGATAAGGTTTCTCTCCAGTGTGAACTCTCTCATGGGATTTCAGGACACCTGGTCGAGCAAACGTCTTGTCACAATAAAAACATTGGTAAGGTTTTTCTCCTGTATGAGTTCTCTGATGCATTAGTAAGTAAACATTTGTAGTGAAACTCTTCTCACAAACACTGCACTTATGAGGTTTTTCTCCAGTGTGAACTGCCCGATGATCTCTGAAATTAGATCGTCCAGAGAAGCTCTTTCCACAGATGGAGCAGTGATAAGGTTTCTCTCCAGTGTGAACTCTCTCATGGGTTCTGAGGACATCTGATTGAGCAAACGTCTTGTCACACTGAGAACATTTATAAGGTTTTTCACCTGAATGAATTCTCTGATGTTTTGTTAAACTGTTTTGTCGGCTAAAACTATTTCCACAAAGTCTGCACTCATAAGGTTTTTCTCCAGTGTGAATTCTCACATGAACTTTGTAAGAAAAATGATCAGTAAAGCTATTTCCACAGTGAGAGCAAATGTAAAGTTTTTCTCCAGTGTGAATTCTCTGATGACGTTTAAAAGTATTTGGATCAGCAAAGCTCTTTCCACAGTGAGAGCAGAGGTAAGGTTTCTCTCCAGTGTGAACTCTCTCATGAGTTACCAGATTAGATTTCTGACAGAAGCGTTTATCACAGTGTGAACACTGATAGAGTTTCTCCCCAGTGTGTTCTCTGGTGGGACTTTAAAGCATTTGATCTCCTATAAGTTTTTCCACATTCACTGCACTCATACGGTCTCTCACTGGTGTGAACACGCATGTGTTTTGTCAAATCAGATTTGTGGTTAAATCTCCACTCACAGTGAGGACAAGCGTACGGTTTTTCCCCCGTGTGGATTCTCTGATGAGCAACAAGATTTCCTTTGGTTCTGAAATATTTGTCACATTCAGTGCAGTGGAAAGACTTTTCTCCAGTGTGTGTCCTCATGTGAACCTCCAGAATAGAAGCGGAGACACAAGCTCTCCCACACACCTCACAATGAAACTTCTTTACTCTGTGCTCTTGTGAATGAAGTTTCTTCTCTTGTAAGGTAGGAAAGCTGATGTCACATCTGGTGCAGGTGAAGAGTTTCTGTTCTGTGTGTTTTCTCTCATGTGTCTCTAAACGTCTCTGTGAACTGAATGTCTTTCCACAGGTGATGCAGGAAAGAGTTTGTGCTGTCAGTCGCTGTTTTGATGTAGAGGCCGTTTCTCCATCACAACATGAATCATCTGAGACAAACACAAGCGTAATAAAGAGTGAAAATAAGAGAGTCAATTTAATTTCTGTATCATGTTTTATATTTACACAGCAGAAGAATACAGCAGACAGTCTTTTTAAGGTGTTAAATACAGAGTTGTGACAACTTCACACTATAACCACAATAAATACCTAAAAACGTTAACTTGTGCTATATATCAGAACATCTCACACTGACCCTGTTAAACATAAATAACATTTCTAGAAAAGTTGGGAAAGGTTGAAACACGTGACACCACCATATGATATTCACAACAGAACAGAGAAAACAAACCTCAAATGATGTGCATCATATAAGTCATGTGAAAACATTTTTAAAGCTGCTGTTTACAATGATTTTATAACAGTTAAGAGGCTTAGACACCACACAGAGCGGAGAAAAACCCCTCAGCTGTTATCAAGCCCTCACAGCACACATACGTCTGGGAGACGTCTATTTGATGTCTGCGCTGACATCTGCGAGATGGTTTTGACTGTTTGCTCATCTGCCGTCAGACGTCTGTGAGATGTGTCTGATGTAGAAGGGATGTAAAACTGCTCTTTCTAAGACGTTTATCAGATGGTTTAACACGGCAGATCTTTAGCAGACATCCTCGTGTTATCTGGGAAGTTTATCAGACTCAGTGTGTTTGTGACTTCAATGCTGTAAAAACTCACATGACAGTGAAAAAGAAACAGAAGAAACATACCTGAAGGAATAAGATCATCATCTTCATCAGTGTGAAGTTCCTCGGCTGTTGGTTCTGTTTTTATCTCCATCATGTTCCCGCTGTTCATCAGTTTGACTGAAGAAAATAAATCATAATCTTCATCAGTCTGTTCTTCCTTCACTATGGGTTCTGTTTCCATCTCCATCAGTCTCCTGCAGTCCATCAGTCTGACAGAACACATGTGACGTCATCGTCAACATCTCAACACAAACACTCACAGACAACACTCTGTTTTAAACACTAAAGAGAGAAACTCAGAGTGATGTAAACACGCAGCGCTTGGTGTTTGTCTTTCTTTCTTTCTTTAGTGGGTTTATCGGCGGACTGAAGCGCTGCAGAGCGACTCCTGCTGGACTGGAGACACATCGCACTATTTCATACAGTTGGCTGATTTATCTCAACACCCCATTAATTCCCAGTTTGAATTGAACCACTATCAACTATATGTGAAGTCTATATTTAGAAATGCTTAAACGGTAGTAAAATAATTCACTTGCAAAAAAACGTGTAACATCATGTGGATCATATTCAACACCACATTGTGAGTGATGCTGTGTTTAGACTTATTGTAATAAGATTAATGATGGATAATACAAAACATTTAAACATTAATGTTCTTATGATCTAATCCAATGCTCACAAGCTCTCTTTACCAGGACTTGCTTTCATTGTGGAGGGTTCTGTGATGGGCTCCACATGATGAGGAGAAAAATGTTGATCTTGTAGTTCAAAAATTGCTCAGACAAAGAAGGTCCAGGTGTCAAAGATTTAACTTTATTTGTTCAAGTCAAACAAAGTGAGATGTTCCCAAAAGCATCTGAAAATCGGGTGTTTTCCAACCTCTAGTTATACTGAAACTACTCAGAGGCGTTTCCTTTCGAAACCAATCAGGTAGATTCCCGCTATCTCTTATTTTTTATTATCCAACTGTTTTTGTCTGAGACCATTATTTCAAGGCAACAAGGTTTTTGATCTAATGGTGGAATGTCAACATTGACTCATTTTTTTTAAAAATAAGCTGCGCTACAAGGTCTTTGGTCTAATGGTGGAATGTCAACATTGACTCATTTTTTAATACGTTTTGACATATTTGGGTCAGGCCTTTAAAACATCACTGGATTTTGTATTGCTGAAAATGATTAAGATATTTTTATGAAAACAATTACTGCATAAGTATAAGTATGTTGATTCTATCATTCAAACAATCTTGATTCTAATACTCATCTAAGTTAATGTGATTTCTGATCTACTAACACAACTATGTTACAAACATTCCTATGAATACTTCTTTATAACCGGGGTGAATAACAGTGCCCAGTGCACGTAAAATATATCTAAATATGTCTTGTCTGTGCCCAAAATCACTCAGAAATTACACAATACACGCAGCAGCAATAACTGTTTATTAGTGAAATTCTGTCTAGTTCAGTCAAAGCAAAATCTACTAGATGTAAGTTGATTTGGAGGCCTTGCGTGGCTCAGTGGTTCTGGTCGTGTGTTGTTATCTTGATGACGGCCACCAGATTCTTTGATGTTGTATGTTGAAAGACGGTTTCTCATACACATAGTCATAAGTGTGTCCTTTAATAGGAAGATATAAACTGTGGGTCAAATAAAGGTGTAAACAGACTTCTTTGCTCTTATATTTGTCAACTTTGCCAAATAAACGTCCTTCTTTTTGGAAACGACACAAATCATTTCTGAGGGTATTTTCTTTATACTGTTTTGAAAGTACGATGTGTTTAGTCAGTGTTTACCAGGAAAAGTTCATTCCTGTAAAGATGTTTTGTAACGAGGGATATTGTAAGAAAAAGTAATTTACAAATACAACTGAACCTTATTATTACTGTAAATACTCGAAACCGTTCCAGGTCTATACAGTTTATTGCAGTTAATGAAATAAACAGTTAAGGATTGTCCAATATAAAGCAGGCTTGAAAGGTACGGTGCATTTTTTAACCATCTGTGACCCTGCCTGTGAAAAGCCAGCTTAAGTAAAGCTTTGTGATGTACTGTTGTTTCTTTACGTGAAATCATTCTACATAATGTAAAGAATATTCTGTGGAAATATAATTCTTTGACCTACAGATCCAACTGTGGATATGACTTCATGATCTTAAGATCTAAGGATTTGAGCCCAGGTTCATGAGACCTCTCTCTGTCAGGACATGAACTCAAAATATCAACTCTGTTGTGACTTCAAACTTCCGATCAACCACAAGAAGGATACAGAGACAAAGGGGAAAAACGACAGGCGAGAGACAATGAGAGAATAAACTGAGCAAAGTTTATTAAATGATATACGCTGCGTTTCTTTGTCTGACTAGAAACAAATTCAACAGGTGTTCTTATACCATCGGCTTTACAACTTTCATGTCTCGTGACGTTATAATGAACCTTGAGAATGTTGAGACCACTGTTCAATAAACCACTAGACAAAACACATACAGCATCCAACCTAAGATTAAACAAGAAGAAAAGTCATAACTAGATAGAACGAAATGAATAAAATATATAACTAATTCATATTTAGAAATGAGAAGGAATATACAAAAAAAGAATAATGATGATAATAAAAGATGAAAACAAATGTATGTCTGTACTCGAGTCAGGAATTCATCATCTCTCAGATAACACACACACATTCTTACATATATATTTTTCCTTAAAATCAAACCTGAGAAAAGTTGTGAGTATATTGTGTTTCTGGATAAAACTGAACAAAGCCGTCGTAAATTGAATCAATAAATTCTCAAAGTTTGGAGAAACTCAGTTGTCTTAAATCTCAGAAGGTAAATTGTTGAGCGTGTTTATTGGTCGACAGGATTATGTTGGCTCAGTAATTGCAACTTTGGCAATTAAAACATTATTTCAAAATCAATCACGAACTGATTCAATAATGATCCCTGTTAACAAAAAACACCTTTTATAATTAAAAACTGTACATGTATTCTGGATCAAATCTAAAGAAAAATGACTTGTAGACAACGAACTCGAACCTTCTAACAAACGCTCATCCTCACATCCATAAATCGTGCAGCGCAGATTGTCATCATCACAGAACAAGCCGACTGTAATAACACGCTCTTCACATTGAGCCACAGAAACCTATGAAGATTTTCCGGCAGTTTCTTCTTTTGCGTGTTTCTTTTCGTGAGCTCGAAAACTTCCTAATTGAGCGAATCTCTGGCCGCAGACGGAGCAGTGATAAGGTTTCTCTCCAGTGTGAACTCTCTCATGGGTTTTCAAGAAAACTGCTTGATTGAACGTCTTGTCACACTGAGAACATTTGAAGGGTCTTTCACCTGTGTGAAGTCTCTGATGTGTCGCTAAATAGGAACGGTGAGCAAAACTCTTTCCACAAACACTGCAGGGATGAAGTTTCTCTCCAGTGTGAATTCTCTCATGAAAGCTGAAAGAAGTTGGTGTAGAAAACCTCTTTCCACAGTGAGAGCAGAGGTAAGGTTTCTCTCCAGTGTGAACTCTCTCATGACGTATCAGATGAAATTTCTCACGGAAGCGTTTATCACAGTGTGAACACTGATAGAGTTTCTCCCCGGAGTGAGTTCTCTGGTGTACCTTCAGACCATGTGACTGTCTAAAGGTTTTTCCACATTCACTGCACTGATACGGTTTCTCGTTGGTGTGTAAACGCATGTGTTCCTTCATATGAGGTTTGTGGTTGAATCTCTTCTCACAGTGAGGACACTTGTGGGGTTTTTCTCCCGTGTGGATTCTCTGATGAGTAACAAGATTTGCTTTGGTGCTGAAATATTTGTCACATTCACTGCAGTGATACCGTCTCTCATTAGTGTGCAGACGCACATGCATGTTTAAACTGGATCCATCGCTAAATCTCTTCTCACAGTGAGGACACTCGTAAGGTTTTTCTCCCGTGTGAATTCTCTTATGAGTTAAAAGATATTGTTTGCTGCTGAAATATTTGTCACATTCAGTGCAGTGGAAAGGTTTTTCTCCAGTGTGTGTCCTCATGTGGATTTTTAGCTTAGTAGCAGAGACACAATTCTTCCCGCACTGCTGACAGTGAAAGTGTTGGTCTCTGTGCTCTTGTGAATGAAGTTTCTTCTCTTGTAAGGTAGGAAAGCTGATGTCACATCTGGTGCAGGTGAAGAGTTTCTGTTCTGTGTGTTTTCTCTCATGTGTCTCTAAACGTCTCTGTGAACTGAATGTCTTTCCACAGGTGATGCAGGAAAGAGTTTGTGCTGTCAGTCGCTGTTTTGATGTAGAGGCCGTTTCTCCATCACCACATGAATCATCTGAAACAAACACAACAGCGTTAAGAAGAAGCTCCAGCACATCTGAAACTACATCAGTGTTGACTGAGAAACTTTTTTGTGCGTTTGTGACTGAAGTGATGTAAAAAACACTTTTTATGAAACAGGAACTGACATGACGGTGAAATATTGTGAAAAGACAACAGAAGAAACAGACCTGAAGGAATGAAATCATCATCATCATCATCATTCTCTTCTTGATCAGTGTGATGTTCTTCTTCTTCTTCTTCTGGTGTTTGTGTTTGTGTTTTCATCTTCATGAGTTTCCTGCAGTCCATCAGTCTGACAGAACACATGTTCAGTGGTCTGGTGTTCAGGATCTGCTGTTCTCCAGCGTTACAGACAGAATCCAGAGACTCTGTGGAGGTTTGATCAGTAGATTCATCCTGATTCAAGGTGTGATTACTGTCACACACAGTGTCCTGAGCGTCTGTGGGGTTTGTGTCAGTATAACAGAGTAAAGTGAGGCTGAGCTCTGAGTCCTGTGTGTGTCTGGACTTCTGTTCAGAGAGGAAATATATTTACATCAAGTTATAAACTATGACAGTGAGATGAAAAACAGTATTAAAACACGTTTAAAACAGTGAGAGTGATTGAGGTAAATGATGTGAATGTGTCCAAACCTCTGTGTTGAGTTCATCTCCTCTTGTCCTCAGCTTTTCCTCCAGTAACTTCACCTCTTTCTTCAGCTGACAGATTTCTGTGATGAAATCATCAATATCCAGCATGGACAGATCAGTTCCCACTGATTGACAGCACGTCTGTGACGTCATCATCAACACCTCAACACAAAAAAGACACACTCAAAAACATTATTTTAATATTATTATAAATGACAGCGGCTAAATCTACACACAACTGGTCCGTCTGTAACTTTGGTTCTCTACCATAATATTAAAACTCTTAGTTTTTCAATGAGTTTCATGTGTTGTGGCGGCACTGAGCAGTATCATTGATCTGATTAACACTTTCAATACACACATCGGTCACTGGATCGCACGTCAGATTTAAACACGATATTCTCACATTTCTTCTCGTTTGTTCTGGAACTGTGAATGACTCAAAGTCATTTTGTGGAACCAGCTCCCCCAGGACATTAGACCTCCATTGTTGCATTCAAATCTAAGTTAAAAACTCATTTTTATTCCCTGGCCTTTTTTGCTTCTTAAATTGGCACTCCTGTTTGTTATCTGTATTTTCTGTGTTGTGTGTTTTTTACTTTTTATTTTATGTTTCATACAATTGTGATTATTGGTGCTATGTGTTTTTATTCTAATTGTGCTTTTCTGGTCACTGATTGTACAGCACTTTGGTCAGCTTGCGCTGTGTGTAAATGTGCTTTATAAATTAAAATTACTTACTTACTTACTTACTTACAAAGCGTCCAACACAAAACAGCAAGAAAACTTTGCATCCACCGTAAATAAAGCACTAAAATGAGAAAATCTAAGAGATGAAAACATGTAGCGCTTGATATGCTTCTCCTTCTTCTTCTTCTTCTTTTTAATGGCGGCGGCAACTTCCTATTTAGTTCCACTGCCGCCACCTATCGTACTGGAGTGTATGCCAAAGATTGGCATTCCTCGGCATGATAAAAAACTATTATTATTATTATATGAATTAGTCCTGTCTCTTTCAAAAAACGAAACAAATAGCGCTTGATGTCTTTCTTCTTTCTTTCTTTCTTTCTTTAGTGGGTTTATCCGCGAACTAAAGAACTGCTGAGCGACTCCTGCTGGACTGGAGACAAAATCATTATTTCATACATTTTGTGATAAATTTTATCACCGTACCCAGGAAACACAGTGGCGTTAGTTTTCTATTAGAATCGTAGAAAAGTTCCAGATGTGGACACTTCTTCAAATAACGTCGTTAAATCCCATAGAAACGCACACTGGTCTCTTGTATCATTTATATATATATATATATATATATATATATATATATATATATAATGTATTGTATTATAAGGGGGGGGAAATGTGTTTATCATTTATCATTAATCCTTAACATTTTAATCTTAGTTTAGTGTGAAAACACAACAAATAGTGTATTTCTATACACTAGTGCGGGCGCCTGACGCTCTTCATCGTCTCTTTTTCCAATAGATAGGCCTATGCCCGGAGCCGTTGAAAAACAGAGTTACGACACTTGTAAAAACGTCCGTTGGAAGAATGGAATGCGAAAGTAAGTCGTGTCATGGAGTGTACCCAGATAGCACAGGTAACACAGATGTCTGCTAAAGATCTTGACATCTGGAAAACATCTCCTGTGTAAAAACATCTGCTAAACATCTTAGAAAGAGCTGTTGTACATCCATTCTAAATCATACACATCTGACAGCAGACGTCTCAGAGATGTAGAGCAGATAAACAAACAACATCTGCCAGATGTCTCTCAGATGAAAATACAGACAGTGTGGATTTGTTTGGAATTATATATAATAATATATATATATATATAAATAAATGATTGAATACTACAATCTGTTTGTGAGAGGTGGGAAATGTTGGGAGTGTTTCAATACAGTGACGGTCATTTTCTTTCTCCTGCCAGGAGAGGGCGCTACTTCACAAAGAAAGCTTTTCGACAAGATCGTGATCACGTGTTATATATAACCTCATTTTAACATATTTGTGTACTTGTGTAAAGCTAGTAGTTTTGCTCTGTCTTCTATCCTGTCACCATGGTGACAGCCTACCCAGATAGCACACATACGTCTGGTTTACGTCTATTTGACGTCTGCATTTACATCTGCAAGACATCTACAATACATTGTTTGCTCATCTGCAATACATCTCGGAGACGTCTGCTGTCAGACGTCATATAGACCTCTAGAAGATGTCTGTAAGATGTGTATGATTTAGAATGGCTGTAAAGCTGCTCTTTCTAAGATGTTTAGCAGATGTTTTTACGCAGCAGATCTCCAGATCTTTACCAGACGTATTACAGACGTTCAGATGTCTCCGAGACGTATTGCAGATGAGCAAACTATGTATTGTAGATGTCTTGCAGATGTAAATTCAGACGTCAAATAGATGTAAGCCAGATGGATTGTGCTATCTGGGTATAGCCTTCAGCTTACAATGCTAAACGTTTTTTTTACATTGTTGATGCAAATATTGTCCGTTTTGATTGTCGCCAACATCTGTATAATATACAAATTATTCAGATTCCAGATTAATCATGAGTTCTCCAAAAATATAATATGCATAGAAATGCATGTATGTTAAATTCATGCACAAGTGAGATTTACAAACAGTAGTCAACTTAAAGCATCTCAAAGGGTTTTTACATTACATTTACATTTACATTACATTTATGCATTCGGCAGACGCTTTTATCCAAAGCGATTTACATTGCTTTATCCTATACATTTGTACATAGGTATTTGCAATCCCCTGGGATCGAAACCCACAACCTTGCGTTGTTAACACAATGCTCTTACCACTGAGCTACAGGAAAGCTTTTTACATACATCTGTTGAGATTTGATGTACATGTTAAAGCTCCAATTTAGTCCCATGAACCTCCAGAGAATGATGAGAAGCTTGTCTGAAGGAGCGCTCTCATTTCTCCAGAGCTGATAGTGTTGGGAAAAGTACTTTGAAAGGAACTTTGTGCTACCACTGCTTTGAATCTGCTGTGTAGTCATGGCAAATACAGTTAGGTCCTGATTTAAAACCAGAGCTATTACAGAGTAACATTTTCTAAGAGCATAATCTTATTTAAGATACAGATAAGAGAAGGAAGAATCCCCCAAAAAATCCTAAAACCGATTTAAACTTTTAACATTTATTGATGATACAAGATGGTGGAAATACTTTATGATCTCCCAGATGCATTGACTGCAAAACACTGATAAACACAGACGCTCACAAAACATGATTCTACCGAGTTAAGTAAAACGTCTTTTAATTATGGAAGTAATGTGACGCCATGCAGACATTTTTATCCACCGTTCACTTTATGACAAACTTAACAGAGTGTTGATTATCGCATTGGATTGTGCAGTTTAACATACAACTAGAATTAAAATACTTTCTTCGTGTGCTAAGAATCCTAAATCAAGTTTCTTATACAAATGAGCGAAAAATCCCAATTTAACATATAAGGGATGTTGAGTGAATTAAACGTTTCTGTAGTACACCCCTGATGTGTAAGTGTAGCAAAATGGAAAAAAGAGGAGGAACTTCAATGCAGTCGCATGATCGAATCAATACATACATTTGCTATTGTTTTATAAAAATTACACCTGTATATTTGTTGAACATTACATTTACATTTACATTTACATTTAGTCATTTGGCAGACGCTTTTATCCAAAGCGACTTACAGATGGGGTAAACAATTGAAGCAATTCGGACAACGCAAGTACAACAAAAAGCAAAAGTGCAATCAATAAAACTGGCTTCATAAAGCCTACCACAGTATACAGTGCTAAGTTAGGTTAGATTTTTTTTTTTTTTAACTAGGTTATTTTTTTTTTTTTTTTTTTTTTTTTTTTTTTTTGTAGAAAAGAGATAGAAGTCAGGACTAATCGGTAAGGTGTTGACGGAAGAGATGTGTTTTCAGACGATTCTTAAAGATGGCTACAGAATCTGCAGATCTTGTTGCCGCGGGCAGATCGTTCCACAAAAGTGGTACCGATCCAGTGAAGGTTCGTGAGATCGATTTTTTACCTTTTTGTGATGGCACCACAAGACGTCGCTCGTTTGCAGAGCGCAGAGATCTGGTGGGTACATACGTCTGCATTAGCGAAAGAAGATAAGGGGGAGCCAAACCAGTGGTGGACTTGTAGGCTAGGAGGAGGGATTTGAATTTGATGCGAGCCGCAATAGGGAGCCAATGTAACTTTAAGAAGAGAGGAGTGACGTGTGCTCTCTTCGGTTCGTTGAAGACCACTCTTGCCGCTGCATTCTGGATCATCTGTAGAGGTTTGGTTGTGCAAGCAGGGAGTCCAGCCATTAGCGCATTGCAGTAGTCCAGTCTGGACAGAACAAGGGCCTGGACAAGGACTTGCGTAGCATGCTCTGATAGGAAGGGTCTAATTTTTCGAATATTGTAGAGGATGAATCTACAGGACCTTGCGGTGCTGGCAACCTGATCTGTGAAGTTAAGCTGATCATCGATGACCACTCCCAGGTTTCTGGCCTTTCTGGAGGGTGTGATGGTTGATGAGCCCAGTTGAATAGAGAAGTTGTGATGAGTCTTTGTGTCAGCCGGGATTACAAGCAGTTTTTTGCAAGGTTCAGCTGCAGGTGATGGTCCTTCATCCAGAGCGAGATGTCGGCTAGGCATGCTGAAATGCGTGCAGAAACTGTCGGATCGTCTGGGTGAAAAGACAGGTGGAGTTGTGTATCATCCGCGTAGCAGTGATAGGAAAAGCCATGTTTCCGAATGACAGAGCCTAGGGATGTCATGTATACAGAAAATAGCAACGGACCAAGCACTGAGCCCTGAGGCACCCCTGTGTCAAGATGTTGGGACTCGGAGACCTCACCTCTCCACGATACTCTAAATGACCTACCTGAGAGGTAAGACCTGAACCATTCTAGGACCATTCCAGAGACACCCATAGCCTTGAGGGTCGACAGGAGGATGTGATGGTTGACAGTGTCAAAGGCAGCGGATAGATCCAGCAGGATAAGAACTGATGAATTTGAGGTAGCTCTTTCCAGTCTCAGTGCTACAATGACCGAGAGCAGCGCTGTCTCAGTGGAATGACCGCTCTTGAAACCAGACTGGTTGCTGTCCAGGAGGTTGTTCTGTGTGAGATAGGATGAGAGTTGGTTACATACAACACGTTCAAGAGTTTTTGCAATGAATGGGAGGAGAGATACCGGTCTGTAGTTTTCTAACAGTGCAGGATTAAGAGTGGGTTTCTTCAGTAGTGGTGTAATGCGCGCCTCTTTGAAGAGTGTGGGAAATGTACCAGTGGTAAGAGACAAGTTGATAATGTGGGTCAGAGTGGGAACAACCGATGGAGAGATGGCCTGGAGGAGATGAGTGGGGATGGGATCGAGTGGGCAGGTAGTCGGGTGGTTAGAAGAAATGACCTTGGAAACGTCGTCTTCAGAAAGTAGAGAGAAAGAGGGGAGTGGAAAATGTCCGCTATGTGGAAAATGAGGGGAGTGGAAAATGAGGGGAGTGGAAAATGTCCCAAACATCAGTCCGCTAACGCGCTTTTTGTTTTTGCACTGAATCTTTGCTAAAAAAAATGTATCATTGAACATATCGTAAGCATCAGACAGTGATCTTATCTTGCTGTGTTATCCATAATGCAACTTGAGTCAACTTGCTGTCATAATGTTGTTCATTTCCTGAACAGGGGTGATGAGATCATCTACAGAAATGCACTTAAAACTGCACAAAATTGAATGCCGTCTGAGCCAAAAGCACTAATCATGATGTCTCTGAGAGAGCAAAGGCCCTGGGGAATTATGGGAAGTAATCATAATGTAGCCTCATGTTACTGTTTTCTGTGTTTAAATGCAAACACATGTCATTGATATGATATATAGCCTGTTATCATTCTAAGCCTATGTAAAATAAGACTGCAGTTATTACTCGAGCTAGAATGCCATTTGATTTTATACACGTCTGCAGTATCAATGTCTACATACAGTTTCGACGAGATGATATTATGTAATACAACTAGCGGGTAAAACTTACTTGATGCAACTGCCTATAAATTCAGTGAAGAAATGGTAGGAAATAGATTTTTAAAGGATGAACATTTCCACTCCAATTATTCCAACCGTAGCGGCAGACAAACATTCGGTTGTTTGAAGCTCAAGAGAATTTGTTTGACTGATCTGTTTTGTGAGTTTCTGAAGAAGGAAATCCATTCAGCCCACCGATTGCATCTTCTTTAAGCTATTTCACACGATTTAGTCGTCTTAAACAAGTATCTATGCTGGTGGTGGTTTAGGTTAAGAAAACAATATGTTTCAGTCATTTATATTGCAGTATGGAAAAATCTTTTATTGAGCGTCGCCAAAAAGCAACCCCGTCATTGAAACAAGTGGTCGAGCCATATGTAATATTTTTAAGAAGTTATTTCAAAATCTGATATTTGGCATTAGAAGACCAACACTGTGTCATAAGCAAGTACACTGTCAATCATGTTTTTGCTGCCCTACGTTTTAAAGTACAATCAAGTTCACTTTACAAGTCATTTCAACCTACTTTGCATTTTAGTGACTTTAACAAAAAGATATAGTATAGTTAAAAATGTGATTCTACTTGAAACTAATGTGATACTTCACCCAAAAACGAAAATTCGAGTTGTTCCAAATCTGTATACATGATAACCAAACAGATCTCAACACCCATTGACTCATAGTTGGAAAAATTACTTAATAATTTTTTTGGTTCTGTTGAACACAAAAGAAGACATTTTGAAGAATGTAGGACAGCAAATAGTTCAGGGGCACTTTGGACTACCATTGTTTTTCCCTACTATGGTAGTCAATGGGTGTTGAGATCTGTTTGGTTATAAGCATTCTTCCAAATATCTTTCTCCGTGTTCGTCAGAACAAAGAAATGTATACACATTTGGAACAACTCGAAGGTGAGTAAATGATGACAGAATTTTCATTTTTGGGTGAAGTATCCCTTTAAGGCTGCAAAAGACTGTATGTTTTACAGTGAACAGAACCCTGTATATTATTTCTTTGGAGAATAGGAACAGGGTGGAAATTCTTTGAGGTTGCTGTGGATATTTACTGTCACTGGAGGACTTGAGGGGGTTTGTGATGCGATGAATGACTATGTAAAATAGTGTCTGAATATAATGGTCGTTCATGCAGGTTATGCAAAGTGAGTTATTCTTACCAACTGAAGGCATTTCTGAGATTTCAACTCATCCAAGAAGTGTCGGAACAGTAGAGAAAAGCATCCGGTGTTAAACAGACGCACATTCTCCAGTGAGCTTGCTAACTGAAAGGGGGGGGCTTAGAGGGTATACTTAGGAGGATAGGACAGGGTCAAGGTTAAACCTTTTTTTGGACGTACTGTATATAATGTGTTTTCTTTTGATGAGGAATTTAATTTATTTATTTCTGTCTTAACTGAAACAAGACGTTAATTGTAAACTGTCTTTTGACATGACATATTCTGGAAAGTGATCAAATCGCTACACAATAATGGGTAAAACTACTTTGCTCAAAATTTTAATCACGATTAATAACCACAATTGGTCTTTTTTATTTAAAATAAAAAATTCAAAATGTGACGATTATGCTTAATCGTGGGAGGCAAGAATCATGATCACGATTAAAATACGATTCATTTAGAATACAATTCATGCGTTATATTAGTTTACGTATTGATGTCTTCAGTTATCAAACCAATATTCTATGTTGTCATATAAATATGCGTTTTAGAGTCCAGATAACATTGAAATGTTTTCTCTCAGCAGATGTTTCAAATAGAAGCTATTATTACACCAGCTTAGACTTTCCTTTTATAACTCAGAACGTGTGTCTAGATTTATGTGACTGAAAATTATAGAGCACATCAAATAAGCGCATGAAACGCCACAGTATGCAATGAATAAGAAAAGCACGGTCACATTTATTCTTGCTTTTTGGAGAGGGGGGTTAATAGTTAGCATGCACTAAGCAGGAAACAGAAGGATTGAGTATTTTTTCATTAAAACGGTATCAGAGAAGCCGAGCAGTGGTCTGTCACATGATAATTTATGAGCAATATGAAATGATCGCTATGATCCGTGATGTGTCTCCAGTCCAGCAGGAGTCGCTCTGCAGCGCTTCAGTCCGCCGATAAACCCACTAAAGAAAGAAAGAAAGACAAACACCAAGCGCTGCGTGTTTACATCACTCTGAGTTTCTCTCTTTAGTGTTTAAACAGAGTGTTGTCTGTGAGTGTTTGTGTTGAGATGTTGACGATGACGTCACAGACGTGCTGTCAATCAGTGGGAACTGATCTGTCCATGCTGGATATTGATGATTTCATCACAGAAATCTGTCAGCTGAAGAAAGAGGTGAAGTTACTGGAGGAAAAGCTGAGGACAAGAGGAGATGAACTCAACACAGAGGTTTGGACACATTCACATCATTTACCTCAATCACTCTCACTGTTTTAAACGTGTTTTAATACTGTTTTTCATCTCACTGTCATAGTTTATAACTTGATGTAAATATATTTCCTCTCTGAACAGAAGTCCAGACACACACAGGACTCAGAGCTCAGCCTCACTTTACTCTGTTATACTGACACAAACCCCACAGACGCTCAGGACACTGTGTGTGACAGTAATCACACCTTGAATCAGGATGAATCTACTGATCAAACCTCCACAGAGTCTCTGGATTCTGTCTGTAACGCTGGAGAACAGCAGATCCTGAACACCAGACCACTGAACATGTGTTCTGTCAGACTGATGGACTGCAGGAGACTCATGGAGATGAGAAGACAAACCGAAGAAGAAGAAGAAGATGATCACACTGATGAAGATGAGAATCATGATGATGATTTTATTCCTTCAGGTATGTTTCTTCTGGTTTGTCACAATATTTCAACGTCATGTCAGTAACTGTTTCATAAAAGGTGCGCTTACATCTCAAATGCAATAAAAAGTTTCTCAGTGGACACTGATGTAGTTTCAGATGTGCTGGAGCTTCTTCTTAACGCTGTTGTGTTTGTTTCAGATGATTCATGTGGTGATGGAGAAACGGCCTCTACATCAAAACAGCGACTGACAGCACAAACTCTTTCCTGCATCACCTGTGGAAAGACATTCAGTTCACAGAGACGTTTAGAGACACATGAGAGAAAACACACAGAACAGAAACTCTTCACCTGCACCAGATGTGACATCAGCTTTCCTACCTTACAAGAGAAGAAACTTCATTCACAAGAGCACAGAGACCACAAACACTTTCACTGTCAGCAGTGTGGAAAGAATTGTGTCTCCGCTTCTAGTCTGAAGGTCCACATGAGGACACACACTGGAGAAAAACCTTTCCACTGCACTGAATGTGATAAATATTTCAGCACCAAAGCCTATCTTTTTACTCATAAGAGAATTCACACGGGAGAAAAACCCCATAAGTGTCCTCACTGTGAGAAGAGATTTACTGATGTATACGGTCTGAAGACCCATGTGCTCGTGCACAGTGATGAGAGAAGGTTTCAGTGCAGTGAATGTGGAAAAAGTTTCAAGCAGCCAACTGCTCTCACAATACACCAAAAAATACACACTGATGAGAAACTCTTTAAGTGTTCACACTGTGATAAACGCTTCCGTCAGATAGCTCATCTGACATCTCATGAGAGAATTCACACTGGAGAGAAACCTTTTCTCTGCTCTCACTGTGGAAAGAGCTTTACTGATCCATCACATTTCAGAGTTCATCAGAGAATTCACACTGGAGAGAAACCTTATCACTGCAGTGTTTGTGGGAAGAGTTTCACTCAACAAACTACACTACTAAAGCACCATAGAATTCATTCAGGTGAAAGACCCTTCAAATGTTCTCAGTGTGACAAGACGTTTGCTCGATCAGATGTCTTAAAAACCCATGAGAGAGTTCACACTGGAGAGAAACCTTATCACTGCTCCATCTGTGGAGAGAGATTCACTTATTTGGGAAGTTTTCAGACTCATCAGAAGAAACATGCTGAAGAACAAACTGCAGGATAATAATCATAGCGTCTCGCTCAAAGTCTGGAGTGCTCGTTCTGCCGGTGTTGGGGTCAATATCACTTTAAAAGGGAAAAACTATAATTCTTTCTCATGTGGTTGTAAATCTGTATGTGAGTCTTTCTTCTGTGGAAACAAAGAAGATACTTTGAGAAATGTCTCAGTGGTTTTGTGTTCGTACAATGGAAGTCAATGGGGTTTAGTGTTGTATGGTTATCAACATTCTTCAAAATATCTTCATTTTTGTTCCGCAGAAGATAGAAACTCATAGAGGTTTAGAAAGTGGATTGTTATTTAGAGTGTAAATTCAAGTGGAGTGTAAATTAATCTGGTTTAATTTAACTCTCAGTTTCGCGTGGTTAGTTATGGTAGTTTAGCATGTATCTCCACCACGCTGGATCAACAACACAAGCCATTATGTTTAAGTGAAAGCGTTAGAATCGTGTGATTTCAACATTGTTTGTCAATACAGTCGAAGCGTTTGTGTCTACTGTATACGCATGAATGCTACACAGATTTTGGTTTTGATTAATCCAAACTCAATCTGCAAAACACGCGATTAAGAATGCTGATGATTTATCTGTGAAGTACTTGAGAAGACAGGTTGTGTTTGGAAAAAGTGTCCTTAAAGATATTATATTGTGCAGTTTTATTATTTACGTAGTCGTACAACCATAAATAATCTGTCCTAATGGCAAGCCTGTCAATCTGAAGATGTGTTGATGATATTCAACAGTATACAGCTCATGTGGTCTGTGCATACTCCTGCTTATTTCACCATGTATAAATGTAAATGTGATTAAGCGTGGGAGTGGGATTCAAAATGTTGTATTTGATTTTTTTAACTGGTTGAATGTTTATAGAATTTGTAGGAAATTTGAAATTTACAATTTTGTATTTACAAGTAAAGTTAAAGCGATCTTTGAATTGTGTCGTTTTTGACTGTTGTGTAATGTCTGATATGTGTTCATCTGACATTCATAAATCAGTCCCAGCTAGCACAGGCATGTCTATAAGATGTCTGCTTAACGTCTTGGAAAGAGCAGTTTTACATTCTAAATCATAAACATCTTAACATAAACATTTGACAGCAGATGTCTTGCAGATGTAAATGCAGACATCAAATAGATGTACGCCAGATGTTTGTGTGCGATCAGGGGTTAACGTTACAGGTCTATGTGTAATATATTCCCTGCCCTGATAGCGCACATACATCTGGGAGACGTCTATTTGATGTCTGCATTTACATCTGCAAGACGTATTTATTTCATTGTTTGATCGTTTGCAATACATCTCTGAGACATCTGATGTCATAAAGACATCTTGAAGATGTCAGCAAGATGTTTATAATTTAAAATACAACAGTTGTTTTCGTGATGTTAGCAGACATTGATCTTACAGACATACATGTGCGATCTGGGTGATGCTGTATGTTCACACATGCATCTGAGAGATGACTATGTGATGTCTGCTTTTACATCTGCAAGATGTATTTTAGGATGGTTTGCTTTTTCTGCAATACATCTGTGAGACATTTAATGTCAGATCTCATATAGATGTCTGTAAGATGTTTATTATTTAGAAGGTACGTAAAACAGCTTTTGTTTATCAGATGTTTCTCCACAGCATGTTTTTCGGCTCTTCAGATCTTTAGCAGACGTCTGCTAAGTGCAACCTGTGCTATCTGGGATGGACACAAAGGACAACAATGTGTATGTGTTGAAATAATTCTATTAACTGCTGTAGTGGTGTTTTCAGGTCGGGTCAAGTACAGGACAAGTATTCATTCTGATTCAAACATTAGTGTATCTGTCAAAAACTGACAATCGGTTTAGAAATTTAAAAAGTTGTTTTGCCATTTATTCAGGTCAAAGTAGAAATTATAGTATTTAAAATAGTTTCTGTTAGTCTTCAGTACTGCTCAGAAACTGAAATTATTCTGCACACAAAACTAATTTTGACCCGAAGACCCCAGCAATACTGAACTCTAAACTCAACCGTCTCTTAACGTTTAAACTGATATTCTTGCTTTTGTATTAAATAAACATGTTATGCGATCGTCGATCTCTCATCTAGTGTTGAGTGTGATGTGTCTCCAGTCCAGCAGGAGTCGCTCTGCAGCGCTTCAGTCCGCCGATAAACCCACTAAAGAAAGAAAGAAAGACAAACATCAAGCGCTGCGTGATTATCGCACGTTGGCGAAACGGAAGTAAACGAAAACGCTACAAATCATTCTCGGTTTCGGGAGAACCAAAGAAACGAGCAGAAATGTGGGAATATCGCGTTAAGTTCCTGACATGTTGAGGAGAACAGCAGATCCTGAACACCAGACCCCTGAACGTGTGTTCCGTCAAACTAATGGACTGCAGGAGACTGATGGAGATGAGAAAGCAAACCACAGCAGAAGAAGAAGATCACACTGATGATGAAGATGAGAATCATCATGATGATGATGATGATGATGATGTCATCCCTTCAGGTATATACTTTACCCTTCAAATGTTAAGGGTCACTTGACCGAACTGGTTTTCGTACATGTCTATCACATAAACGAATTTAATTACAAAGCAAATGCACGATTTAGACTAACAGAATGTTAACTCCGTTAGAAAAATCGAGGGAGTGTAGATTTTAAGAAGTGTGGTTGCACTTTGGTTGTCAGATTGAACACAGAACAATAGGTGTTAAAACTGTTTACTTCTCTGTGATGTAAATAAATCGTGAATAATCCCTTGAAATGTGAATGAAGGATTACTATGGAGGTTGTCACATTCTGTTCCCACCCAAGCTAGCACATGTACGTAAATGTAATGTAGACTACATGTAATTGTGGATTACACCTGTGACAAACATCTCCACTTTTGTCTTGCAGCATTTAGTTCCGGTGTTTGAACCAAAGGCGTTTGAAAATAACTGGAGAAAGCTATCCAAAAAGCTATTCTCTGTAAGTCGCTTTGGATAAAAGCATCTTCTAAATGACAAAATGTTAATGTAATGTTCATCTCACAGACATCTGTTAAAGTTCTGGAGACCTGGAAAACATCTGCTGTGTACAAAACATCTGATAAACATCATGGAAAGAGCAGTTTTACATCCATTCTAAACCACAAAGATCTTACAGACTTCTTCTGACGTGTCATAGAGATGAGCCAACAATGTCTTGCCGATACAAATGCAGACATCAGATAGACGTCTGTCAGATGTATGTGTGCTATCCCAGTTAGCGCACTCCATCTGGCTTGCGTCTATTTGACGTCTGCATTTACATCTGCAAGACATCTGCAATAAAGAGGTTGCTCAACGGCAATATGTCTGTGATACGTCTGCTAAAGATCTGGAAAACATCTGCTGTGTACAACATCTGCTAAACATCTTAGAAAGAGCTGTTGTACATCCCTTCTTAATCATAAACATCTTACAGAAGTTTTCTATATGACGTCTGACAGCAGACATCTCCGAGACGTATTGCAGATGAGCAAACTATGTATTGCAGATGTAAATGCAGACGTCAAATAGACGTAAGCCAGATGGATGTCAATGTGCCCTGAAGTGATGGGTACGCTGGCTCCACCTTGCTTCAAATATATCCTTTTGACAAAATAATTAATTTGCATTTATCTTATAATAAAATAATAGTTTCAACATGATAAAGATGTTTAATAAATGATTAATCAACATTTAACATTTTGAGAATTAGAAATAGTGAGTCTCCAGTGATCTTCTTGCGAGGTCATCATGACTGTAAGAAAGGACTTCTTATCATCATTTGGGAAAAGATCCTTCTGGATCAGCAAAGCACTTATGCCTTTAGGTGTTTTGTGTGAATTCTTGTATTGTTACAAAAAAGTGTAGTAAGGAGTGGAACATCACGAGATGGACACGACGACCGGCAACCGACTTGACACATTTTGCTCCGTTCTATACTGTGTGCTTTCATATTTGATCATATTTGTCCTAGCTTGTGACTCTTAGAAGTGTTTGCAAGCTCTGTGTCCTTGTACTGTGATTATGTATAGTCTAACCAATCACAAGATTCAGATTTTCCTAAGTAATGACGCAGTTTAGTTGGCTCTGTTGGCATAAATATGCTACTGTGTTTTGATGTAACGGCAGGTCGGCCTGTTGAACTCTCTTTGGGAGTGCTGAAGCCGACTTCTGCTGGCAAATCAACTAACAATTTTTCTTCAGGAAATTCTTTTCAGTTGACCGTATTCCTGACTCCTTCATCATAACTGCTCCACGGGTCTTTACTGTGAATTCCCCTACAGTCTAACTAACCAAATGGGGTGGACAGACGTCTTTTCTGAAGGCTTATTCTGACCATGTATCTCTTTAGTCCGTGTCGGTTCCTAGATGAATCCTCTTTATCATGTTGAAGTGAAATCTGTTTAGAGATGGTTGTAAACTCCTTCAACGCTGTTTGAAAAGCATCTCAAAGTGCGAACTCCATTAAAGATTTGGATTGTATTTGATAATAGTTTCATATAACTTTTTTGTAAACATGTTTTAGAATTCGAACAATGATTCTATTTTCTAGATTTTTTGTAGATGACAGACTTCACATTATTTGTTATTTCCACTTTAATGGATGCACTGAAAAACATACATCTTCAGATGCTGAAGTTTTGGAGATGCAGATTCTTAACGCTGTTGTGTTTGTTTCAGATGCGAGCGGTGATTCATGTGGTGATGGAGAAACGGCCTCTACATCAAAACAGCGACTGACAGCACAAACTCTTTCCTGCATCACCTGTGGAAAGACATTCAGTTCACAGAGACGTTTAGAGACACATGAGAGAAAACACACAGAACAGAAACTCTTCACCTGCACCAGATGTGACATCAGCTTTCCTACCTTACAAGAGAAGAAACTTCATTCACAAGAGCACAGAGACCACAAACACTTTCACTGTGATGAATGTGGAAACTATTTCAGCAGCAAATCAAATCTTGATTCTCATCAGAGAATTCACACGGGAGAAAAACCCACAAGTGTCCTCACTGTGAGAAGAGTTTCGGCCGTAAAACCCATCTGAAGAGACATGTGCGCATACACACCAATGAGAGACCGTATGAGTGCAGTGAATGTGGAAAAGGCTTCAGGGATTCAGGTTGTCTCAAGTCGCACCAAAAAATACACTCTGAGGAGAAACTCTATCAGTGTTCACACTGTGATAAACGTTTCCGACACAAATTTCAGCTGATACCCCATGAAAGAATGCACACTGGAGAGAAACCTTACCTCTGCTCTCACTGTGGAAAGAGCTTTTCCACACCAAGTTCTATTAGCGTTCATCAAGCGGTTCACACTGGAGAGAAACCTCATCAGTGCAGTGTTTGTGAGAAGAGTTTTAGTCGACTTGACATTTTATTGAATCACCAGAGAACTCATACTGGAGAAAAGCTACACAAATGTTCTCAGTGTGACAGGATATTTGCTCGATTAGATGTCTTGAGAATCCATGAGAGAGTTCACACTGGAGAGAAACCTTATCACTGCTCCATCTGTGGAGAGAGATTCGCTCAGTTAGGAAGTTTAAAGACTCATCAGAAGAAACATGCTGAAGAACAAACTGTACAAGAATCATCATACTAGTTTTATTTACAGCCTCTGTTGTTCTTGTTGTCTTGAAATCCGTTTTCTGGGATCTGTGCAAGAAAGGATCAGTCTGAATCAGTCAGGGGCGGTCTTCAGTTGCAAGTTAATACATTTCTCATACGAATGAAAACGAACCTAGTGAACTGAGGCCTCGAAGCTCTCATACGACATTGTATACATTTAGACACACAAGATATTTCAAATGAATTTACGTATAATAAAAACACATTATTACAAAAACATGATCATTTTGCATATTATTTTTAATTACATACACTACATAATAGAGAACATTCGCAACAAAAGTAGAACAGGTTGTCGACTTTCGAGTCTGTAAATGTGATGATTTTATAATTGTGTGTGTCCATGATTTATATTGACTAACACATTGGCTGTTATACTTTATTGTCAATGTATGTCTGGTGTATTCAACCAATAACCTTATACGACTATAATATCATGCAGGTAAATCTCACGGATTTAGAGGCTTCAGACAAGCATTGATTCACCTCTACTACATGTTCAAGAGTACATGAACTTGTGAACAATGTGTGCTGTTTTATTATGACTTGCCATAATCTTAATAATGAGTTGGGTCTGGGTTTCCCGAAACCTTGGTGTCACTACGTAGTTCCTAAGAATATATCGCTACCACTCATAAAGTATAACTTAAGAATGAAGTAGCGTTAAGAAGGTTTTGGGAAACCCGGCCTTGATTTGTCTGAATTTAATATTTTCTTGATTTTGGTGACAGATAAGCAACTCAAAGAATCGGAGCGGACTGACGCCCAAGGGTCACTTGAAATTTAAACGGTTGATATTTGCGCTTCAGCAGATCTGCTGGTTGTTTAAAATTCCAAACGCAACATTGTAAGAACGTTGTGAAAACTTTCACCACAACATGTAGAAACGTCAATGTTTCACGTCGGAGGAGGAACAGACTGATGGTGATGATTTTATCCCCTCAGATTCTTCTTCCTTCTTTTTTTTTATTCTTTCATGACCTTTTACTAAGGTGCGGGTTTCTAATGTTTCTGTAAAAAGGGTCTTGTGTCACTTGCATTAGTTAAGCAATAAATAAATAACTCTCTATTGCTGACTGATAGAAGTGTTGAGAACTGTTTCAGATGAGTGATGTGTGTAACTGCACGTTTGAGGTCCTGCTACAATATTTCACAGGATTCGTTTTGATAATCAGTAAAAATATGGTAAGAATGATATGCAAATATTGTTCCACTCTGTGTCCTCTCTGTTATCCCAGAGTTTTTTAACTGTGCGTTTAATATTTCTAATACTTCATAATCAGTGCTGGGTGAGTTATTAAGTAATTAGTTACTTTAATTTAATACTTTTCTAATTACTTTTCTAATCATTTTTAATACTTCTGATGTAATTAAACTAAATACTTTGTGTTATATATGTGCATGCAATAGTTGAATTGGCATAAAAATTCAAAGTCTAACATTAAAATCTCTGCTTTAACTTTAGTTGGTGTGTAATGTTCCCGTGAGAGCATAATACCTCCATAATGATAAAGCTCAAAGTTCAATACCAAGTGAGATATTCCCTGCGTTCCAATCCGCATACTATCCGTCCTACTAGTATTCGAAAGTGGAAATAGTATTACCGAAGTCTTAGTATGTTGAAAATAGTATTCCAAAGATTCCCGGATGGTCTAGAAATTCGAAGTGCAGATTCTGCAGAACAAAAGGCTGATAATATTACTCACAACTCAATATTACCAGTGTGTGTAATCTCTCTTGGCATGCACTCAAAAGTACTCACTATTCCAACACAAAAACTACCTACTATAACGGCTAGTCTAAGAAGGCGAATTGGAGCACAGGGATAGTCTTTAACAGAATTCGTTATTCGACGACTCCAGTCCAGAGAACGGCCGGTCCCGAATCGTAGCAGTACACCTTGACTTCCCGGGCGGGTACATGATGTCATTATTCCGAGTTTTTGAATAACCTCCGCCCACAGGATACGTCAAAAATGAGGCGCGGCCTCGTTGCGCGTCCGCAGAGAGGACGTAGAGTTGATGCAGTAGAGTGTTTGTGTCGTCATGCCGTCGAGACGCTGTTATTTTCATCCCCGTGTGAAATCCCCTTTGTTCGGCCTTCCCAGAGACGCTGCACTTAGAGAACAATGGTTAACGTTCATTTTTAAATCGATTCCTGAAAGTTATAATCCCAATATAGCTCTATGTGCCGCACACATTGCGCAGGACAGCTTCCTCAATCTGAGTCAGTACAATGCCGGATTCGCACAAAGGTTGTTCCTGAAAGATGGAGCGGTTCCCACTTTGTCTGGAGAAGGCGCTGTTTATGGACCACAATCGGCAAGTGTGTTTTGTTATTTAGGTTGGTGTGTATCACTTGAACTGTTTGTATCATTTATATCTCAAAGGGCAACGCTGTTTAGCTTCGCTAGCCAGTTAGTTGGATGCTAATTCAAATTTATCCGACACACGTCTTCAAACCACGACATGTTTTTTGTAATCCCACCAGACACCATCGACTGTATGTGCTTGTTGGTCGTGATCAGTGTAAATATGTTTGTTGTTTACTGTTTAACCACGTGGTCACTTAGCAACAGGCACGCAAATCACGGCTGTGTGTTGATGTAGTCACTGAGGTAAAGTCAGGCTTTGTTTCTTGTTCTGGAGACAGCTATTATGCTACTATATACTAAACAGTCAGTTTATTTGTTACAGAGGTCATCTCTGTATTTAGGTTTCCTGTGGCTCAGTGGTTAGCGCATGGCACTAGCAATGCCAAGGTCATGGATTCGATCCCATGGGATTGCACACAGTCAAACACAAAATGTGCAATGCAATATAAATCTCTGCCAAATGCATAAAGTTCAATGTAATCTCAGCAGAGACCAAGTTCCCAAGAGCTCCCACCTACATCTTCACTCGAGGCAGCTGCCGGTCAGCCAGACGCTGTGGCCGTGAAGACATCGCCAATGATGCGATCGGTGGGCACACAACTTTCTGTTGGTACATTGAGGAATGTCCACGTAAGGAGCAAAGGTATGAAGTATAGACATTAAACGTGTTGTTCTACGACATTCGGTACTGGTACATGTTCTTTTTGGGATTATGTGTCTGAATTGAAAAGTGTTATGTTATTGCATGACAGACTGTTTGAATAACTATATGTTTTTGCTGTCTTCAACACCAGTCCGTGGCTCAATCTTCAGGCCAAGCAAGAGACCTCGTCTGGAGTTGGAGGAGGAACACGAAGAGGAACATGACGCAACGTATATCCCAGAGTCTGTCACTCAGGAATCAGAATTGTCGTAAGTTGTAAATTATGTTTGATACATATAGACAATAGTTCACAATTAATCTTGTGAAATAATGATACAGTTTGACTTCGATTTTTATTGTTTTAGAATAGACCCTGAGTCCAACTACAGTGACAAGAAGTACATTGTTTTTGAAAGCTGCCTTAGACAGATGTTTGAGTCCTGTCCAGTTTGTAAAGCGACTTGTGATGTCCGCAAAAGACAAATGGGGACTTTTGTTGCATTCACCCAGCTATGCGAAGAATGTCAGTATTTCAGACGGTGGCAGAGTCAGCCCATCGTAGGGAGTACCCCAGTGGGAAACCTGCAATTGTGTGCTGCCACATATTTTCTGGGAGGGTCCTATGCAAAACTACAAAAGGTATTCAATAACTTATTTTACTTGAATTAACACATAATGTAGTGTTATTAGTGGTATGTTTTATGACAGTTTTTTATCATTGATATGTTCATAGATTTTCAAGGCTATGCAACTACAAACTGTGCAATACGGTACTTTCCGGAGACATGCAAGGAATTTCTTAGAGCCAACCATCATCCACAAGTGGAACAGAGATCAGGAACATCTTATTCTGCAGCTGCAAGAGCGGGGAAAGCTTGCAATAGCTGGAGATATGCGCGGTGACCCACCAGGTAGAGAACGAATGAATACGTTTATTCAATAGTTTACCATAACATTTATAGTACTGAAGTCTCAACAATGTTATACCTGTGATTATGATTTTGTTTTCCATAGGACACTCGGCTAAATATGGAAGTTACTCATTGATGGATATGGAAACCAAGTCAATTGTGGATCTTCAGCTTATTCAGGTGAATAATTCATTAATAACTTTTTTTTATCTGTTCACATTTATATATATTCATATTTGCACTCCTGTGTACCTATTGACAGAGCAACGAGGTAGGTGGTAGTTACCACATGGAAAAGGAGGGTTTGAAGCGCTGTCTTGATAAGCTGGAATCTTGTGGTTTGGTGGTTGACTACATAGTCACTGATCGCCATCCACAGATTCAGAAGTACCTGAGAGAACGCAACGTCACTCAGTACTATGATGTGCGGCACTTTGAGAAAGGTAAATGTTAAAGTCCCAGTGAAATAAAAATGGCAATTCTTATTTTTTCACGAAATATTGCAGCGTTTATAGTAAATAGCTTATCAATATCCGTCTTTTTTTTTTTAATTCGTGTGCCCTTATAATCTTCAGTTAAAGTCTGAAAATGTACTGCCGCTCTGAAATGACTATCAATCTGAAATTACGCAAATTATACGGCATCCGTTACTTCGACTGTCGGTCTGGGGTTAGTTTAATTTCAAAATCAATGCAACGGCTGTTTTACACATCCAATCAATTCACAGTGAAAAACAGCAGCCACGCCCACTCATTTTCTCCTTTGAAATTCATTTTCACTTGGAAATGTGTCAGAATATGGAAGTAAAAACGATCGCAACTTCCGGTTCATGGGTACTGTAACCTTAATAAAAAAATATATATATTACCAATTAAGCATTCTATAAATAATAATAATTCACTTTTTACAGCTTTGTCTAAGAAACTTCACAAGCTTTCGCAAAGTAAAGACTGCAAGGTGCTGAAAAAATGGTTGAAAAGCCTAAAAAATCATCTGAACTGGAGTGCGACTTCCTCTGTTTCTGGTCCTGAAAAGGTGGCGAAGTGGACATCACTTCTTAATCACATGCAGAACATCCATGTTCATGACAACACTCTGTTTCCTAAATGTGAGCACCCAGACAGAGTTTCAAGGGATCCCAAAAAATGGTTTCAACCAGGTATGTCTACATAGAGAGGGTAGAACATTTAAAATGTAAAGATTTTTTATAGTTCGATGTCTGTGTTGTTTACAGGCTCAGTGGCACTCCACAAAGTGGAAAACTTCATGTGCAACAAGAGAGTTCTCAAAGACTTTGAGAAACTCAGTCACCACTCTCAAACGTCGTCACTGAAGGCATTTCACAGACTGATTCTGCGTTTTGCCCCCAAAAATGTAGTTTTCCCTTTCATAGGAATGCTCTGCAGGTAATATTCTTTATGGTACCCTTAAATATAATGCAGTTATGGTTGTCTAATGATTACATATTTAATTTATTCTTCAATGATTGCAGGTTGTATCTCGCGGCCATGCACTACAATGAGAATTGCAGCCATCCACGGGCAACAACAACTCAAGGACAGGCTACGTACAAAATCGGTTTTCCCAAGTCAAAACAAGGGAAAGGCACAGCCAAGCCAGTGAAAACAGACCCAACATACAGTAAGTTAGAAACTTTTCTTTTGAAAAAATGTAGAAAAGAAATAAATTAATTCAATAGAACAGATTTAAGCAAAATAAAATGACACTAAACACTAATCTAACATAGCCAACATATATTTTTGGTCAGTACTTCTTGTTAAACTTCTCGATTGACTTACAGACTGTGTTGATGACCTTATGAGTCTTCTACTACGTAAAGTCATTGTGGACTCGACACCATTTGCAGAAGAACTACATCAGATCACTGTTCCACCTAGTGTTGCACAATACACCGGTGCTAGAAAGGTAGGGCGATACCCTGCTTTAAAAAAACGATACGATTCCTCATTTTATAAGTACCGGTACTTAAAAAATGGCAGCTGTTGTTCCAAATGTTTGACAGTAGGGGGCAGTGTGTAGGCAGCGAGCTGCTTCTACGTCACTCAATGTGCGTGCCAAATTGTTTTTTTCCTCCCAGAAGCTCTCCGGCTATCATTGTGAGGAAACTAGAAGCATGGCGCCAAATACGGGTTCTCTTCGCAACCGCCCACAGCTTGTTGACAAAGTAGCCGGGCGAAGTGAAATATGGCATTATTTTGCTTACGTTGCTGACAGTCAAGGCAAGGCCACGAACAAAACAAAACCCGTCTGTAAGAAGTGTTATAAAACAACGCAAGCGAAGGGAGGCAACACGTCCAACTTGGCAAAGCATCTTGCAGACAGGCATCCGGACTTGTTTAAAGAGTTTAAAGAGCGACAGGTTAGCACATATGACACCAGTATGCTGCTTATGTCCACTCCCCATATATAATACAAATAAAGGTGATTTAATGCAAAGAGGTGTGCTGAGTCCAAGACTGCTTAATTCGTGATATTAATTTATTCATTAAAACGATTTTAATATAAAATGTGGATTTAATTATTAACAATACTATTATAAAACGTAATGTGTGCTACTGCTAACTATATAATTGTAAAATACACACGCTTTGTGAAAAAAAAACGAACAAGGAAATTTTTAAATACATAGTTATTAACCTTCACGCTAGTGTGCTAAAGTACAGCGAAGGTCTGGACTTGTTACATCACTTACTTGTGTGGTAAAAGGTAAAGGTCAACTAAGTACTGTTGTTGATTAAAGTAGATTACATTTTAAAATAATAAAATCAGTGTCACTCGGAAGCAGTTTGCTATTGGCTGCTAAACTAAAATGTGTTCTATAGAATAATTTATCATTCCCCCATAGGCAAACCAACAGATGCCAGCAGAGTCCGCAGCCGGGCAGAGGCAGCCTTCCCTGGCAACCGTGTTCGAAGTACATCGCAAATATGATAAAGACTCAAAAGATGCGAAGAGATTGAACAGAGCAGTAGTGGAGTTTATCTGTCTTGATCAGGTGCCAATGAATACAGTTGAGAAAAGTGGATTCCGAAACCTCGTGCAGCAGCTGGACAGAAAATATGACATGCCTGGAAGAAATTATTTAATACATAATGAAATCCCACGGCTGTATACTGAAACCAGAGGTGTTATTCAGTCACAACTCGTACACCAGCCTTTCTTTGCTTGCACCACTGATATCTGGACAAGCAGATCAGTTGATGCCTGCATGGCCGTCACAATCCATTATATAACTGAATCCTGGGACACGCAGTCCTGGTGTTTAGGATGTTCCGCTTTATATTCGGATCATACAGCAGACACTCTCCACGAAGTCCTGGAGGAAATGGTGTCTGAGAAATGGGGACTAAACCTGTCAAAAATGTCTGCCATAACCACTGACAGTGCCTCCAACAACAAAAAGGCATTTGAGAACTATACCTGGATACCGTGCTTTGGTCACAATCTACATCTGGCTGTAGGCAAGGCTGTAGGCCTGACCCGTGTCTCAAGTGTCTTGTCCAGGCTCCGGACTACTGTGTCTGCCTTTTCCAGGTCAAACAAACTGATGAGGAATTTAAAAGAGAAACAACAGACTTTAAACCTACCTGTGCAAAAGCTTGTTCATGATGAGCCTACACGGTGGAACTCCACCTTTGAGATGGTGGACAGATTTTGTATTCAGCAACAAGCTGTCTGTGCCGTTTTGGCTGCAAATCGGAAGAGGTGGCATCTGATGCCTAGAGACTCCGATGTGGCAACGTTAGAAATCATTAGAGATGTCCTAGGCCCACTAAGCAGCTTTACAGATGCATTAAGTGGAGAGAAGGACCCCACGTTGTCTTCTGTGTTGCCCCTCAAATGGAAACTACTTTCATTTCTGACATTGAAGGATGGAGAAAGCCCACTTTCATGTGAAATGAAGGAAAAAGTTAAAACGGACTTCACAGCAAGATTTGAAAGCAGACCTCTCGACACTGTCCTTAACACCGCAACCTTCCTCGATCCACGGTTTAAGGACAGTTTTGTTGGAGAAATGGAGGAAGAAGTGAAAGCACTACTTCTACAAAAATCAGGCGAAGCTCTACAGCAGCAACCAAGTCTGGTCCGAGCAGAGCAACAGCAACAGGAAGGGGCAAAAAAAAGAAAAGAGAGGACTTGAAAAGCCTGTCGTCCACCATCAAGTTTGAAAAGTCAGTGGAAGCAAAAGGGGCTGAGGGAGGTCATTCTACATCCCCTGGTGACAAGCTTGCAAGGGAATTGCTTTTGTACGAACAAATGATAGAAATAAGTGCTTCTGAAGATCCACTCACCTGGTGGAAGAACCATGAAACCACCATGCCAACTCTTGCACATTTAGCCAGGCGGTACCTGTGCATTCCAGCGACAAGCTGTGCTTCAGAACGTGTGTTTAGCACATCTGACCTCATTCGCAGTCCTGAGGAACACATCGAGACTCTTGTTTTCCTTGCTAAGAACCTGAAAATGGCCAAAGAACTTTCTAGAAAATAAGTGCAAGTGAAAATAAGAGCGAAAATATTGCAACATGTTTCATGTTCTGTTAAAAAAAACCATTCTTGATGTTTATTTAAAGAAAGCTTTAAGGCTCAGCAGCAACAACAATTTTATTTTTGTTCAAACATAGCTTGACAGACAGCTGACTAAATATATATATTTTTTGTTTGTGTTTAAACAGTTCTACTCTGTTTCAGCAGACAGCAAATACTGGGTATTTATTTATAAATAAGACAAAATTATATTATTTAATCACTTTTATTTATATAGTATCGTTTTGGTATTGGTATCAAAATATTTCACTTATGTATTATATCGAAGTCAAAACGATGGTATTGTGACACAGCTTATCTGTAGCTCAGTGGTAATAGCATTGTGTAACAACGCAAGGTTGTGGGTTCGATCCCAGGGATTGTATATATCCATGTATAAATGTATAGGGTAATGCAATGTAAGTCGCTTTGGATAAAAGCGTCTGTTAAATGCATAAATGTAAATGTAATGTAAACACTAGTTCCACCTCCCCTGTCATCACAGTTCAAAAACCCCTCCAAGGAAGATTTTACATAATAAAATACATCAAAAGACTTAGAGGTTTTTCATACTGACCATATTCCTTAAAAATGTCTTTCTGATCCTCAGCCACCTCCTACAGATAAGTATTATAAAAGGCCTTTCTCCAAATTACAACTAGCCTTTCAGGATAGTCTTTTCCACAACTTTAAACATTTGAAAAGTCAAACCAAAAAATGAAAGTGGATATAGTTGATATACATTCATTTAAAATGGATATATAACATGACGTGTAACTGGGCCTAGCGTTTCATTCTCTAGCTCTGTCACAGCAGACCTTCATCCTCCAATGCAAATTAATTATCATGGTTATTGTGTACTAAGTGTTTTATTATGACAACTGTTTCAGTTTCTACAATTAAAAGAGTCTCCATTAATATGACTACATCAACAACTGCTCAAATTAAAGCTGATACAATGCAAAGTCAGGTTTTCACAAAACCAAATAAAAGTCGTTTTTTAAAGAAACAAAATCGAGGTTCAATTTACAGCCTTCAATATACAGCCTACACAATTAGCAATGTAATTTAATTCATGTCAAATATACATACACATGGTAAAATAATGGTTACAAACTTCTCAACAAATCTAACAGAAATAGCCATGATGAACAAAAATTTTAAATATCTCCGTATAAAAAAACTTATGTAGTAGCCTACATATATCTAAACTGTGTTTATATTTAATAGCGTTTAAAGTTTTATAAACGTATACATTTAATTACACAATATTTAAGTTTTATAATTTAGCAGTTTATAAACTGTAATTTTTTTTTGGTACAAATCAAGTTTTATAAAGGCAGACTATCTCAGACAATGGACCTAATTCACATAAATGTTTAGCAAATACCGAATTTAAGAAGGGATTATATGCGGATTGATATCTTCATTACGGTGAACAAAGATGGATGTGGCTAACCTGCCATTAATTGTAATATTCATACAAACGGCTAATCAAACAATGTTATAGGCACAGATGTGTTTATTTTGTGTCACAGACACCGGTAAAATAATGTACAGCTCATAAAAGTTGTTTTGGACGGTGATTTTCTCCCAGATAGCACAGGTACGTCTGCTAAAGATCTAGAAAACATCTGCTGTGTAAAAACATCTGCTAAACGTCTTAGAAAGAGCTGTTGTACATCCATTCTAAATCATACACATCTCACAGACATCTTCAAGAGGTCCATATGACAGCAGACGTCTCAGAGATGTAGAGCAGATGAGCAAACAACATCTGCCAGATGTCCAAGTAAACGATAAATCTAATAAATGTTTGGTACAATGAATACAAATGAGATTTTATGATGAGATATTTTAGAACGTTTGTAGATGTACAAACATACTAAAATATCTCATCACGTTTCAAAAATAAACTGAGAAATTCTCCCGATTGACTGATCGTTAGTTCCACAGATTGTAGATTATTTACTCAAGACCACAAAAATATAACAACTGAGTTCAATCAAAATTATCATATAGATTGAAGACACTATGATGATTCCAGTGCAGTCTGTATTCCAGCATGTTTCTTCTCATGAGCTTTAAGAAATTTTAAATAAGCGAATCTCTCTCCACAGATGGAGCAGTGATAAGGTTTCTCTCCAGTGTGAACTCTCTCATGGGTTCTCAGGACATCTGATCGAGCAAACGTCTTGTCACACTGAGAACATTTGAAGGGTCTTTCAGTTGTATGAGTTCTCTGGCGCCTGGAGTATGTCCCGTGTGTAGTGAAACTCTTCCCACAAACAGTGCAGTGGAAAGGTTTCTCTCCCGTGTGAGTTCTCTGATGATTTATCAGATGAAGTTTCTCACGGAAACGTTTATCACAGCGTGAACACTGATAGAGTTTCTCCCCAGTGTGTGTTCGCTGGTGTGACTTTAAAGATGCTGAACTCTTAAAGGTTTTTTTCTGGGGTTCGGTCATTGGTGTGTAAAAACAAATGTTTCCTCAGATGGGAGTTGTGCCTGAATCTCTTCTCACAGTGAGGACACACGTACGGTTTTTCTCCCGTGTGAATTCTCTGATGAGTAACAAGATAGCCTTTGATGCTGAAATTTGTCACATTGACTGCAGTGGAAAGACTTTTCTCCAGTGTGTGTCCTCATGTGAGTTTTCAGACCAAAAGAGGAGACAAAATTCTTCCCACACAGCTCACAGAGAAACTGTTTCTTGTGCTCTTGTGAATGATGTCTCTGCTCTTGTAAGACTTTCTGTTCCGTGTGTCTGCTCTGGTGTCCCTCTAAATGTTCCTCTGTGATGCAGGAAAGAGTTTGTGCTGTCAGTCGCTGTTTTGATGTAGAGGCCGTTTCACAACATGAATCACCGCTCGCATCTGAAACAAACACAACAGCGTTAAGAAGAAGCTCCAGCACATCTCAAACTACATCAGTGTCCACTGAGAATGAGAAACTTTTTAAGTGTATTTTGAGACACAAGCGACATATACGCATTTTATGAAATAGAAACTCACATGACACTGAACTCACAACAGAAAAAACAAACAAACCTGAAGGAATAAAATCATGATTCTCATCTTCATCAGTGTGATGTTCTTCTTCTTCTGCTGTGGTTTGCCTTCTCATCTCCATCAGTTTCCCATTAGTCCCACTCAGTGTGACAGAACACATGTTCAGTGGTTTGGTGTTCAGGATCTGCTGTTCTCCAGCGTTACAGACAGAATCCAGAGACTCTGTGGAGGTTTGATCAGTAGATTCATCCTGATTCAAGGTGTGATTACTGTCACACACAGTGTCCTGAGCGTCTGAGGGGTTTGTGTCCACCTTTACCACAATCTGACAAAAACACAACATACACCTTAAGCACTGGAGGTTTATAGAGAATATATGTCTGATATATAACTTTGATATAGTTTGACATGAATGACAGTATAAACAGCCAGGAACCTCAGAGTCATATTTGATGAACAGCTGTCCTTGCAAAAGATTGCAAAGACAACGCGGTCATGCCGATACGCCTTATTCAACATTAGAAAGGTTAGACCCTATCTCACTGAGCATGCGGCACAACTCCTTGTCCAGGCCCTAGTCATCTCAAGGTTGGACTACGGCAATGATCTCCTTGCTTGTCTTCCTGCAAAGGCTATCAAACCGCTCCAGCTGGTTCAGAATGCAGCATCACGCCTCGTCTTCCAACAGCCCAAAAGAGCTCATGTGACTCCCCTTTTCATCTCTTTCCACTGGCTACCGGTTGAAGCCCGTATCAGATTCAAGAAGGTCTTGCACGATTAACCGTAAAAATCGCAATGTTGACTCAAACACCCACACAATCTCATTAATGAAACTCAACGATTCTAGTGTCTATTAACTTACACCTCCGACTAAAATCATAATGCTTCAATGTGTGCTGGTGCTGCCGCAGAAGCAGGGAAAGTCACGAGAGTGCGTGGCGCTTATCACTGTATTAACGCTAATAGAGGAGCTGCGCTATTTTCATCAAGGTGCCCAGCATTTCATGTTTTCAGGTTATTCTTAACTGTTTACAGAAGATAATACTGCGTTGTTATGTTTTATCAGTAGTGTCTTTCTTTAAAGACCCCTTCAAGCAGTCTGTAGATAGGCCTATCAGGCAAATTGATAAATCTTTCTAAAGACCTTTAATTGCAAGTGTCCCCTTATGAATTTGTCTTACAGTTCAAATATTTCATATACAAGTTAATTCAATGCATTAATACTTTTTAGGAAGTTCAACTTTTGCATTTAAAGTAAAAAAAACTTTAGTTTACATATGGTATTTGTTGTAAAAAAAATCTCACTATAGTAATTGTAGGTTGACCATGAAAAATTTAATAATTTTAAATTAAAAATAATTTAAGTAAATCGCTTTCCCCCTCGTTCTCCTTCACAACTCTTTCCTGGTGGAACATTCTTCCTAACTCTGTCCGGTCAACCACATCTCTCACAACATTAAAAAAACTACTTAAACCCATCACTGTGAATACTTGACAGACAAATGAAACAAAAACACATCAACCCTTTCTCTCAACAGGTAGTGGTTTAGCTTTTGTTGAAACCAGTAACTTTGTATTGGCACCTAATGTATTATGGCTCCTGAATGACATATCGCTTATTGCTCCTTAAACTCTTTGTAAGTCGCTTTGGATAAACGCATCTGCTAAATGACTAAATCTAAATAAAAACAGTGAGATGAAAAACAGTATTAAAACACGTTTAAAACAGTGAGAGTGATTGAAAATGATGTGTGAGTGTCCCAAACCTCTGTGTTGAGTTTCTCCTCTGTCCTCAGCTTTTCCTCCAGTAACTTCACCTCTTTCTTCAGCTGACAGATTTCTGTGATGAAATCATCAATATCCAGCATGGACAGATCAGTTCCCACTGATTGACAGCACGTCTGTGACGTCATCGTCAGACAACACTCTGTTTAAACACTCTCAAGAGTGAGTAACACGCAGCGCTTGATTGTGTTGTCTTTCTTTCTTTCTTTAGTGGGTTTATCGGCGGACTGAAGCGCTGCAGAGCGACTCCTGCTGGACTGGAGAGAGAAAACAACACTCGATTTATGATGAAATCTACTACATCTGTACGTTACATCTTTTCTTCCTTCGGGTATATGGATCTTTTCCTCTAGTTCTTTAACTCTAACACTTAATCAGTAAGTATGTGGCTGCAGGTACAAAAAATCTTTATCGTTTTTGTTCTGCATCCACAAGCCTAAACGGTCTTTGATAATACAGCTCGCCTCATGCTGTAGCTGGTAACACTACGGCTCTGTTAAACGATAACATTGCTGCGGTAATACTCAATACAATTAAAATAATACAATAAAGTAAAGTAACGCTTAAATAACCTTTATGTCTATTTAACTTTTTATTCAATACAATTTTAGACTTGAAGTTCATTATCATGTTGTTTTCATAACAAAACAATGTTAATGGTTTCATAGAAACGATTAAAAACGCGACTCACTTCAGAATACTGATCGGTCCTGTTCCTGTCAGACGCAGTTCTAATCTTTTGTGCGCGCGCTCTGCCGAAGTAAACGCGGGAGGCGCGTGCTGCTTCCCATGTGTTCTCATGGACATCTATAAGGGACAGATTTCCAACGTTGTGACTGAAAAACTTTAAACAACCACACGTAAATAATGGTTAATGTTTATTTATTTTGATGGCAGTACGTTGCAAGTGAAGTCATATAACCACTGAAATACTATACATGTATCACGTAATTGGGCAATGAAAGCTTTTATTCTTTTTGACAGTTGATCAAACAGAAAATGTATTCTGTACTGTTTCAAATTAATTTTAATTCACCTAATTTTGAGTATGCATTCGCCATTTATATAACTACCCTTATCAAAAAGAAGTATAAGTACATACTTATATATATTTACACTTGAATAAGCTTATATAAGGGTAGCCTAGCCAATATTGACACAACAGTGTACTACGTGACAACATAACTTTCATTAAAGGGGATACAACAGTGTTTCATGTATTCTGACTTATTTACATGCAGTCATATCATGCTTAACACGGTCAACTTGTCATTTGAACAACTCGTGTTGTTCTTTTGTTGCACGAATTGATTCTATTGTTTTTCCCTCCTTTGTAAGTCGCTTTGGATAAAAGCGTCTGCAATGACATTATGTTAATGTAAATATTGTCAAAAAACAAGTTGGACGTATGACGTAGTATTTCTGTGCTTGATACACTCCCCCAGCACTCCAACCTGTTTCGGAAAGTTTTGTATAAGTCTGGATCCCTATTTTGTAACAGGGATCCTATTCCTTTTATTGGGGAATTCTCCCGGAAAAGCATGGCAAGGTGAAAGAAAGAGCCCGCCCACGCGCCAACCGAGACCCGCCGCTTACCATCAAGATTGTCTGCGCTGCAGCTCATCACTCTTGCGATAGTGAAGTTGAGGTGTGTCTGTTTATTCATGGCATTTCAGTGGTGGATGTTATATGAACGGTTGATATAACGCTGGATTTGGAGATGGTTTGAAACTGTCCAAGTGCTAAAAGATGCCGGACATGAACTGCACGCGGTAAGTCAAACTAAGTCATGCGTCTGCGTTTTGTTGGAAATCAGTGCGTACGTCCATTATTCAAACCACACAAACGTATAGTGAATCAATATTTATGCAGGGATAATGCGATGATGTAGGCTATTGTGTGTGCGTGATTTTGTTCCTCCCCGCACACCCCCACGACGTCGTATTTTTCCGGAAATAATCGTACAGCTGTACCTATGTTTTATAAATGTATACAACAAGACTGCTCTATAGTTACTCAAGATTAATATGAGATTGGCAGAAACTGCGTGTGTTGGCAGCTTTAAGAGTCAGCAAATGACAGCAGACAATTCATCAGAGTTAATATACATTTTAATAAAGACTGATTTATGTTACTGACTGTGACCCAATTTAGAAATATAGAAAATTGTACGTCATTGTTAAACTGTCATGAATGATCCAGTCAAAGTGAATCTAGTGTGAACTGATGTGTTCAGTATTAACATCTGCTGGAGTCCATAAGAACCTCACAGCACATCAACTGTTCTGAGATATAAACGTATTTTATTTGTATCTTAACTAGGCATCTAGAAAACAACGAAGAGCTGTTGTCAGTATACGACAATAGAGAGAAAACTAAATGTTGCATCAAATGTGAATGATTTGTCTAAATCTTTAACAAAGTGGTTTCCTGCTGTTCTGTTTTTCTTCTGTTGAGCCTGAAAACCTCCTAAGCAAGTGAATCTTTCTTTCCAGATAGACGTGTCGATTTCTCTCCTGTGTGAACTTTCTGATGGAGTTTCAGGAGAACATTTTGAGTAAACGCCTTGTCACACTGACAGCATTTGTAAGGTTTTTCTCCAGTGTGAAGTCTCTGGTGTGTCCTTAAATTATCAGTTCGACTGAAACTCTTCCCACAAACATTGCAGGGATAAGGCTTTACTCCACTGTGAATTGTCTGATGATATCTTAATTTACACTTTGTTGAAAAACTCTTTCCACAAACGCTGCAGTGATGAGGTTTCTCTCCAGTGTGAATTCTCTGATGAACTCTGAAATCAGATGGATGAGAAAAGCTCTTCCCACAGTGAGAGCAGAGGTAAGGTTTCTCACCAGTGTGAACTCTCTCATGGAGCTTCAGACTATCTTTATGACGGAAACGTTTGTCACAGTGTGAACACTGATAGAGTTTCTCCTCAGAGTGTGATGTTTGGTGTTTCTGTAAAGAGCCTGTCCGCTTAAAGGTTTTTCCACATTCACTGCACAGATACGGTCTCTCATCGGTGTGGACATGCATGTGTTGCTTCAGATTGTAAGAAGTATTAAATCTCTTCACACAGTGAGGACACTTGTACAGTTTTTTTTCTGTGTCCTCATCTTCTGATGTAGAGGCCGATTCTCCATCAGAAGATGAATCACTGCTATCATCTGAAAGAAACACAACATTGAAAATATCTTGACTTTTGTTCAAACAAACAGCAAACACAGAAAACAAGAGGGTGAACTGAGAATGATGCTGTATCTCTCTACATTCACAGAGGAGAGGATGATGTTTGTAAGTCTTTTTTTACGTATTGTGACAAATATATTCAACTCAAATAGCTCCTGAAATGTTCGCCTATCTTAATGTTTTTGAAAAATATTAAGAGGTCTCAGATAGCGACCAAACTAACAAATTGTTGCAGCCCAAATCCTGCCCACACCGTACACCCCATACCCCCTCATCTGGCCCACATACTGCATGGAATGATGGCACTTGGGTGGTCCGCTCCTGTTTGCCAGATTTGGGCCACAAGCAAGCCAAAGCCATGCCGCATGTCAGCCAAAAACAAAACAAATAAAGCAGAACTGACCCAAATATTGGCAATAGTTCATTTTTAATACTGGTTCAGATTCTGGCCCAATCAACACCTTTATCTGCTCCTGTTTCTCAGATTTGTCAATTGAGTTTTGCATGTGGCCCAAACCTGGCAAACAGACTGTGTGTATGTGAGTGCGCAACGTGGGGGTCTGAGTGAGTGACAGATGCATGCTTTGCAGATACATGAATAACTGCACAAAACAACGTTAGAGATCGCCGTGTTATTAAGTGTAAAAAGATTTTCGGTTAGCTTTGATATCGCGTCGGAACAAATTAGAGGCTGCCATAGTCTGAGTAACTGTGCGTCCACACCGCCGTGTCGCTGTGTGTTGCCATTCTCTCATTCTGCCAAGAGGTCGTTAGAAGGCATTCCTAACTCTAATAACAGTTACAAACAAACCCACTCCTATTGGAAGTTGCTTCGAAAGTCGCTTATCATTTGCAATTCTCAACTTTGTCACGTCGCCAGACAACACGCCCACTTCCTGTCGCAGGAAGTAGCCAAGTTTCCATTGAAATGAATGAGATCGTGTCGTTCTGCTAGTCTCCGCTGGCTTTGTGAACGCACAATAACATATGGGAAACACTGACATGTCTCTTAATCTCGCCCGGGTTCCATTTTTATGATAAGTAATTAAAATATAAAGCTTATTTTACATGTGTCGGTTTCTTAAAAGTGTCGAAAACATTTACTACTTTAAATGTAGTACTGCACAAGACAGTAACTAAACCTTTCCATTGCTTAACAACTCACGATGAAATTGGCTAAAAATATTATAATGTATAAAAAATATTATTATAAGAAAACTGGCATAACAGGGTGGACACAATAAACTCAGGGTGGACAAAAGAAAACGGCAACATTTTAACTTATTTGCGTATTCATTCTGAACATATCTTTTACTCAATATGAAGTACACATATTTAAGGATCCGAGTTTTCTACTTAATAGTCCAGAATTAATCCTGTGAAAAACTGTAGCAGGACGTTAAAGGAAAAGTTCACTCCCGGCGTCTTCGGAACACAAATACAAATATTTTAGGTGAAATCCGAGAGATTTCCAGGCCTCCTCATAGACATCATGGTTATAGTTGTTGTCAAGGTCCAGAAAAAAACTAAAGACATTGTTGAATTGGTCCATCCACTCATAGTGGCTCAATTTTATTTTCTTTAATTTTTTTGAAGCGACGAGAATACTTTATGTGCAAAAAACGAACAAAAATAACAACTTTAATGGATATATTGTCAGTCTATAGTGCACGCGAAATTGGTCCATCACAAGAGCACTTCGACACATGTGCATTCGGTTTGAGAATATATCAATTAAAGTCGTAATTTTGGTTTGTTTTTTAGCACATAAAGTATCCTCATCGCTTAAAAAAATGAGCCACTATGAGCGGATGGACCAATTTAACACTGTCTTTAGTACTTTTCTGAACCTTGACAATAACTATGATGTTTAGGAGGAGGCCTGGAAATCTTACCTTTAATATCTTAATTTGTGTTCCGAAGGCGCCGGGAGGTCTTAAAACATGTTAAACGTCATGTGGCTGAGTAAAAAATAACACAATTTAGATTTTGAGGGGAACTTTTCCTTTAAGCGTGCAGTTCATCCTCGAAAGCCTACAAACATCACTCATCTTAAACAATTCTCCCTCAACTCATCCTGACCAGCTTCTAGCGGAGGAGAAACAAGAAACATCTTTTTACTGACACATCAGAAATTCAAACCATAGTCAAATGTTGTTATGAAAGAATAAAACAACAATAAAGGAAAAATAAACATACCTGAAGGAATAAAATCATCATCATCATGATTCTCATCTTCATCAGTGTGATGTTCTTCTTCTTCTGTGGTTTGTGTTTTCATCTCCATGAGTCTCCTGCAGTCCATCAGTCTGACAGAACACATGTTCAGTGGTCTGGTGTTCAGGATCTGCTGTTCTCCAGCGTTACAGACAGAATCCAGAGACTCTGTGGAGGTTTGATCAGTAGATTCATCCTGATTCAAGGTGTGATTACTGTCACACACAGTGTCCTGAGCGTCTGTGGGGTTTGTGTCAGTATAACAGAGTAAAGTGAGGCTGAGCTCTGAGTCCTGTGTGTGTCTGGAGCACGTGCCGTCCTGTGACGTCATGATCATCAACTAAACACAAAAAGACACACAGACAGCGCTGTGAAAGTGATGTAAACACGCAGCGCTTGATGTTTGTCTTTCTTTCTTTCTTTAGTGGGTTTATCGGCGGACTGAAGCGCTGCAGAGCGACTCCTGCTGGACTGGAGACACATCACACTCAACACTAGATTCACGACGATCACATTCTAGCTGATGTCATTACACTACAGACTATTTTTGTATTTTAAATACGATTCAGTCTAAACTGTATGTCAATATGTGTTGTAACTACAGTACTTATCAAAGACATTTCATGGGATTTGTATTGGTTTTAATGGAAACAGTAATGGTGTCTACTGCTATGTGATAGATTCTACTGGTGGGATGAAATCTGGCAGATGGGAACCTATAGAACACCATTAAATCATATCGGAAAATTCTCAAAACACACTACTAGAGGAATTTTGAAATAGAAATGTCTTTTTGGTAATAATGGTACATTTAATAAAAGCCATTAATCATTTTTGTGATGGTTTCTATTGTTTTGTTTCAGCAGTGATGGTGATGACAGTAATTATGATGAACCATGTTTAATATTGGTTTTAGTACAGGTATATTTAATCAAATTTAAACAAGTCTAAAATAAATAATAAAATGCTTTCATGCAAAGCATTAAAGAGACATATTTTCTACAGTACTGTATGTGTGTGCTTTAACATTTAATTTGGGAATAAGGACTCGACATGATTAACCAGTTTATCATCTCTACATCAGACATTATACTTCGATTAAGGTAAATTACACACATGAAGTTAACCAGAGTTTAATAGAAAACAACCACAGTAACCACCAATAACATCATAGAGGATATAAAGCAGATATTTATTGACAGAAAATTTCTGAATCTAACAATATATTCTTGTCTTACACCTGATCATAAACCTCAAGATTCACTAACAATCATCAGGGTGTATTAGAAGAGTCAAATCTTTCGTAAATCATTCAAGTACATATTTTTTCTCACATCTGTACGTTATTGAACAGAAAATCGCTAAACTAATGCAAATCAATGAGGAGAAACCAAACGAACGTTCATTTTGAAATGACGCAATGCATTCATCTCTAATTCCCAATTCACACAATGCCACAATGAGCTACATACAGTGGATGAGACTGAAGTTGTTCCCCAAATAGAGTACTATACTATACACTTTACCATCTAGCGTAGGAACTCTAGAAGGGTATATCGTCCCATATGGATTACTGTATGGTTTTATACGAACCGGTTGTTTACGCAATTTCTCAGACCGAAGGCAAATGACGTCAATCGCAATCAAAATCAATTTGACCTTGTGATTTCGATGTATTTTTTGTTTAACAACCTCAGTCACCATCAGATTGAAGCGTAATCACTCTGTGCAGTTTGTTCTTCAGTATGTTTCTTCTGATGAGTCTGAAAACTTCCTAACTGAGTGAATCTCTCATCACAGATGGAGCAGTGATAAGGTTTCTCTCCAGTGTGAACTCTCTCATGGGTTCTCAGGAGAACTCTTTGAGTAAATGTCTTGTCACACTGAGAACATTTATAAGGTCTTTCACCTGTGTGAGTTCTCTGGTGTGTCTTTACACTGTAACGTCGACTGAAACTCTTCCCACAAACATTACAGTGATAAGGTTTCTCTCCAGTGTGAACTCTCTGATGATCTTTGAAAGTACTTGAATCAGTAAAACTCTTTCCACAGTGAGAGCAGAGGTAAGGTCTCTCTCCAGTGTGAACTCTCTGATGACATGTGAGCTTAGATTTATGACTGAAACGTTTATCACAGTGTGAACACTGATAGAGTTTCTCCTTAGTGTGTGTTCTCTGGTGGGACTTTAGAGAACTTGACTGTGTGAAGGTTTTTCCACATTCACTGCACTCATACGGTCTCTCATTGGTGTGTAAACGCACATGTTTCATCAGATTGCTTCCATCGCTGAATCTCCACCCACAGTGAGGACACTCGTAAGGTTTTTCTCCCGTGTGAATTCTCTGATGAAGAACAAGATATTCTTTGCGGCTGAAACACTTGTCACATTCACTGCAGTGGAAAGACTTTTCATTACTGTGTGTCCGCATGTGAATTTTTAGACTAGAAGAAAAGAGAAAATTCTTCCCACAGGCTCACAGTGGAACTTTTTCTTCTCATAGTGTTTCTTCTCTCTGTGCTCTTGTGAATGAAGTTTCTTCTCTTGTAAGGTAGGAAAGCTGATGTCACATCTGGTGCAGGTGAAGAGTTTCTGTTCTGTGTGTTTTCTCTCATGTGTCTCTAAACGTCTCTGTGAACTGAATGTCTTTCCACAGGTGATGCAGGAAAGAGTTTGTGCTGTCAGTCGCTGTTTTGATGTAGAGGCCGTTTCTCCATCACCACATGAATCATCTGAAACAAACACAACAGCGTTAAGAAGAAGCTCCAGCACATCTCAAACTACATCAGTGTCCACTGAGAATGAGAAACTTTTTTGACTCAAGTGACTTAAAAACACATTTTATGAAGCAGGAATTCAAAGTTAAATGTTGTGAGGACAACAAAGGAAACATACCTGAAAGAATAAAATCATCATCATGATTCTCGTCTTCATCAGTGTGATGTTCTTCTGCTGTGGTTTGTCTTCTCATCTCCATCAGTCTGACAGAACACATGTTCAGTGGTCTGGTGTTCAGGATCTGCTGTTCTCCAGCGTTACAGACAGAATCCAGAGACTCTGTGGAGGTTTGATCAGTAGATTCATCCTGATTCAAGGTGTGATTACTGTCACACACAGTGTCCTGAGCGTCTGTGGGGTTTGACTCGACCTTTACCACAATCTGACAAACACACAACACATCATCAGCACTGGAGCTTTATAGAGAATATATGTGTGATGTATAACTTTGGTTTAGTTTGACATGAATGACAGTTTAAAACAGTGAGAGTGATTGAGGTAAATGATGTGAATGTGTCCAAACCTCTGTGTTGAGTTCATCTCCTCTTGTCCTCAGCTTTTCCTCCAGTAACTTCACCTCTTTCTTCAGCTGACAGATTTCTGTGATGAAATCATCAATATCCAGCATGGACAGATCAGTTCCCACTGATTGACAGCACGTCTGTGACGTCATCCTCAACATCTCAACACAAAAAAGACACACTCAAAAACATCATTTTATTATGATTATTATAAATGACAGCGGCTAAAACTACACACAACGGACCCGTTTGTAACTTTGATTTAATATTCTGGCAAAATGTCAAAAATGAGCAGGTATATTATCAGATTGTAGACTGTGGACAACATATTTACACACATTCAGTCACTAGATCACACGTCAGATTTAAACACGATATTCTCACATTTCTTCTCGTTTGTTCTAAAGCCGTGAATGACTCAAAACGTCCAACACAAACCAGCGACACACAAACGTTGCATTTACCGTAAATTTAACAATAATGAGAGAAAGTCAAATGATGTAAACACACAGCGCTTGATGTTCTTCTTCTTTGAGGTTTTCTTTTAGCTTAAAAGGCGCATTATCGCCACCTACTGGACAGCGCGCTGCTCTGACGCAGAACTGAAAGTAGCTTTTGGTCGCTCTACACCCCAACGTTCTTAAAAAAGTAATTAACTGCTGAAAAGTTTTTAAAGTAGTTGAGATACCGCCAAGCTACTGAAAAATGTAGTTAAGCTATTAGCGTCGCTACTTGTAGTCTGCGTGTCATTGTGGAATAACTCCGAACAGCGGGACCCCGCACCGAGGAAAGCCAGCGCGAGCGGACAGTCCTCCTGCAGCCTCAGGCACGTTCTTCTTTATTTTCCGTTTTTGTGCTCCAGACCACTGTTGTACTTTCTTTCGGACATTTTGCCGCTATGTCGTCTAGCAATAGCAGTGACGTAAATGAAAATGATTGACATGATTTTACCTGCAGCTGATTTGACAGATGTGACCCAAATGTGTCACATCACTCGCTTATTTTTTGTTATATTTGTTTCTTATGGTCCAATGATGGTGTATTTTTGTGAGAGGTGTCCGTCTGCAGACTGCAAAGAAGGGGGTAGCTGGAAAGGTGGCGTAACTTGAAATTGTCCGAATGTTGAGGACATGAATCTAGTGTTGAGTGCGATGTGTCTCCGGTCCAGCAGGAGTCGCTCTGCAGCGCTTCAGTCCGCCGATAAACCCACTAAAGAAAGAAAGAAAGACAAACATCAAGCGCTGCGTGTTTACATCACTCTGAGTTTCTCTCTTTAGTGTTTAAACAGAGTGTTGTCTGTGAGTGTTTGTGTTGAGATGTTGACGATGACGTCACAGACGTGCTGTCAATCAGTGGGAACTGATCTGTCCATGCTGGATATTGATGATTTCATCACAGAAATCTGTCAGCTGAAGAAAGAGGTGAAGTTACTGGAGGAAAAGCTGAGGACAAGAGGAGATGAACTCAACACAGAGGTTTGGACACATTCACATCATTTACCTCAATCACTCTCACTGTTTTAAAAGTGTTTTAATACTGTTTTTCATCTCACTGTCATAGTTTATAACTTGATGTAAATATATTTCCTCTCTGAACAGAAGTCCAGACACACACAGGACTCAGAGCTCAGCCTCACTTTACTCTGTTATACTGACACAAACCCCACAGACGCTCAGGACACTGTGTGTGACAGTAATCACACCCTTGAATCAGGATGAATCTACTGATCAAACCTCCACAGAGTCTCTGGATTCTGTCTGTAACGCTGGAGAACAGCAGATCCTGAACACCAGACCACTGAACATGTGTTCTGTCAGACTGATGGACTGCAGGAGACTCATGGAGATGGAAACACAAACCACAGAAGAAGAAGAAGAAGAACATCACACTGATGAAGATGAGAATCATGATGATGATGATGATGATGATGATTTCATTCCTTCAGGTATATTTCATCTGTTATCTTTTATGACATTTCTCCTGTGACTTCTTGTTTCATAAAAGTTTTTTTTTACTTCTCAAGAAAACTACAAAAATATTTCTCAGTCAACACTGATGTTGTTTCAGATGTGCTGGAGCTTCTTCTTAACGCTGTTGTGTTTGTTTCAGATGCGAGCGGTGATTCATGTTGTGATGGAGAACGGCCTCTACATCAAAACAGCGACTGACAGCACAAACTCTTTCCTGCATCACCTGTGGAAAGACATTCAGTTCACAGAGACGTTTAGAGACACATGAGAGAAAACACACAGAACAGAAACTCTTCACCTGCACCAGATGTGACATCAGCTTTCCTACCTTACAAGAGAAGAAACTTCATTCACAAGAGCACAGAGAGAAGAAACACTATGGGAAGAAACAGTTCCACTGTGAGCAATGTGGGAAGAATCTTTTTACAACTTCATCTAATATGAAAGTTCACATGAGGACACACACTGGAGAAAAGTCTTTCCACTGCAGTGAATGTGACAAATATTTCAGAACCAAAGGAAATCTTGTTGCTCATCAGAGAATTCACACAGGAGAAAAACCGTACGCGTGTCCTCACTGTGAGAAGAGATTCAGTCACAAACCTCATCTGAAGAAACACATGTGTGTGCACACCGACGATAGACCGTATCAGTGCAGTGAATGTGGAAAAACCTTTAGGCATTTAGAAGGTCTGAAGTCGCACCAAAAAACACACTCTGATGTGAAACTCTATCAGTGTTCACACTGTGATAAACGCTTCCGTCATAAACCACATCTGGTAACTCATGAGAGAGTTCACACTGGAGAGAAACCTTACGTCTGCTCTCACTGTGGAAAGAGATTTTCTGATCCATCACATTTCAGAGTTCATCTGAAAATTCACACTGGAGAGAAACCTTATCAGTGCAGTGTTTGTGGGAAGAGTTTCACTCAACAGGGTAACCTACTAAAGCATCAGAGAATTCATTCAGGTGAAAGACCTTATAAATGTTCTCAGTGTGACAAGACGTTTGCTCAATCAGATGTCCTGAAAACCCATGAGAGAGTTCACACTGGAGAGAAACCTTATCACTGCTCCATCTGTGGAGAGAGATTCACTTATTTAGGAAGTTTACAGATTCATCAGAAGAAACATACTGAAGAACAAACACTGGAATCATCGTAGTGTCTTACTATTCTTGTGTGTAGCATCTATAACCTTGCCATGAATTTGCTTAAACTCACACATTTTCTTCTCTTTATATTTCTGTAGATATTAAGATTCTGCTGTCTGTGAAACTTCAGGAACAATCAGTTTAAATCAGTCAGTGTGGGTCTTAAGCCTGCAAGTCTTTATTTTTCTCACGTATTAATGGAAATGAACCCGTGTTATGTTGTGTGTCTAATTATGGACGTGTATGACATGTTTTAATGAATCTTTTTTTAACACTTGAGTGTCATCCTCAAGTATCACAGATAAAAGAAATGTCAGGTTCATTCTTGCACATTTCTTGTGAAAATCATACACTGTAAAAGAAATGTGAGGGTTAGCAGGATTTTAAATAAATCATTGAAGACTTTACACTCGCTGCAGGTCCTGTACAGTTATGACTTCTCTAAACTATGAAAGTTGAGTTTTAAGGTCATGTCCAACTTCTGTGTCTAAAAGCATTGTTTATTATCATTCTGAAGGATAGTCAAGTTGTGTTTTTTAAAGGGAAAGTTCACCCAAAATTCACACGTTTTAAGACCTCCCAGTGTATTCGGAACACAAATAAAGATATTTTTGGTAACATCCGTGAGTGTTCCAGCCCTTCTCATAGACATCATGGTAATAGTTCTGTCAAGGTCCAGAAAAGTATTAAAGACATTGTAAAATAAGTCCATCTGATCAAAGTGGTTCAATTAAAGTTTTATGAAGCTACCAGAATACTTTATGTGTGCAAAAGAGTTCAATCAGTGTTTGCGCTCACGAACACTGCATGGTGAATGCTTTAAAATCTAAAAATAAAATGCATACCCGCCCTCTAGTGGCTATCTGTCTCAGACTGACGTCAGTTAGACGGTTTGGGCAGAGCATCTGTTAACTCCTCCCCTTCAACTGTCAGTCAGCTGCTAGTTTCATTTGGAATTACATCCAATCAAAGCGCAATGGAAAATACAAGACACACCCATTTTTGTTCTTAGTTGATATTCAGTTTCACTCAGACATGCATCAGAATACTGTTCACAGGGACTTCAAACATGTTGCTCTTTAAATTGCTGTCCAGTTTGATGTATTGAAGTAAAAGCCGTTTTACGAACAGTCTGATATACTTATTGACACCTTCGCCCTAATATTGTGTATTCAGTGGAGGTTCAAACATACGGTGCAAGTACAGTAGAATCAATCTACACCTTTTTTTCATCATATTGGCCTGGTTTCAAAGACAAGGCTCAGCTTAAGCCAGGACTAGGCCTCAGAGAACAATTTTATAAAAAAAAGTATTAGAAAAAACATTACTGGTGTTCATCTTGAGACAAAACAATGGCACTGACATATCTTAAAATGTAAAGTGTTAATCTTAAATCCTAATGTTCTTTTTTTGTGACTAGTTGTCTGCACTGTCATCTTTTATTTTAACAATCATTACTTTAACAAGTTGGCAGAACATGTTGTATAATTTTTTTATAAATAAACTTGTAATGCTTAAAAGTTTTCACTAAAGGGACTAAATGTCTTTCTGAAAATATGCATTTTATAACACCTGTGTATTTACTTTGAATTTGTTCAAAACAGGGTGGACATATTTAGTTGTTTGCTCATTCATGGTGTGCTTGCAGTTGTTTTTTTAAATGGATCTTGACCAACATGCATTTTCAGCTCCTGAAGATCTCCATATAACAAATATGAAGTAGATATGAAGAAAAATGTATTTCATTCTCAAAGACACTTTGTAGTGATTTTGACTCCACTGTATTCCACTGCAGTTACACTTTTTATTTTATTTTATGAATGTGTAAAAATACCACACATTGTCAAGCTAGCACCAATATTTTTCAATTGAGGATCCTGGTTGAGCTTGCATTTCTTACAAGGGTTTTTTATCCACTCCTACAGATTTTGTAGTTTTGTTTCCTTGTCAGTCACCTCATGGCTTGCTCAATAAGAAATTATTGATACCTTTACAAATACAAATATGTTCTAATATATATGTTTGGCTTTAAGAGTTTCACACTGTAAGAACATTTAGTTTTTACTTGATTCAATTATAACTAGATGTAAGTTGATTTGGAGGGCCTTGCGTGGCTCAGTGGTTCTGGTCGTGTGTTGTTATCTTGATGATGGCCACCAGATTCTTTGATGTTGTATGTTTAAAGATGGTTTCTCATACATATATTGTAGCCCATTATTATTTATTATTTTTTTGAGAATTGAGTGTGTTTTTAATAGGATGGTATAAATTGTAAATAACTGTGTGAAGAGACTCGTTTGTTCTTGTGTGTTCAACAGGTTTTTGCAGTCAAACATCACAATCTTCCATCAGTTTGTGTGGTTTATAATCTACATTGTAACAGAATATTTTTATTAGCGGAAAGACAGTAGGATTATTGAGACGCATTTTAATAAAAGCGACTTAAATAATATTTTTCAACCAAAGCATAGTCCTGGCTTAAGCTAAACGATGTCTTTCAAACCGGCCATTATACTTTACTTTGGTGTTGAGTGCGATGTGTCTCCAGTCCAGCAGGAGTCGCTCTGCAGCGCTTCAGTCCGCCGATAAACCCACTAAAGAAAGAAAGAAAGACAAACATCAAGCGCTGCGTGTTTACATCACTCTGAGTTTCTCTCTTTAGTGTTTGGAACAGAGTGTTTTCTGTGTGTATTTTGTGTTTAGTTGATAATAATGACGTCACAGGCGGATAAGATAAGCTCGAGACACACACAGGACTCCGAGCTCAGCCTCACTTTACTCTGTTATACTGACACAAACCCCACAGACGCTCAGGACACTGTGTGTGACAGTAATCACACCTTGAATCAGGATGAATCTACTGATCAAACCTCCACAGAGTCTCTGGATTCTGTCTGTAACGCTGGAGAACAGCAGATCCTGAACACCAGACCGCTGAACATGTGTTCTGTCAGACTGATTGGAGCTGATGGGAAACTGATGGAGGTGAAGACAGAACCCACGTCAGAGGAAGAAGAGACTGAGGATGATGAGGAGGATGAGGATTTTACTCTTTCAGGTATGTTGTTTCCGTTGAAGTTATTTAAATTATTTAATGACATTAATTTCGATTTCGTCTGCTTCAGAAGTAGTATTCAAGAAATATGTCAAATATATTGAAAGGGGCTTGTTTATATATATTTGCTGTACTGCTTTTAACTAAAAAACTGATTGACTAAAATAAACAGACCTATTAGAAATCATTTGATCAGTGTGCTGTGGTGAATCCCCATAATAATAATTATAGCTGCAAGCAGCAATTATCAGCCTCCAAGCCGCTTCAGACAAGACAGAAGTTTCTCATTTAGACATTTTGAAAAGTCTTTCACAGTAAATAAATTGTATTGCGCTGTTGAATTCAATTGTGAAGTTCACAGGATTTCTGTATGAGTAGAGCACCAATAGGTATACAATGTCGTACACAGGGCTCCAGACTGCGCTTAAAATTTTCTAGGGATATTCTTGCGGGGGTGGCTGCTGGCGACCGTGAAAATGTACTCGTTTAAAAATAAAACGCCAGGCTAACGAGAGAGAGAGAGAGAGAGAGAGAGAGAGCTGTGCAGGTCTCAGGGAAGGTGGACTGAGGACGATTAATGTGATATTTGAGACGTTTAAAACGAAACTAATCGCGTAGAAGTTCATGGAAGATATTTGTTGTAAGGCGCTGCTGTATCATTTCAAGTCCGTTCACAGCAAGAATGAAGACTGCCAAATTCTCTTGTTAAGTTTCATTTGAAGTTATCTTTACATTGTGTTGTAAACATGCGGAAAAGTGTCAGTATTACAAACTAAATCAACATAATAATGTAACAAGCCCTTTCGTAATAATAAAACCAAATATATAGCCTTCTTTTTCTTACAGTATAATATATAAATATGGTCTTGACATGCCCCTTTTCTGTTGGTTCAAATGAATTCAGAGAAATTTGTTCTGGTGTATTCAGAGTTTATCGATCAATAACAACACATCTCTGCCTCTTTAAATAAGCAGAACCAAATCTGCTGTTATCTGCCTTTAAATGCATAAACAGGCAGCATTTGAAGACTCTTTTAACACATTTATAAATATTTATATTTCTGTACAAATGTAAACAGATTTAAAACTATTCTGTGGAATTCTGCAGATTTTTCCCAAATTTTATGGTGGAATTAACAAGAAGGTCTGTAGATTCCATATGACCCTGATTATGAGGGAAAACAACTTGAAAGAAAAACTTTATGTGAGCAAAACCTGTGGGAGGGAAGATTAACACACAACAGGATAACTGAGAGTATGAGATTCAAAAATGTAAGTTCATGTTGTATGGCTCTTAAAAAATGATTTGGCGCCTACTTTTCCCCTTTGAAGCCAATGGCTCCTTAACTGATTTTTTTTGTCTGGAGCCCTGACACATCAGTAGTATGCTTCCTCGGCCTGTCCTGGTGTCCATGTGCATTTGAAATCTTTTGTTATATCTTGTGACCACAAGGTGGCTTTCAAGGTATCTTCAAGACATAGTGTTGAAGATGCATTAGTAAATGAAGATGTTTTAATTGCAATTTTGGGTCATAAGCACTTTAGCCAACATTTGTTGTTTTTAAAGTGTTCTATACAAATAAAAATGATTGAATATGGAGTTCTGTAATGATGACATGCAGTGTGTTGGTTGAAGCTCCTGCATGATTGCACTATAAAACGCTTGAATGGCTAACTAAAAAGAACATGAAAGAATATTTCTCTCAGTACGGCACAAGGAATCTAACGAGACAACGCTGATTCTCAATTAGCGTTTTTCAGCGGTCTTGTGTTCTCATTCTACGTCATCAATAACCGTCAAAGTCTGGTTCTAATCCTCAAGAACAGAGAACACATGGTAGTACCCGGATGTGTTCCTGATATCAAGGATGCATCCAACACGTCATTGTGGAGCTTTTATTGCCTCGCAAGATCGGTCTCTGCAAGAACACAAGTCTGTTCTTTGCGTTTTTTGGAATTGAGATTGGCCTCAGGCTTTCAGACTAAAATATTTAAACGTTATAACCCAGGTGGGAATTGAACTCGCAATGAGCGCACTGGCGCTATATGTCAGCACGTTAACCACAAGACGTGTACTGATCATTTTAAGTTCATTGTATTCCAAATGGCCGTTACGTTTACTTCATTTAAACTGTAGCTGACACAACTCAAAGTTTCCATTATATGCTGTCGAGTTGACCTTGTCATTTATATTTCGAGCAATGCATTTAATGGTTAGCTATAAATGTTATAAATATGTAAGGTAATGGTTATTGAACCGCACATTATTTTTGACAGTGTAGACCAAGGTAAAGAGCATACCACATAAAAACACCAGTAACCAGCATTTTACTGATTCAACTGTTAAAAATAGGAAGAACATCAATAGGAAGCACATTAATCACGCTCAGGGACATTTATGGCAACCAGTAGTGTAGACCCAATGTGCAGCAGACGCTTATCTGAACTACTTTATTAAAACTGCAAGTCAAGAGAGATTTTAATGCTGTGGTGTTTGTTTCAGATGAGAGCGGTGATTCATGTTCTGATGGAGAAACGGCCTCTACATCAGAAGAGCACAGGGGAAAGAAGCAACAATTTCACATGAGCGGTGAAAAGTCTTTCCACTGCAGTGAATGTGACAAATATTTCAGCACCAAACACTATCTTCTTTCTCATCAGAGAATTCACACGGGGAGAAAACCATACCAGTGTCCTCAGTGTGACATGAGGTTCGACCAGAAAAACAGTGTTCGGCAACACATGCATGTCCACACCAGTGAGAGACCGTATCAGTGCAGCGAATGTGGAAAAACCTTTAAGCGGACATGTTCTTTACAGAGACACCAAACATCACACTCTGAGGAGAAACCCTTTCAGTGTTCACACTGTGATAAACGCTTCCATCATAAAGATAATCTGATGCTTCATGAGAGAGTTCACACCGGAGAGAAACCTTACCTCTGCTCTCACTGTGGAAAGAGCTTTTCTCATCCAAGTGTCTTCATAGAACATCGTAGAATTCACACTGGAGAGAAACCTTATCACTGTAATGTTTGTGGGAAGAGTTTCAGTCGGGCAGGTACTTTTAAACATCATCGGAGGGTTCACACTGGAGAGAAACCTTATCCCTGTATTGTTTGTGGGAAGAGTTTCAGTCGACGTGACAATTTAAGGACACACCAGAGACTTCACACTGGAGAAAAACCTTACAAATGCTGTCAGTGTGGCAAGGCGTTTACTCAAAATGTTCTCCTGAAACTCCATCAGAAAGTTCACACAGGAGAGAAATCAGGAAAAACACGACCTGTGAAGAATAAATCCAGACGGGCAGAGAAGAACAACAGCCAAACATCAGAACAGAACCCTTAATTTTTTTCAAAAAGATGTGTTTTATGGTAGATGTTAACCAACAGCAGCTTCCCTATCTCCCAGTTTGTGCGTTAAGAATATGTACTTTTAATCAATTGATATGGAAATTATATCCAAATATTATTAGATGCATGATTGGAACGCAGATGCAACAGTTTTATTGGTTAATATACATGTTAATGTTGTAGAAGCTTCACACTCTTTAATAACCACTTAAGGCTCTGTTAATGGTTATAAAGCGGATTGTACAATACAAATATATGGCTAAATGTCTCATCCATAACACTGGAATTGCCCAAATAGTAATGTGTGAACAGATAAAGCGATGACATCTGTCGTGGAGCGGGTCCAGGAACACCCAGAGGTGTCTGGCCGGTCTACACCGGCAAGTTGCTGCTTAAATGTATTTGCCCTGTAAACCTTAATCTTCCTATAGATAAAAAAGTTTGCTTTGTATGTACCTTGTATATCCTTTGTTTTACATCAGTTGGTTATGTTATTGAAGCATTACATCCCAGCTAGCCAAAATGATGTGACTTTTACGTAACATCAACGTAATGTTATGACCTAACTTACTTTGTGCCACCCATAAAAGTGAAATTCCTGGATTCGAAAGCTCGATATGGAAGGCCGTTTTGGCAAATATTTCTTTAGACGTAACGTTCACAGACGATATAACGCATGTACGAGTTTTCGCGCCTAAAGACGTAATTTCGTGTGCAGACGTTAGACACGTGGGTAAGTAATGGACTGCTTGCACGTAGCCTCGTGGCGTGCTTCCGACTTAAAATCGTACAGCTCACTAGCTTCCGGTTATATGTATTTACTATGGGCTGTTGCTCCATGTGAATCCTAAATGGTTGAAAATAAGATTTTTACGCCCATACAGACCATACAGATATTATCAGCGGCATAAAAATAAATATTCTAAAAATCACTAGGTACATCATCTTCAAAAGATCTGAGAAAGTAATGGCTGGTGAACGATAGCGTTTCACTGTTTCTCCTCACACACACACCACAAAATGTATATCGGAGTTAGGCTCTGCACAGCCAAATCACCAAACACATGCTCCGAATGAGGGACCGGTGGAGAATCAAACACAGCAGAGCAGTCAGAACGATCAACCTAGGAAGCTATGAATAGGGAAAGGCTGAAACATGCACAAATATACAGAGTAACCGCACAAACCATTAAAAAACTACCACAGTCACGAGAGCAAATCTCATGAAGAGCACGACACCAATAATGACAGAATGATTGGGAACAGGTTAGATCTCCATGAGCAGCACATGGAGCACCAATTGTTAAACTCATCTGCAAGCGGATTATCTGCTTTACAAAGTTGAAATTGCCTCACAAGATTGTGAACACACTTTAAAAAAAGTGATCTACATTAGACAAAATTCATAGCACTCGGGCTTTATTGGGAATTACAGACCTTATAGGGCACTAGGCACGAGTCCACAAAATGACATACGACACATTTTGGGACAGACGTAACGTTGTCGCGCTGGAAAGAGCAAGCGGTGCTTTCTAATCACCCCGCTGTGCTTTGATGTCATACGCTGATCAGTCTGCGCAGCGCCACATGAAGTCGGCCACACGCTTGTCCTGTTATTGTTGTTTAAGACAGTTGTTGTAGTTCTGTATTTCAAATGGTGATTATGCCACACAAGCATTATGCAGTAGAGACTTTTGTTTGTAATTGAAATGCTTATGCTTATGCCTATATCTTTATTTGTATACACAATACCTAATGAGCATAATGTGTTCTTAATATGTATATATGTTATTTAACATCTCTCTTTTATACAGAAGCTGTGTTGTTCAGCTTTACAGAGGTCAGGGACAACTAGGCTAAATATACAACAAAACATCAGATGCTTATTATCATAAGTTTTTATTCTTAAACAGTTGGCTTACTAAGAAATAAATATAGCCCCAATTGTTTTTTCTTTCATTACTACACACCTTAAAAAGCTAAATCTCTCATTTGGGGGTGTTAGAGTCTGCCTGACTGCCTATGCCAACAATTCACTGTCCCCAACAACCCTCTTTATTTGGTTCATCAATGCCCGTCTGCCTGTCAATGTTGACTTTGTTTGATTAATAATGGATTTATTCCCTGACAGGTCTTGACACCAACCCATTCTGTTTTAGACTGCTTTAATAAATGTTTTTTTTTCTGTTCTTTAGCATTTGAGTCTGTCCTTACAGAAGCTGACAACGGTCTTGAAATAAATGAATACAAACACAATTTGTAAGAAGGGCACATGATTAAGCTTATCAAGCTATATTATACATAATTAGGCTTAATGACAATGTAGCCTACTGTATAATGACGAAATGATTTCATCTCATTTGAGGATGAAATAACCGTACAATAACATTAAAACTGATACATTTGGGCAGATATAATATTATTATTTGATTTTAAATTAGCTAAATGATAATAAAACTGGCCAGGGCATCCTTTGATTCTATTCATAGACTTTCTTCTGTGGTGTTTGAGGACCTCAATGTGGACATCAGATACAACTGCAGACATGTACTTTGTAAAGTCTTCGTCCCAAAATATACAATGATTCACATGAATCGGTGTCAATTGCAATCTATTACACTTACACATGAAAAAACATTACAGTATGCTAAGTATTTGATAAAGTAAATTGTAGTACAATATATATTTTTTAACATTACCATTGTAAATGATACTATAGTATTTACGACAGTTTGTCAGTTTACAATATTTAATACAACAGAATACTGCACTATACATGAAAAAAATATTATTTCCATAATACAACCTACTACTGCTTACTATCACTATATACATTACTATAGGCTACTATAGTAAACACAAGAGAGCATTACAGTATTTTTTATGCATGCTAGTGAACGTTTTTAAGAATGGGTCTGCAGTTTTAAAGCCATAATTTCTCCACCTCTTGTATTTTGAGATGCCATCTTCCTCGTTGTCACTATCATGTGTATTTAGATGTTCAATCAATTCTATGTACATTGTCACGTTTTGGGACTTGCCATTGGTGCAATAACGCGTACACGTGTTACATTTTCTGTACAAGTTACATCTGAAGAAATGTTTGCTAAAGTGGCCTTCGATTCCTCGACGTAACCTCGTGACGTAATCTGCCGGTCACGTCGCGACAACATAATGGATTAAAAATGTTGTGTTGGTAACCAGTTAGTGATTTAACTATTCTATTGAATATTCTTTGGGCGGACAACTAATTCAACTTGTCCTTATTTGCACATAACTATTTTAGAGAGTTTTTATAAAACATTTACTGACACAGACTTTTCACAAGGGAGGAAAAAAGTATGTGATGAAAACATCCCGTCACGGTTAAAAAATGGTTCCAAAATAAAAGGAAGTCTTGTATTCCACGTCTTTTCTGCTCGTACCTGGACGTCGAAATTTGTAATCTTCTGAACGTTTATTATTAGATATGTTGCTGCTTAATTTAAGCAAGTAGGGGTCTCTGCAGGTCGGAGAAATCTGTGTGAAATCACTCATGAATCTAGTGTTGAGTGTGATGTGTCTCCGGTCCAGCAGGAGTCGCTCTGCAGCGCTTCAGTCCGCCGATAAACCCACTAAAGAAAGAAAGAAAGACAAACATCAAGCGCTGCGTGTTTACATCACTCTGAGTTTCTCTCTTTAGTGTTTAAACAGAGTGTTGTCTGTGAGTGTTTGTGTTGAGATGTTGACGATGACGTCACAGACGTGCTGTCAATCAGTGGGAACTGATCTGTCCATGCTGGATATTGATGATTTCATCACAGAAATCTGTCAGCTGAAGAAAGAGGTGAAGTTACTGGAGGAAAAGCTGAGGACAAGAGGAGATGAACTCAACACAGAGGTTTGGACACATTCACATCATTTACCTCAATCACTCGCACTGTTTTAAACGTGTTTTAATACTGTTTTTCATCTCACTGTCATAGTTTATAACTTGATGTAAATATATTTCCCTCTGAACAGAAGTCCAGACACACACAGGACTCAGAGCTCAGCCTCACTTTACTCTGTTATACTGACACAAACCCCACAGACGCTCAGGACACTGTGTGTGACAGTAATCACACCTTGAATCAGGATGAATCTACTGATCAAACCTCCACAGAGTCTCTGGATTCTGTCTGTAACGCTGGAGAACAGCAGATCCTGAACACCAGACCACTGAACATGTGTTCTGTCAGACTGATGGAGATAAAAACTGAACCCACGTCAGAGGAAGATCAGACCGATGAAGATGAGAATGGTGACGATAATGATGATGGTTTTATTCCTTCAGGTATGTTTCCTTCTTTGACATTTTATCTTATGTTTTTTTATTTCCTGACACATGTTTAAAACTTTCCTTTGTTTTAGTAGCATTACTCTCTTTTTAAAGACTTCTACTTTAATCCAAAATGTTAATTTAATGGACTTAAGTCTGCTCACATAGTTCTCTCATGTCCACAGGGCAGTATGTTAAAACTTTCGTCAAAAGTCCACACATTTATGTCACTGTTTACATTATCCTAAGAAAAGAAAATTCTAGTAATTTTGCATTATGATTTTTGTCTCTGTGTGTCCACCCTGTAATGTCACAATATTGCCCATTTAATTCAAATAACTCACAGCATGTGTCATCATCATCACACTTTCAGAAGCAAAACTTCAAGGTCAGTGCAGAGCTCTGCTGTCTGTGTCTGTTAGTTTATGATATGAGTCGGGCGTTGTCAACAACATGTCCGTTCTCTTTGGGGATTATAGAGGAACATAAATGAAAAAAAAAACATCAAAAAGGACACAATTATCAGCAAAAGTGACCTCATCTTGTCCAACCTGTTGCTGTACTAATTATTTTTAATTCAATTCTATATAGAGTTTAGGTGCTACGTATGAGAAAGTTTTGCCCCCTTTGGTGGATTTAGTTATTCTAGGTGTTATCAAAAGTCCAGAGTTTTGAGATCTTAGAGAGTGTGGTGGGTTGTAATGTGATAGAAGCTCTGTTAAGTAAGTAGGGGCTAAACCCTTTTGTTAAGTTTTTTTTTTGATAAGAGGTTTGATTACAGCCATCTTAAAGGGTCCTGGGACGTGGCCTAGTCTATTTGACGAGTTGATAATGTTATAAATGGGCTCAATTTCAACAGGTTGTAACTCAATTAATAATTTATTTGGAGTGGGGTCTAATAAGCATGTTGTCGGTTTGGATGTTGCAATAAGTTTAATTAAATTGTTGCACTAAGTTTAATTATGCTTTCCTGTAGCTCAGTGGTAAGAGCATTGTGTTAACAACGCAAGGTTGTGGGTTTGATCCCAGGGGATTGCACATACCTATGTATAAATGTATAGGATAAAGCAATGTAAGTTAAAAAAAAAATGTAAATGTAAATCTTCCTGTTTTATAGGTGAAAAACACTGTAGCTTTTCTTTTGGGGTGATGGTTGATACTAATTCATCAAACACACTTTTTAACTATTTTGTCTCGTATGTTTTCGATTTTCTCTGTAAAAAATGTCATGAATTCATTGCTACCAAGGTGCGGCGGAATAGCCAGGTCAGGTGAAGTCCGTTTATTTGTAAGTTTAGCAACTGTATTGCTGTAACTGTATTTTTGTCTTTTAATAAAAATGTTGCCGTGCTACTTAAGACTTTGTGATCCAGGGACACATATATTATATACACAAGCATATATTATTAGTATTTTAGGCTATTGTGTGTTTGTCCATAACGGGGTGGACATTTTATGTCAGTTACATTTACATCTACATTTATGCATTTGGCAGACGCTTTTATCCAAAGTGACTTACATTGCATTATCCTATACATTTATACATGGGTATGTGCAATCCCCTGGGATGAACCCACAACCCTGCATTGTTAACGCAATGCTCTTACCACTGAGCTACAGGAAAGCCTAATTTTTATTCTCAGTTATTTTATTACAATGTTTCTAAAATTGATCCAGTTTAAATGTATAAGCTCGACCTGTATGCATTTTGAAATCTCCAACACACCCGTTAGATGAAAAGAATCATGAACACTGTTTCAAATTCCAAAAGTTACCAAATTTTAAAACCCATTTACTGGTTGTGCTCATGACCAAGATTTTGAAGCAGGTGACGTGAGATGTTTCAGAAAACGGGGTGGTGTTGGCGCACTTTACATAGATGCATCAGAATTTATTTCTTTTGAAAAAATTTGAAGTAATCATTTGTTGTGTTTGTCTCAGATGAAAGCAGTGATTCATGTTGTGATGGAGAAACGGCCTCTACATCAAAACAGCGACTGACAGCACAAACTCTTTCCTGCATCACCTGTGGAAAGACATTCAGTTCACAGAGACGTTTAGAGACACATGAGAGAAAACACACAGAACAGAAACTCTTCACCTGCACCAGATGTGACATCAGCTTTCCTACCTTACAAGAGAAGAAACTTCATTCACAAGAGCACAGAGACCACAAACACTTTCACTGTCAGCAGTGCGGGAAGAGTTTTCTCTACCCTTCTAGTCTGAAAGAACACATGAGGACACACACTGGAGAAAAACCTTTCCACTGCAGTCAGTGTGACAAATATTTCAGCACTAAAGGAAGTCTTGTTACTCATCAGAGAATTCACACGGGAGTAAAAACGCACAAGTGTCCTCACTGTGAGAAGAGATTCAGTCACAAACCTCATCTGAAGAGACACATGCATTTACACACCAATGAGAGACCGTTTCTTTGCAGTGAATGTGGAAAAGGCTTCAGGGATGCAGGTTGTTTAAGGTTACACCAGAGAACTCACTCTGAGGAGAAACTCTATCAGTGTTCACACTGTGACAAAAGCTTCCGTCAGAAACCTCATCTGGTCCGTCATGAGAGAATTCACACCGGGGAGAAACCTTACCTCTGCTCTCACTGTGGAAAGAGTTTTACTGATTCAAGTACTTTCAAAGATCATCTGAGAGTTCACACTGGAGAGAAACCTTATCACTGCAGTGTTTGTGGGAAGAGTTTTAGTCGAAGTCACCATTTAGTGACACATCAGAGAATTCATACAGGAGAAAGACCTTATAAATGTTCTCAGTGCGACAAAGCTTTTACTGATAGATTTTTCCTGAGAACCCATGAGAGAGTTCATACTGAAGGCAATCCTACCACTGCTCCATCTGCTGCGAGAAGAGACATGCTGAAGAACAAACTGCACTGACATTATAGAATCTCTACAAGGCTCAGTCTCATCCAGTCACTGTACATGTAGTTCTTACTGTCAGTAGCACGCTCTGTTGTGTTGTCTTTGTTGGGAAATAGATTTTTTTATTAAATTAATAATAACAGAATGGAAGTAAACAACTTTACAATACAATTAAACATCTTTAGCAGACATCTTACAGACGTACCTGTGCTATCTGTCTTAAGGCGAAATGTTCAATATAAAAGCTTAAGTCTCATTGGATAGAAGTGTCTGTTAATTGAATGGACTTGAATAATTTGGTAACTTGGAATTTGAAACTTTTGGAAATTAATACCTGTTTTTAGATGAAGAGACCATTTAGCGTCTAAATGGTTTAAATGAATCGGTTAATTTTAAACAAAATACTGGCACAATGTCCACCCTGTTATATGGGTTAGGGGTGATATGATACGAATATTATGGTTTGTTTTAGATGTAATGTGTAAAGACGATTTAAGGTTAAAACACGCTGTATTTTCCACATACCGTGCATGTTTGTATCTCTTTGCTCCGCCTCTCTGGATGTTTAACAAAGCTCATGGATCTGAAAAGCGAGGTGTGCTATGATTGGCCAGTTAACCAGTGCATATTGACTGGTGGAATACTGCAAGCGTGTGAGGGAAATGTAACGCCTCTTACCATATTTGGAACATCAGGTTCTAATGCAATTGTACTGACAGGTACACCACCTTACATGTGTATACATTTTGGCGCTGTGGTCAAAATCATACCACGAACTGACGTAGATTTACACGAGGCGTTTCAGGCAGGTCTGGGTGAGCAATCGCTTTTAGATGGTGGTCTAGTGGGTTAAACCACTGAACTGGTAAATCAAAAGGTTGCTGGTTCGATCCCAGCAGCCACCACCAGTGTATCCTTGAGCAAGACACTTTACTCCACGTTGCTCCAGGGGGATTGTCCCTGTAATAAGTGCAATGTAAGTCGCTTTGGATAAAAGCGTCTGCCAAATGCCTAAAATGTAAATGTAAAAAATGTAGATAGAATGCATCTTTTGTTCCCACACTTTAATTTCTGCAATTTTACGTGTCTAATACATGCATGGGCAACTTAAAACACACCAAAGCACAGAAAAACCTGTATTCACGCCATATGACCCCCTTTAAGCAACAGACAATGTGCCCTGTAATCGTGCCTCATTACTTTATCACAATCACAAGTCCAATATGGTGTACCACAGGGCTCAGTTTTAGGGCCTCTGCTCTTCTACGCAATATACATGCTACCTGTAGGAGATATAATTAAGAGACACAGAGTAAGCTTACACTGCTATGCTGATGATACTCAACTCTATATTTCTTCGAAGCCTCAAGAAACACAGCAGTTCCATCGAATAATTGAATGCATAGTCGATATCAAAAACTGGATGAGTAATAACTTTTTATTATTGAACTCAAAATCAATAATGAACTACAAAACAGAAGTGTTACTTATTGGACCGAAAACTGCCATACGTAACAACCAAGAATAGTTATAATCATTTGTTACATTTATATAGCGCTTTTCTGGGCACTCAAATCGCTTTACATGGAAGGGGGGGGGTCTCCTCAACCACACCCAATGTGCAGCATCCACCAGAATCTCGCATACTTTTAAGAATTAAGCGTTTAACCTTACAGCTAAATTTGCCGTTTTGAATCCGAAATGGGTTATTATTGTCATTCGTGTTGATCTGATGAGTTTTTGAAAATGGGGGTGAGGGGATCTGTGAGTCTTTGGACGGGATCGCGGTGAATGAAATGTTATGGTAACGATGTCAAATCACTGGCCAGTTTGCGTAATGTTTTGAATACTGCGCAGATTGAGTCCACATACTCAACTCATGAATCAATATTAGATGTTATTGAATTTGACTGTGCATTTCTGACTTATACTTCAACACCACCGTCACTAGTGGTTTGCTGCCTTGAAAGGAACGGAGCAGACCATGAAACATAACATGAAGTAAGTGCATGGACGATGTTCTGACAATTTAATGCTACCCTGTTAAATTGTGCTACCTCCATACAAATCAGGACTAACCCCCTACACCTATGTTACCCCAACCCAATCACAACACCGGGGTAGCAAAATTCTATGTGCAGCATAAAAATTGACAGAACACCGGCGCTACCTATACTGCCCTTCAAAGGCAAAGTGCAGTAACAAAAATATTTGGTCAAAATTAAGATAAGGTTTGAAATGGCCTTTGAAACATCTGTTCTGTCTTTTGACAAGTCTCCTGGTTCAATTCTGTCCCGTTTCAGAGAAACAAGAGTGTCAAAATTGCAGTAACTGGCTGCAATGACTGGCTGTTGTGAAAACTTTGTAGGCATTTTCTCAGTTTCAGTTTCAGTGTTTGTGTAGTTACTGCGCTTTGCCTTTGTAGGGCAGTATAGGCAGAGTAGGCAGTTGCCTAGGGCCTCAGGCTTGTAGGTGTCTCCAACCTCGATGCACATAACATCAAATTACTTCAAGAGTGTTTCGAAAGTGTAAACGCAGCAGTCACCTTGAGTCTTGAGACACATGTCCCCGCATATCTCTTTTACAGTCATTGGCGTTGTTTGTAATCACGAAAGATCATTATTTTTACGCATTTTAAAACGCTTGCCCATTTAAACTTTCTATCAATTTCTCACTTTAAGTTCGCACACATGTAGACGCCTTCTCATACAGCGCAAGACTAGAGGCAAGATCTCTATGTGTGTTTTATATATTCAGTAAACAGTCTGATATGTATTAGTATATCAGATCAGTGAATTAAAGTGACTGTTGTTATTGCGGAATAAACCCCTCAGTCTCTGTCTGAGCTTATTCTCCAGCTGCATAACATTATTCCTTGCGTACAGACTACAAACCTGCAACTGTTTTGTCGTCAATGTAAGTAAAACAACAAAGTACAAAATCAGGAACTGCTCTCGAGTTTTGTTTATTTACATTTATTCATTTTCCATACGCTTTTATCCAAAGCGATTTACAGTTGGGGTAAACAATGGAAGCAATTGGGAAAACATAAGGACAACAAAATGCATAAGTGCAATCGAAAAGAATACTGGTCTCATATAACCTAACACAGTATACAGAGCTAAGTTCGAAATATTTTTTATTTTTTTAGAAAAGAGTAGAAAAGAGATAGAATTCAGAACTGATCGGTCAGGTGTTGACGGAAGAGATGCGTTTTCAGACGATTCTTAAAGATGGCTACAGAATCTGCAGATCTTGTTGCCGCGGGCAGATCATTCCATATAAGTGGTACCGATCCAGAGAAGGTTCGTGAGATTGATTTTTTACCTTTTTGGGATGGCACCACAAGACGTCGTTCGTTTGCAGAGCGTAGAGATCTGGTGGGTACATACGTCTGCATTAGCGAAAGAAGATAAGGGGGTGCCGAACCAGTGGTGGACTTGTAGGCCAGGAGGAGGGATTTCGAGCCACAATAGGGAGCCAATGTAACTTTATGAAGAGAGGAGTGACGTGTGCTCTCTTCGGTTCATTGAAGACCACTCTTGCCGCTGCATTCTGGATCATCTGTAGAGGTTTGGTTGTGCAGGCAGGGAGTCCAGCCATTAGCGCATTGCAGTAGTCCAGTCTGGACAGGACAAGAGCCTGGACTAATAAGATCTTGTCAACCCATACTTTGGCCAAAATAGTCTGTCATTCTCTCTTTCTTTTAAAGTGGAAGTGGAACATGCCTACAGTTTCCCAATATACGTGATCTTTTAGTTAATGGGGATTTCTAGATTGAAGGGCTTTCTATCTTTTACAGACCTGGAAATGGTGATTCATGCATTTATTTTGTCCAGGCTGGACTGCTGTAATTCTCTGTACTTGGGCTTGTCCAAGAATCTGCTTTCTTTTACGGCTGCAGCTGGTGCAGAATGCAGTGGCCAGACTGTTGGCTGACACCAGGAAATGTTCCAGCATGTCACCGGTGCTGGCTGCTCTGCATTGTCTCCCTGTTGAGTACAGGGTTAAATTCAAGGTTCTTTTATTGGTTTTCAAAGCTCTTCATGGGCTCACCCCGGTGTAGTTTACTACAGTAATATTGTGCTGCAAGACCTTTAAGAGCATCTCAAAGTCTGTGGGGTTGCTGCTTACATCATCTTTAGAATTTAAAGTTATTGTATTTATTGATATCAGTTTAAATATATCATTCTGCTTAATTTATTTATTATTACATATAGGAATTAGTCCATATAATATTTGACCTGTATTTCTCTTTTAGTCCGTATAATATTTGACCTGTATTTCTCTTTTTATCTTAAATGTGTGCTTCTCTGTATTAACCTCGCTGTGTGTGTGTGTGTTTTTGTTGTGTGTGCCCGTATGTGTGTTCTGTGTGTGTGGAGTTGTGTTGTGTTTTATGCATGTGCGTGTGTTTGAACCACTGTACGTGTTCACCTTACTTTTTGTTTTTAGTTCTATAACTTTAAAGTTTTGCTTATAGTCAATATGTTTAATGTACAGCTGCTTTGTAACTATGAAAATTGTAGAAAGCGCTATATAAATAAAGTTGAGTTGATAATTTACATTAATTTCACTGTTACACTATAACTTAGTGTAAAGTGTAAAAAACACAACATGCCACAGAAGAATAGTTAAAAAAATCATCTTGAATAGGTAGACACAGCCATTGAGGGAATAAAACAAATGTATTTATTTACATGTCAATTGTTTGACATTTTAAACTTGTTTTTAGAATCTGTTTCTAGAAATGATGTCCGTGTATATAACATAAATAGGCCTAACAATACATTTAAAATATATTAAACTGCATAGAGTGAGATTTTACAAAGTGAAGTTGTAAAGTAAAAATACATCGTCACGTGACCAACTAAGTGGCGACGTGGTCAGAATACCTACTGTGTTTGCTGGGGGCAGTGATGAAGAAACATCGTCGTGAATCTAGTGTTGAGTGTGATGTGTCTCCAGTCCAGCAGGAGTCGCTCTGCAGCGCTTCAGTCCGCCGATAAACCCACTAAAGAAAGAAAGAAAGACAAACATCAAGCGCTGCGTGTTTACATCACTCTGAGTTTCTCTCTTTAGTGTTTAAACAGAGTGTTGTCTGTGAGTGTTTGTGTTGAGATGTTGACGATGACGTCACAGACGTGCTGTCAATCAGTGGGAACTGATCTGTCCATGCTGGATATTGATGATTTCATCACAGAAATCTGTCAGCTGAAGAAAGAGGTGAAGTTACTGGAGGAAAAGCTGAGGACAAGAGGAGATGAACTCAACACAGAGGTTTGGACACATTCACATCATTTACCTCAATCACTCTCACTGTTTTAAACGTGTTTTAATACTGTTTTTTCATCTCACTGTCATAGTTTATAACTTGATGTAAATATATTTCCTCTCTGAACAGAAGTCCAGACACACACAGGACTCAGAGCTCAGCCTCACTTTACTCTGTTATACTGACACAAACCCCACAGACGCTCAGGACACTGTGTGTGACAGTAATCACACCTTGAATCAGGATGAATCTACTGATCAAACCTCCACAGAGTCTCTGGATTCTGTCTGTAACGCTGGAGAACAGCAGATCCTGAACACCAGACCGCTGAACATGTGTTCTGTCAGACTGATGGACTGCAGGAGACTGATGGAGATGGAAACAGAACCCATAGTGAAGGAAGAACAGTCTGATGAAGATGAGAATCATGATGATGATGATGATGATGATGATGATGATTTTATTCCTTCAGGTATGTTTTCTTCTTTCATATTTTATCTGTTGGTTGTATGTTTTCTCATACATATTTAACATTTTCTTTCTTTTCTCATGTCGTTTTAGCATTACTTAAAGGTGGAATGAGTGATTTGGTAGGGTGTTAACTTTAGCCTGCTAGCACTGAAATCATGATCCCACCTTCCATGCTAAAGGCCATCCAAAGCCGCTGTTCTTTTGTGTCAGTCATTTATTAACTTTCGGCTTTATTATGTCGCAGCAGTGTGGAGCAAAGACAGAGGTCTTTTTCAATAGGTATGGATGTGGTTGCGGGTAGCACAAGACTATAAAGCTGCAAAACTGAAACTAAACTCGCGCACATCTACCAAACTATAACTGTGAGTAATGAAATATTCCGTCTCCTCAAATACATTCTAAAGTATGCACACACTGACAAGAGCAAACAAAACAACTGCGTCTCATGACGAAAAACGCATCGTCCTTTTTCTCATTCACATTACAACTCGAAAACTGCATTTTAGAATGTATCGACTTTTGAGTGCGTTTTCAAAAAAGCTCAGTTTTCGTTGACAAAAATGTAGTCTTAGTGTGGACGAAAGGCCAAAACGGTGAGAAAAAGATGTGTTTTCAAATGAAAATGCACTATTGTAAACAGGGTCTTAACTGCATTTGTGTTCTATCGGCCACAGTCCTTTTGTATATCGGTATCGACCACTAAAAAACCCACATTGATCGACCACTAGTATTAATAGTAATAACCCCCCTGTCATTCAAGGTTCTTTTAACTATCCATCTGTATTATTTTGTTTTGGTGTAAATTTCTCAACAATGCGAGGTCAAGTTACTGTCATAGAAATGTATTTAAATCTGCTAATGTGCAGTGTTATGTGAAAAGAAACTGTAAAACGTGGCCGTTTTGAAAGACAAAAGTCATTTTACATGATAGAAGTTGTCACAAAAATGTTAGCAAATAAAAATATTGACACTGATTGAATAAAATCTATATGTACACAAGCATATATTATTTGTATTTTAGGCTAGTGTGTGTTTGTCCATAACAGGGGGGGCATTGTATGTCAGTTATTTGATACAATGTTTCTAAGAATGATCCAATTTAAGTGTTTAAACTTGACCTGTATTTATCGTAGTGTTGGCCAACTATACACAGATACAGTCAAAAGTGTCATTTGTTGTGTGTGTCTCAGATGCGAGCGGTGATTCATGTTGTGATGGAGAAACGGCCTCTACATCAAAACAGCGACTGACAGCACAAACTCTTTCCTGCATCACCTGTGGAAAGACATTCAGTTCACAGAGACGTTTAGAGACACATGAGAGAAAACACACAGAACAGAAACTCTTCACCTGCACCAGATGTGACATCAGCTTTCCTACCTTACAAGAGAAGAAACTTCATTCACAAGAGCACAGAAAGAAACACTTCCACTGTGAGCAATGTGGGAAGAATTATTTTACAACTTCATCTCATATAAAAGTCCACATGAAGACACACGGTGATGAAAAGTCTTTCCACTGCAGTGAATGTGACAAATATTTCAGCACCAAAGCAAATCTTGTTCTTCATCAGAGAATTCACACGGGAGAAAAACCGCACAAGTGTCCTCACTGTGAGTGGAGATTTAACCACAAACCTCATCTGAAGAAACACATGCGTATCCACAGCGATGAGAGACCGTATCAGTGCAGTGAATGTGGAAAAACCTTTAAGGTTTTAGGTTCTTTAAAATCACACCAGAGAACTCACTCTGAGGAGAAACTATATCAGTGTTCACACTGTGATAAACGCTTCTGTCATAAACCTCATCTGGCACGTCATGAGAGAATTCACACCGGGGAGAAACCTTACCCTCTGCTCTCACTGTGGAAAGAGCTTTGCTGACTCACAACATTTTAAATCTCATCAGAGAATTCACACTGGAGAGAAACCTCATCACTGCAGTGTTTGTGGGAAGAGTTTCAGTCGACAGGACACTTTAGTGAATCACAAGCGAATTCACACAGGAGAAAGACTTTTCAAATGTTCTCAGTGTGACAAGACGTTTGCTCGACCTTGTGTCTTGAGAACCCATCAGAGAGTTCACACTGGAGAGAAACCTTATCACTGCTCCATCTGTGGAGAGAGATTCACTTATTTAGGAAGTTTTAATTCACATCAGAAGAAACATGCTGAAGAACAAACACTGGAATCATCATAGGGTTCTGTGGTTTAATGCTTCCAAGCTTCCTTTACTAGTCTTAGGCTTTTAAGTTGATTCACATTTTATTAAAGAGATCTATTTGCTTTAATGGCATTGGGCTCTGTGATGGTCTGTCCATCTGACCTGAGCAGCAATAACAGAAGATGAATGGATGTTTGCCATTGAATCTAGTTGTGTTTGAAAAACAAACCTATTATAATGATCTGCTTCATGAGGTTAACTATGCTCTTGAAATGTTTGCAAGAAAATGTATTTTAAATGAAACTGCATCAATTTTATTTGGATTAGAAAGTGCATGTGAGAATATAGTCTCTCTAAATTCTCTATATAACCCACTACAAACTCAAAAGAAGCTGCATATTTGTTACTTTTAAGTTTAAATAAAATGTAAACAATATGTGTGCCAATTAAAGAGATAATGGAAATGTTTGTAATTTTAAAACCATTAATTAATCCATAGACCAACCTTTTAAACTAGGTTTCAAGTAAATGTTGTTTTTATATGCTATTTTCTGTAATCTACTGTATGTATTGTCTAAATTCTCAAAAACAGTTTGTGGCAAATGAACTGACCCCAACTGGGAACCCAGAAAGCACCGGCAGATCTGGAAAACATGCCTTGTATAACCATCTGGTAAATGCTTAGAAAGAGCAGTTTCACATCCATTCTCAAAAACATCAAAACATCTTACCGACATCTTCTATATGTCAATGTGACATCTGACACCAGACATCTTGGAGACATACACTCTGATTATAGGTTGTAGATTATAAGCATGATTATAGGAGAGAATATAGAAGAGCCTAAGTCTAAGTGGATGTCAATGACATGCGGAGTCCCACAAGGCTCAATTCTTGTGCCACTCTTGTTTAGCCTGTATATGCGGAGTCAAATAATAAAAATAACCAAATTGCATATCACAGATATGCAGATGACACACAGATGTACATAGCCTTATCGCTAAATGACTACAGCCCCATTGACTTAAATATTTATTAGATATTACCTATTACAATGATCTTACTTGTTCTATAAACACTATGCACTATGCTGTGTTTTACCCTTGTGTTTTTCTTATTTGCTCCTGTAAAGCTGCTTTGGAACAATGCACATTGTGAAAAGCGCTATATAAATAAACTTGAATTGAATTGAATGGACTCCCTCTGCCAATGCATTGATGAAATTAAACAAGTTAAACAAGGAGAAACTGAAGTCATTGCATTTGAAAATAAAGATGAAGTTCTCAAGGTGAATGCATGCCTTGACTCTAGGGGTCAAACAACTAAACTCAAGTTAAGAATCTTGGTGTGATTCGGGAGTCAGACCTTAGTTTCGGTATTCATGTTAAAGCGGTATTTAATAAGCGTACTAGCATCTCAAAAACATTGCAAGAATTAGATGTTTTGTTTTCCAGTCAAGTCTTAGGAGAAACTTGTTCGTGGCTTTATTACCAACAGGGAGGGTAAACTGCAGTGGTCTTCTCACGGCCTTCCCAAGAAGACCACCAGACAGCTGCAGCTCATGCAGAACGCTGCTGCCAGGATGCGCACGCACTAGAACCAGAAAATCTGAGCATGTTACACCAGTCATTAGGTCCTTAAACTGGCTTCCAGTTACTTTTAGGATTGATTTTGAAGTACTGTTACTCGCTTATAAATCACTAAACGGCCTTGAACCAAAATACATTGCAGATATGCTCACTGAATATAAACCTAACAGACCACATAGATTACTAGGATCAAGTCAGTTAGATATACCAAGGGTTCACTCTAAACAAGAGGAATCCGCCTTTAGCTTTTATGCAGCCCGTAGCTGGACAACATTTAAATCAAGACTCACAACTCATCTGTTTAGCGTTGCATTTTTTGAATGAGCACTGTGCTTTGTCCGAACTGACAGCACTGTATTTCATGTATAATCATTTTATTCTTAACTGTTTTATTAACTTCAAACAAATGTTTTTATTACTTTAAAGGTTTTTATATTCCTTGTTTTTATTGTTGTGATTGTTTTTATGTAAAGCACTTTGAATTACCATTGCGTATGTAATGTGCTTTATAAATAAACTTGCCTTTCCTTGCCTTGCCTTCACAGCGATGCCATATATAAGAACCATCTCTTTCTTACTTTTTATAATCTAAAGAGCCTTTTTTCACCACCAAGTACCTTTTGTGAAACAGACAGGTTCTTCATATGTTAAAGGTTCTTAATGGAACCAAAAGATTCTTCTAAGGCATCGAAGAACCCTTTGAAGCACCTTTTTTTAAAGATTGTATTCCAGATGAGCAAGCAATGTCTTGCAGATATAAATGCAGACATCAAATAGATATCTGCCAGATGTGTGCTACCAGGGTATGGATTTTTTTATGAAAAAAATGTAAGCATAAATTGGATATGGAATCCCACAAAAATAAGATTTCTGAAGGATTTAATCATATTATTTCATAGTACGATATAGTAACAGAGTCTGGACACAACAAATGCATTTTCATGTTCCTCAGGTGTTTGATTAATGTTTTTACATTAATAGATACTAGTA